>CM050164.1:478798433-479163433 GCA_027410445.1 Discoglossus pictus
ACATGGCGGATGCAACGTGACACACAAGGGACACACAAGAGAGACACAAGGGACACAGAGGATGCAAAGTGACACACAAGGGACACACAGGAGAGACACAAGAGACACAGCGGATGCAACGTGACACAAAAGAGACACACAGGAGAGACACAAGAGACACAGCGGATGCAACGTGACACACAAGGGACACACAAGAGAGACACAAGAGACACGGCGGATGCAACGTGACACACAAAGGACACACAGGAGAGACACAAGAGACACAGAGGATGCAACGTGACACACAAGGGACACAAAGGAGAGACACAAGAGACACAGCAGATGTAACGTGACACACAATGGACACACAGGAGAGACACAAGAGACACGGCGGATGCAACGTGACACACAAGGGACACACAGGAGAGACACAAGAGACACAGAGGATGCAACGTGACACACAAGGGACACACAGGAGAGACACAAGAGACACAGAGGATGCAACGTGACACACAAGGGACACACAAGAGAGACACAAGGGACACAGAGGATGCAAAGTGACACACAAGGGACACACAGGAGAGACACAAGAGACACAGCGGATGCAACGTGACACAAAAGAGACACACAGGAGAGACACAAGAGACACAGCGGATGCAACGTGACACACAAGGGACACACAAGAGAGACACAAGAGACACGGCGGATGCAACGTGACACACAAAGGACACACAGGAGAGACACAAGAGACACAGAGGATGGAACGTGACACACAAGGGACACACAGGAGAGACACAAGAGACACAGCAGATGTAACGTGACACACAATGGACACACAGGAGAGACACAAGAGACACGGCGGATGCAACGTGACAAACAAGGGACACACAGGAGAGACACAAGAGACACGGCAGATGCAATGTGACACACAAAGGACACACAAGAGAGACACAAGAGACACAGAGGATGGAACGTGACACACAAGGAACACACAGGAGAGACACAAGAGACACAGCAGATGTAACGTGACACACAAGGGATACACAGGAGAGACGCAAGAGACACAACGGATGCAACGTGACAAACAAGGGACACACAGGAGAGACACAAGAGACACGGCAGATGCAATGTGACACACAAAGGACACACAAGAGAGACACAAGAGACACAGAGGATGGAACGTGACACACAATGGACACACAGGAGAGACACAAGAGACACGGCGGATGCAACGTGACACACAAGGGACACACAAGAGAGACACAAGGGACACAGAGGATGCAACGTGACACACAAGGGACACACGGGAGAGACACAAGAGACACAAAGGATGCAACGTGACACACAAGGGACACACGGGAGAGACACAAGAGACACAGAGGATGCAACGTGACACACAAGGGCCACACAGGAGAGACACAAGAGACACGGCGGATGCAACGTGACACACAAGGGACACACAAGAGAGACACAAGAGACACACAGGATGCAACGTGACACACAAGGGACACACGGGAGAGACACAAGAGACACAGCGGATGCAACGTGACACACAAGGGACACACAGGAGAGACACAAGAGACATGACGGATGCAACGTGACACACAAGGGACACACAAGAGAGACACAAGAGACACAGAGGATGCAACGTGACACACAAGAGACACACAAGAGAGACACAAGAGACACGGCGGATGCAACGTGACACACAAGGCACACACAGGAGAGACACAAGAGACACAGCGGATGTAACGTGACACACAATGGACACACAGGAGAGACACAAGAGACACGGCGGATGACACGTGACACACAAGGGACACACAAGAGAGACACAAGAGACACAGAGGATGCAACGTGACACACAAGGGACACACAGGAGAGACAAAAGAGACACAGAGGATGCAAAGTGACACACAAGAGACACACAGGAGAGACACAAGAGACACAGCGGATGCAACGTGACACACAAGGGACACACAGGAGAGACACAAGAGACACAGCGGATGCAACGTGACACACAAGGGACACACAGGAGAGACACAAGAGACACAGCAGATGCAAAGTGACACACAAGGGACACACAGGAGAGACACAAGAGACACAGAGGATGCAACGTGACACACAAGGGACACACAGGAGAGACACAAGAGACACAGAGGATGCAACGTGACACACAATGGACACACAGGAGAGACACAAAAGACACAGTGGATGCAACGTGACACACAAGGGACACACAGGAGAGACACAAGAGACACAGCAGATGCAACGTGACACACAAGGGACACACAGGAGAGACACAAGAGACACAGTGGATGCAACGTGACACACAATGGACACACAGGAGAGACACAAGAGACACAGAGGATGCAACGTGACACACAAGGGACACACGGGAGAGACACAAGAGACACAGCAGATGCAACGTGACACACAAGGGACACACAAGAGAGACACAAGAGACACGGCGGATGCAACGTGACACAGAAGGGACACACAGGAGAGACACAAGAGACACAGCGGATGCAACGTGACACACAAGAGATACACACAGGAGAGACACAAGAGACACAGCGGATGCAACATGACACACAAGGGACACACAGGAGAGACACGGCAGATGCAACGTGACACACAAGGGACACACAAGAGAGACACAAGAGACACAGCGGATGCAACGTGACACACAAGGGACAGACAGGTGAGACACAAGAGACACAGCGGATGCAAAGTGACACACAAGGGACACACAAGAGAGACACAAGAGACACAGAGGATGCAACGTGACACACAAGGGACACACAAGAGAGACACAAGAGACACAGCGGATGCAACGTGACACACAAGGGACACACAGGAGAGACACAAGAGACACAGCGGATGCAACGTGACACACAAGGGACACACAGGAGAGACACAAGAGACACAGAGGATGCAACGTGACACACAAGGGACACACAGGAGAAACACAAGAGACACAGAGGATGCAAAGTGACACACAAGGGACACACGGGAGAGACACAAGAGACACAGAGGATGCAATGTGACACACAATGGACACACAGGAGAGACACAAGAGACACAGAGGATGCAAAGTGACACAGAAGGGACACACAGGAGAGACACAAGAGACACAGCGGATGCAAAGTGACACACAAGGGACACACTGGAGAGACACAAGAGACACAGAGGATGCAATGTGACACACAATGGACACACAGGAGAGACACAAGAGACACAGAGGATGCAACGTGACACACAAGGGACACACAAGAGAGACCCAAGAGACACGGCGGATGCAACGTGACACAGAAGGGACACACAGGAGAGACACAAGAGACACAGCGGATGCAACGTGACACACAAGGGACACACAGGAGAGACACAAGAGACACAGAGGATGCAACGTGACACACAAGGGACACACAGGAGAGACACAAGAGACACAGAGGATGCAACGTGACACACGAGAGACACAAGAGACACAGCGGATGAAACGTGACACACAAGGGACACACAGGAGACACAAGAGACACAGCGGATGCAACGTGACACACAAGGGACACACAGGAGAGACACAAAAGACACGGCGCATGCAACGTGACACACAAGGGACACATAGGAGAGACACAGCGGATGCAACGTGACACACAAGGGACACACAGGAGAGACACAAAAGACACGGCGGATGCAACGTGACACACAAGGGACACACAGGAGAGACACAAAAGACACAGAGGATGCAACGTGACACACAAGGGACACACAGGAGAGACACAAGAGACACGGCAGATGCAAAGTGACACACAAGGGACACACAAGAGAGACACAAGAGACACAGCGGATGCAACGTGACACACAAGGGACACACAGGAGAGACACAAGAGACACAGCGGATGCAAAGTGACACACAAGGGACACGCAGGAGAGACACAAGAGACACAGCAGATGCAACGTGACACACAGGAGACACACAGGAGAGACACAAGAGACACAGCGGATGCAAAGTGACACACAAGGGACACACAAGAGAGACACAAGAGACACAGAGGATGCAAAGTGACACACAAGGGACACACAGGAGAGACACAAGAGACACAGCGGATGCAACGTGACACACAAGAGAGACACAAGAGACACAGCGGATGCAACGTGACACACAAGGGACACACAAGAGAGACACAAGAGACACAGCGGATGCAACGTGACACACAAGAGACACACAGGAGAGACACAAGAGACACAGAGGATGCAACGTGACACACAAGGGACACACAGGAGAGACACAAGAGACACAGCGGATGCAACGTGACACACAAGGGACACACAGGAGAGACACAAGAGACACAGAAGATGAAACGTAATGCACAAGGGACACACAGGAGAGACACAAGAGACACAGAGGATGCAACGTGACACACAAGGGACACACAGGAGAGACACATGAGACACAGCGGATGCAAAGTGACACACAAGGGACACACAAGAGAGACACAAGCGACACTGCGGATGCAACGTGACACACAAGGGACACACAGGAGAGACACAAGAGACACAGCGGATGAAACGTAACGCACAAGAGATACACACGGGAGAGACACAAGAGACACAGAGGATGCAACGTGACACACAAGGTGTAACGGATCTACTGGCACCCCGACCGGGTACCTCCGTTGATAGACGCGTCCTAGTTTGCGTCGAGGCCTACAAGCACCGCACCGGACACCAAAACCACCACAGACTCCAAGGATAGTACATCAGTAACAAGCGTTCAGTAGTTACAGCTCAAGGGAGTATGCAAAAGCATAGCAATCCCCAGTATGATATAGCGATCCCTTCAATAACGAGACAACGCTACGTTTTGAAGGGTCAAGTAGAACTAACTTTTAATGACAGGGAATCTCCTTTTATGCAATGGTGCCCTCTGAAGGGCTACACCCACATAATTATCACAACAGCCAATTATATACATGGTTCAACCCCCACGTCTCCTCCCCTCAGATAACAGGTAACACAATTAAAACAGACACAATTTTAACCACATTCTGGATGTACCCCAAATACAGGGGGTACACCTTTAAGTCCCGCACCATTCAATAGCTCTCACCCAGGGGAACAACATATACAAAAATGGCATGAATCAGACCAGGGGTTCAAAAGTTAGTAAAAGTATGTTTTTACACATAACACACAGACATTGCACATATCCCCCATACAATACACATATAGGACAATAGGTGAGTCACACCTCCCTGGCAACTTGGATACAATCAGATATTAATTAGATCATTCTTCTTTGTTCTTATCAGAGAATGAAAACACTTTGGAAAATGCAAGGATCCTTTACAACTTTCTTATCTCTTGAATCTCTGTAACAAGGTTATCTATTAGCCTAGGTCTGCAAAAGTCTGGCTAATATTCTGAGCCAATATATTCTGTAGAACATCAACCAACATACATATAGTAGGATCATATTTTAACCATAATAATCATAAAACAGTTTAAAACAGTGATGGGTTCCGCTACACAAGGGTTACACAGGAGAGACACAAGAGACACAGCGGATGCAACGTGACACACAAGGGACACACAGGAGAGACACAAGAGACACAGCGGATGCAACGTGACACACAAGGGACACACAGGAGAGACACAAGAGACACAGCGGATGCAACGTGACACACAAGGGACACACAGGAGAGACACAAGAGACACAGCGGATGAAACGTAACGCACAAGAGATACACACGGGAGAGACACAAGAGACACAGCGGATGCAACGTGACATACAAGGGACACACAGGAGAGACACAAGAGACACAGTGGATGCAACGTAACGCACAAGAGATACACACGGGAGAGACACAAGAGACACAGCGGATGCAACGTAACGCACAAGAGATACACACGGGAGAGACACAAGAGACACAGAGGATGCAACGTGACACACAAGGGACACACAGGAGAGACACAAGAGACACAGAGGATGCAACGTGACACACAAGGGACACACAGGAGAGACACAAGAGACACAGCGGATGCATCGTGACACACAAGGGACACACAGGAGAGACACAAGAGACACAGCGGATGCAACGTGACACACAAGGGACACACAGGAGAGACACAAGAGACACAGCAGATGCAAAGTGACACACAAGGGACACACAGGAGAGACACAAGAGACACAGAGGATGCAACGTGACACACAAGGGACACACAGGAGAGACACAAGAGACACAGCGGATGCAACGTGACACACAAGTGACACACAAGAGAGACACAAGAGACACAGAGGATGCAACGTGACACACAATGGACACACAGGAGAGACACAAGAGACACAGCGGATGTAACGTGACACACAAGGGACACACAGGAGAGACACAAGAGACACAGCGGATGCAACGTGACACACAAGGGACACACAGGAGAGATACAAGAGACACGGCGGATGCAACGTGACACACAGGAGAGACACAGGAGAGACACAGGAGAGACACAAGAGACATGGCGGATGCAAACGTGACACAAGAGGGACACACGGGAGAGACAAAAGAGACACAGCGGATGCAACGTGACACACAAGGGACACACAGGAGAGACACAAGAGACACAGCGGATGCAACGTGACACACAAGGGACACACAGGAGAGACACAAGAGACACGGCGGATGCAACGTGACACACAAGGGACACACAGGAGAGACACAAGAGACACAGAGGATGCAACGTGACACACAAGGGACACACAGGAGAGACACAAGAGACACAGAGGATGCAACGTGACAAACAAGGGACACATAAGAGAGACACAAGAGACACGGAGGATGCAAAGTGACACACAAGGGACACACGGGAGAGACACAAGAGACACAGAGGATGCAACGTGACACACAAGGGACACACGGGACAGACACAAGAGACACAGCGGATGCAACGTGACACACAAGGGACACACAGGAGAGACACAAGAGACACAGCGGATGCAACGTGACACACAAGGGACACACGGGACAGACACAAGAGACACAGCGGATGCAACGTGACACACAAGGGACACACAGGAGAGACACAAGAGACACAGCGGATGCAACGTGACACACAAGGGACACACGGGACAGACACAAGAGACACAGCGGATGCAACGTGACACACAAGGGACACACAGGAGAGACACAAGAGACACAGCGGATGCAACGTGACACACAAGGGACACACGGGAGAGACACAAGAGACACAGAGGATGCAACGTGACACACAAGGGACACACAGGAGAGACACAAGAGACACAGCGGATGCAAAGTGACACACAAGGGACACACAGGAGAGACACAAGAGACACAGAGGATGCAACGTGACACACAAGGGACACACAGGAGAGACACAAGAGACACGGCGGATGCAACGTGACACACAAGGGACACACAGGAGAGACACAAGAGACACAGAGGATGCAACGTGACACACAAGGGACACACAGGAGAGACACAAGAGACACAGCGGATGCAACGTGACACACAAGGGACACATGGGAGAGACACAAGAGACACAGCGGATGCAACGTGACACACAAGGGACACACAGGAGAGACACAAGAGACACAGAGGATGCAACGTGACACACAAGGGACACACAGGAGAGACACAAGAGACAAAGAGGATGCAACGTGACACACAAGGGACACACAGGAGAGACACAAGAGACACAGAGGATGCAACGTGACACACAAGGGACACACAGGAGAGACACAGGAGACACAGAGGATGCAAAGTGACACACAAGGGACACACAAGAGAGACACAAGGGACACAGAGGATGCAAAGTGACACACAAGGGACACACAGGAGAGACACAAGAGACACAGCGGATGCAACGTGACACACAAGAGACACACAGGAGAGACACAAGAGACACAGCAGATGCAACGTGACACACAAGGGACACACAAGAGAGACACAAGAGACACAGCGGATGCAACGTGACACACAAAGGACACACAGGAGAGACACAAGAGACACAGAGGATGCAAAGTGACACACAAGGGACACACGGGAGAGACACAAGAGACACAGAGGATGCAACGTGACACACAAGGGACACACGGGAGAGACACAAGAGACACAGAGGATGCAACGTGACACACAAGGGACACACAGGAGAAACACAAGAGACACAGAGGATGCAACGTGACACACAAGGGCCACACAGGAGAGACACAAGAGACACGGCGGATGCAACGTGACACACAAGGGACACACAAGAGAGACACAAGAGACACACAGGATGCAACGTGACACACAGGGGACACACGGGAGAGACACAAGAGACACAGCGGATGCAACGTGACACACAAGGGACACACAGGAGAGACACAAGAGACACGACGGATGCAACGTGACACACAAGGGACACACAAGAGAGACACAAGAGACACAGAGGATGCAACGTGACACACAAGAGACACACAAGAGAGACACAAGAGACACGGCGGATGCAACGTGACACACAAGGCACACACAGGAGAGACACAAGAGACACAGCGGATGTAACGTGACACACAATGGACACACAGGAGAGACACAAGAGACACGGCGGATGCAACGTGACACACAAGGGACACACAAGAGAGACACAAGAGACACAGAGGATGCAACGTGACACACAAGGGACACACAGGAGAGACAAAAGAGACACAGAGGATGCAAAGTGACACACAAGAGACACACAGGAGAGACACAAGAGATACAGCGGATGCATCGTGACACACAAGGGACACACAGGAGAGACACAAGAGACACAGCGGATGCAACGTGACACACAAGGGACACACAGGAGAGACACAAGAGACACAGAGGATGCAACGTGACACACAAGGGACACACAGGAGAGACACAAGAGACACAGCGGATGCAACGTGACACACAAGTGACACACAAGAGAGACACAAGAGACACAGAGGATGCAACGTGACACACAATGGACACACAGGAGAGACACAAGAGACACGGCGGATGCAACGTGACACACAAGGGACACACAGGAGAGACACAAGAGACACAGAGGA
Source organism: Discoglossus pictus (assembly GCA_027410445.1). Lineage (NCBI taxonomy): Eukaryota > Metazoa > Chordata > Amphibia > Anura > Alytidae > Discoglossus > Discoglossus pictus. The sequence continues at coordinate 478,807,483 of CM050164.1, forward strand.
TGCAACGTGACACACAAGGGACACACAAGAGAGACACAAGGGACACAGAGGATGCAAAGTGACACACAAGGGACACACAGGAGAGACACAAGAGACACAGCGGATGTAACGTGACACACAAGGGACACACAGGAGAGACACAAGAGACACAGCGGATGCAACGTGACACACAAGGGACACACAGGAGAGATACAAGAGACACAGAGGATGCAACGTGACACACAGGAGAGACACAGGAGAGACACAGGAGAGACACAAGAGACACGGCGGATGCAACGTGACACACAGGAGAGACACAGGAGAGACACAAGAGACATGGCGGATGCAAACGTGACACAAGAGGGACACACGGGAGAGACACAAGAGACACAGCGGATGCAACGTGACACACAAGGGACACACAGGAGAGACACAAGAGACACAGCGGATGCAACGTGACACACAAGGGACACACAGGAGAGACACAAGAGACACGGCGGATACAACGTGACACACAAGGGACACACAGGAGAGACACAAGAGACACAGAGGATGCAACGTGACACACAAGGGACACACAGGAGAGACACAAGAGACACAGAGGATGCAACGTGACACACAAGGGACACATAAGAGAGACACAAGAGACACGGCAGATGGAACGTGACACAGAAGGCACACATAGGAGAGACACAAGAGACACAGCGGATGCAACGTGACACACAGGAGAGTCACAGGAGAGACACAAGAGACACGGTGGATGCAACGTGACACACAAGGGACACACGGGAGAGACACAAGAGACACAGCGGATGCAACGTGACACACAAGGGACACACAGGAGAGACACAAGAGACACAGAGGATGCAACGTGACACACAAGGGACACACAGGAGAGACACAAGAGACACAGAGGATGCAACGTGACACACAAGGGACACACAGGAGAGACACAAGAGACACAGAGGATGCAACGTGACACACAAGGGACACACAGGAGAGACACAGGAGACACAGAGGATGCAACGTGACACACAAGGGACACACAGGAGAGACACAAGAGACACGGCGGATGCAACGTGACACACAAGGGACACACAGGAGAGACACAAGAGACACAGCGGATGTAACGTGACACACAAGGGACACACAGGAGAGACACAAGAGACACAGAGGATGTAACGTGACAAACAAGGGACACACAAGAGAGACACAAGGGACACAGAGGATGTAACGTGACACACAAGGGACACACAGGAGAGACACAAGAGACACAGCGGATGTAACGTGACACACAAGGGACACACAGGAGAGACACAAGAGACACAGAGGATGTAACGTGACACACAACATTTTCTTTTCTTGTTGAGGAACTATTAAAGTGTTTTGTAGTAAAAGAGGTAACATTTGAATGTAAGAACAGTTGAACTTTAGATTAATCAGTATTGTAAACTTGAGCTAATGGTTTTTTTAACATGCAACTTGTAGATTAAGAACTGTTAACTGAAATATACATTGAATCCAGAGGAAGGCAAACAGTAAAAACTCTCTTTGAAACATAGGTAATTGTATCAAAGCAGGGGGGAAATTAACTGCTTCCTGACCCCTTTAACAGGTGATCGGATTACTCCCTGGATTAATATTTAACATGAAATCCAACATTTACATTGTGTCTGAATACGTGCTTGTGCTGTTAACATGAACTTTTGAATATGTCTAAGTAAGTAACTTTAAAGTATTTTTTGTCAAACTTGCAACGTTATAAACAGTAACATAGTTAATTAACATTTGAACAGATTTTTTTCAATAATGCAAGGCAAGTGTTTTGTGGGGCTAATCATGCATAAAACGTACTTCCATGAATTATGACTGAATTATTTATTGATTGGTAGTTTTAAATGGTTGACCTTTGTTTGTTGGTGTAGTAATTGTTTAAAATGGCACATAGAGTTTCCTCTGTGGAAAAGTGGTTCTCTAAAAAGAGAACGCGAGACCTTAAAGTTCATCCACGATGTGTAACCACTGTTCTCTATGTGTTTTGCCATTGTATGGACTTTAATATGGAAATATTGGAGGTGTAAAAATAATTTTAGTGCCGATAAAAATGACGTTTTGAAAGAAACGGACGGTTGTCTCTAATTTTCCTTTATTTTTTGTGGTTAGATTGTGCTTGAGTTGATTTGTGAGTTTTGTTTTAAATTTGTTTGGCATGGGTTGTGATTGAAAGTTACAGTACTTCATAGTAGACAATGTTTTTAGTAAAAATGCGTCCATCCTCTAATAAATCACCTTGACTTTTATTGTTTTCAATGTAAACTTTAATAGCCTGTGGATTTTTGCACCGTGATAACGCAACGTACAATTGGCCATGTGCAAATACTGGTTGTTCTAAGAAAACACCCACAGATTTGAAAGTTTGTCCTTGTGATTTATTAATGGTCATGGCAAATGCCATAATGATGGGAAATTGTCTTCTTTGAAGTACAAAAGGGAGGCTACTTTCACTTCGTGCTAAATCTATCCTTGGTATGAAAACTCTCTGTCCTTTATGGATACCAGTTAAAATTTTAGCATCTATGAATTGGCCCTGTCACGATCTACTGCTTCTCAGTCGGGCTTGATAAGGCTGTTATTGCCAAACCTACCCAACAGATCTACCAGATTCTTTTGATGTCTTCACTAAGACAGCTGATGTCTCTTAAATTAGATGTAGTCTTTAAGAATGTGAATGCAGGCTCAGCATTATAAGAAATCAGAAACGGTTTTTATTTCTGTGGACAAGGGCTCATCTATAAGGCATCATAACAGCAACTTCATTCATACAGTCATTGCGGTTATCTTCTTACCTCCCTTTTTAGATAGGAGCATATCTGTCTTCAATATATGTCTTCTTCCCTTGGCTTAGGAACATATATATATATACTTTAAGACATTCAACCCAGCATTATCTCAACTGCCCTCAGAGACACCAATACATCTCTCTCTCTGTCAGAAAAAAACTCAACTGCCAACTGCCTAACTGCCCTCTGTGACAGTTACAGCCAAACAACACAACATTCTAAAAGATTTAACTCTTAATGACCCAACATGCAGCAAACAGAATCACACATGACACTCTAATCACACATAGGCAAGCAACATAACAGAACATACAGTAATTAACTTAAAACACATATGGTAATCAACATAACATAAAACAGCACAGCATAACATTTTACATATTAATTAACATGACATAACACAGCATAACATATATAGGATAATCAACTTAACATAAAAGCATATTAAACAACTAAACTTCTACTGACCCCAAAGGGGGTTCAGGGGAATCATGACAGGCCCTTTAATTGTTGAACAATTAATCTTGTCCCAATGGGGGTTCAGGGGAATCATGACAACTACTCCCCCCTTTTAAAATGCAGCATCCCGATGATCATCTCTATCAGATGAACAACGGTATGCAGCAAAAATTAAGTCCATGCATAAGTCCATGTCTTGGTTGCTGGGCTTCTCAACTCCATTGGGATAAATGTGGGAAACAATTGCCCTCCCCCTGCCCGAGTCCTTATTTTAAATGTGCAGAGCAGGCTTTTGTTCTTTTCCTTCTGTACAATGTCCAGGGCAAAAAACAATTCTGAAAGTGACTCCAGTGGATCCCATGCCAGGACAAACCTCCCCAACCAGGCCAGTCCCAACAACCGTCCAGTTATGACTAAAACAGTCCATGGGCCTATGTGACCAAAAGTGGGTAATACATCCCTTGTGTTACAAACAGTTGAGGATGGGGAATAGTTTGGGTATAACTGCTTAAGCAATCCATCATATTGATATATACCCATAAAATATGTTGGTTCATAGCTATCAAAGTGAAAGTCAGATTCCAAAGCAACTTTTCTTTTCTTTGAAGATTCTTGTTGAGCTGGATTTATTTTTTCATATTGCAGCTTTTCATATTTAGATGGAGGCTTCTCATACTTAGATGGAGTCTTTACTGAATAACTATTTTGTGTTGTATATATTGGGGTTCTTGATGTAGACCAAATAGATATATCACTCTTATCTGACAATTTGTTTGTTTCCACGTGAGCAGACAAATGTAACAGCTGGGACTTTTTTTAAAGTAATGTTGGATTCTTGAAATCTCTTTTTTCATTATTCTTGGGAGTCTCCATGAAATATGTCTGTATATTTTTGTGTTTCATTTATTTTTGTAAGGAAATCTTGGCTTCTTCTGCTTCTTTTGCATTTTTTATCTTCTCATCTATTTGCTGTTTTAATTGCCCTTTAAGAAAGTTTTCTTGATCAGTTTTGCAAGACAGATCCATTTCCAGAGGAGCTATAGTTGATGTTAAATCTTGTACTCTTGATCTGTAGTGTCCTAATTCTATGTCCTTTTCTTCAACCATTTTATTGTACTGGTGCTTATGTTTTTCCATTAATGCAACTATTTCAGCAATCTTATGCTGGCAATGAATATCTGTTCCTTTCTGTATTTTGATTGCTTCGTCAGCAGCACCTTTTAATCTAACAACCTCTTTGTTAAGACATTCTTCTCTAATCCTTGCATTATCTATTTCCTTTTGCTTATTGTTATGGTTGATTTTAGTATCTTCCAGTTGTATGTATAATTCCTTTACCTTCGGATTCAAGAACACTACACTGCTTGCTTTCTCTTGTAATTTTATTTTTCAAACACTTGTTTTCTTGTTGTAATTCATCAATTGTCTTGTTTTTATTTTCCATTTGTTTCTTCAAAGAATCTGCTTCCTTCCTTAACTGATCATTTTTTTCTTCATACTTCTGCTGCAATTCCTGGATTTGTGTTTCTTTGTCTTTCAGTTCATTCTGTAAGTCCTTATTATGATTATGCAGAACTTTGTTTTCCTCAACTTTGTTGGACACTTTTTCCAGCTCATTCTGAAGTTGCTCATCAAGAGATCTTATTTTCTCCTCTCTTTCAATGATACTTCCTTGCAACTGTTCCATTGCAAGATCAGCAGCGACATGCTCATTCTTCAAACCCTGGAACATATTGATTTTAGCTTTTAGGGACATGTTTTCTCTCTATAGAGCCTTAAGCTCCTCTCCGCTATGTGCAACATTAGCATGTACCAGAACCAATAAATCGTCCTTCTGTTTTATCTGCTTGTCTTTTTCTGCAAAAGTTTTCTGCAGTTCTTCAACAAAGCCCGATGTTTGAGACTGGACTGTCTTCTGTGCATGATACTTCTGCATTTCAACATTTGAAACTTCATTCTGTTTCATCAAATCTTGCACCTGAAGAGTCTCACTCTTTGTTGCTGCAGTTGGGGCTTTGTTTTCTGGCCCAGTTATGTTCAAAGACACTAAGTTAATTTGTCTCTGGGCAGTGCCTAGGCCACAGTCCGGATTGCCATACACAATCTCCCACAGTGCCTCCTCCAGCTCCAAGTGAAAACAGGGCACCACACTGGGGACCCCAACTGTTCCCAGCCAGGCTGCATACTGCTGCTCCAGGTCAACCTGCTGCCCCACCAGATCCGACAGCCAGTCAATCAGCTCATGACCCGGCCACAATCCCAGGAATGCCTTCCATTTTGCTAGAAGGGCCACTTTCCTGCATTGCTTGGTGTCCATCTTGCTGGACCTCTGCTGTCCCCTCTGGTTAGTGCTCTTCTTTACCTCTGCCATGCCTGCAGACGATGCCCTGTCTCCTCTGGGATAGAGGCTCCTCTTCTTACTGCTGTCTTAGCTTATTGATGAAGAGATTCCACCGCTTGCCACCATCTGTCACAATCTACTGCTTCTCAGTTGCTTCTCAACTGTTTTTATTTCTGTGGACAAGGGCTCATCTATAAGGCATCATAACAGCAACTTCATTCATACAGTCATTGCGGTTATCTTCTTACCTCCCTTGTTAGATAGGAGCATATCTGTCTTCAATATATGTCTTCTTCCCTTGGCTTAGGAACATATATATATTTATACTTTAAGAAATTCAACCCAGCATTATCTCAACTGCCCTCAGAGACACCAATACATCTCTCTCTCTGTCAGAAAAAACTCAACTGCCAACTGCTCTCTCCCCTCTCTGACAGTTACCACCGGCCACACAACATTCTAAAAGATTTAACTCTTAATGACCCAACATGCAGCAAACAGAATCACACATCACACTCCAATCACACATAGGCAAGCAACATAACAGAACATACAGTAATTAACTTAAAACACATATGGTAATCAACATAATATAAAACAGCACAGCATAACATTTTACATATGAATTAACATGACATAACACAGCATAACATATATAGGATAATCAACTTAACATAAAAGCATATTAAACAACTAAACTTCTACTGACCCCAAAGGGGGTTCAGGGGAATCATGACAGGCCCTTTAATTGTTGAACAATTAATCTTGTCCCAATGCATAGGCCTTTTTTTGGGGTTCATATTTCGCAGTAACATGACAATTGCACCTTTCTTTAGCTGCAAAATATGTGGTGGCATTCAAGAAGGAGTTAATAATTTTATGAATTCAGTGGAAAAGTTTGCCTGACTTTCTTTGTCATCAGCAAGTACAGAATCAGCACTGTGATAATTTATTTGTGGTGCATTCATTTTTTTAAATATTTCATTATTGAGGATCAATGCATCCTTATTTTTACATGTTAGTATGACTTTGTTGGCAAGTTCAGAATAGTCCTCGTTCTTTTATTGTACTTTCGGATATGGCCGATATAAGATCTTGTTCACAAATTATGAGGTGGGATGTGCACAGTGTCTTCAGGTAATTTTGCTATTTTTTCTGTTCTGCCTTCTCCACTTTTAATAAGCCAATAATTTAAATCATTTCTCCTTCTGATCTCATATTTTGTTGCAGTTGAAGATGGGTAAAATGTTTCCACAGTGTGCTTGACTTTATACAGGTTTCGATAATGTCGGTTCTATTTCCATGTACAACGACAGGTAATGTTTGTCTAAAATCGCAACCTAACAACATTACCTTTCCACCAAATGGCAAAGTATTATCCATGACTTCACAAAGCAAACGGTCAATACATTGGAGGGCATAGCATGACATCATTGTGGCCTCATCTATTATAATTAATTTACTTTTTTTCAGTTTTTTTGCTTGTAATGATGTCATCTGAATATCTGACACTGATGTTTCTAAAATAGGCACTGGCAGTTTAAATCCACTATGTACAGTTCTTCCACCTTCTAACAAAAGTGAAGCAATTCCAGTGGTGGCAAATGCGAGTGCTATTTGACCTTGTGCTCGTACAGAACTCATTAATAAATTATATAGATATGTTTTTCCTGATCCGCCAGGTCCATCAAGATAGAAATAATGCTCTTTGACCATGTCATCATCTAGTGCATTTTTGATGGCATTAAATGCTTGCAATTGTAATGTATTTAAAGTTGCAAGTCTTTCTTGTGTCCTTTCTGCTAGTAGTTGAATGTCATAGTCTTCAAAGTTTATGTCGTCTATAAGACCTGGATCAGGCAGATTAAAACTTGCACAACTTAATCCATGAGTTAAAAATACTTCTTGGATTTCCATTAATGCTTTTAAGTGTGCAATGTGTTCATTGTATCGTTGCATAAAGTCTTCAGCCATATTACTTTTAAATGTGTCCCACAAAGCTAATGCATTTGGAGCATTTGAGAAGATACAAATTAATGCGAATTGTTCCCTCATCTGCCGTGGCATTTGACATAGTGCTGCTTCTTCTAGACATCTTTCCCATTCTGTATCATCAGCTAGTAAGTTTCTATGTCTGGCAGCTAAATTAAAGGATTCAGATACTATGTCATTAACAGTTCTTAAGTGTTCAAAACTTTGTGCAACAGGAGCATTTAAAAGTAGTAGTCGTAAGCAGAAACGTTCAAGGTCTCTTGGACTGACTGTGTAAATTCTTGGTATTATTTTATTTCCTCTGGTTTTTCTTGGTCTCCATAATCCATTAACAAAAAGATAATGATATGGAATTTTGATATATAAGAATTGTGTTGCCTGTGAATCTGTTGAATTTAATTGAAACAATGCAGTTAGTGTAGTGTGACGATGCTCACTTTGTGCCAATGCATTAGTTTAATTCCCAGCATGGAAATACACTAACAGCCTTATTAAATTGTGATTCGGTAAATTTAAAAGGGCTCTATTTAAGCACACAGCATATTTTTTTACAGAAGTTTTTAGTTAGTGAACTTCTATCCAAAAGCAAGGTCTTCACTAACTAAAAACTTTGGTAAATAAAATATGCTGTGTGCTTAAATAGAGCCCTTTTAAATTTACCGAATGACAATTTAATAAGGCTGTAAATGTCTTTGTGGCAAATGTACAGCTAATCTATATACTGCATGTGATCTATCGTGCATTTCAAATTTTAAAAGGCACCACATAGCTTCTGGCGCACTGACATAGTGAGCATCTACATGAGATGCAAGTTCATCATGTACTAACTCAGTGCTTTCGGCATTGTCTGCATTTTTGAGACTACAGTAGCTGCATCATAGCCTTTGTAAATATATTTGTAGACATATTTAATGGATTTGATGGAAGTGCAGGCTTCTACATTAATGTGTACGTTATACTTCATCAGTAAATGTGGATTATCTGGTACCATATATCTGTTGTCTATGTTTTTCCCACGAATAATGGCACTTTGTCCCTCTCTTCTTCTATATAATGGATAGCCATCACAATTGGCATAGGTTTTGTCTCCATAATCTTTTGGAAATTCTTTTGTACATTTATTATTTTTCATACATGGTGATTGTGGATTAACATCTCCACAGGGTCCATGAATCATGCGATGAGTAACAATCTCATATAGTCTACCATATAGTTCTGGATCTGGTAGTTCAGCAATAATGACTGCATCCACTTTTTCAGAAGTATCTAATGTATCTTTTTCTTGAAGTATTATAAGAAGATGTGCATGTGGGAGCCCTCTTTTTTTTTAATTCAATTGTATAAACATAAGCAAGACATTTGCCAAATAAGTGAGTTATAGTGATGTCACGTATTAATTCATTTAATTTCATTTTGAAAACTCTGGCTACTAAATCTGGTCTATCGGAAGCAGTTTGGCCAATGAGTACATTTTGTGTAATCTCTGGCCATTGGGGATTACATGTAAATGTAATAAATAAATCTGGTTAACCAAATTTGGTGACAATAGCCATGGCACCATTGTATCTTTCTCGCATATTGTGAGGAGATCCCTGGAAAGAAGATGGTAAAATGATGGCTTTGCCAGCTCTCATGTCTCTGCTTGTAGCAACCTCAGTGACATAATCCATTAATCCACAATACTGTTCTACACGTAGTTTATCTTGTTGATATTTAATTAAGTTTAAATTATTGGCCTCAACTTGCAAATAGGAATCAATAATCCATTGTTGTGTTAGTTTTCCACCACATAAAATTGGATTGAATGTATTTCGAATGGCAATTTGAGCCACTTTAAATTCAAGGATGGAAATATTATTTCACACTCGTACTTTAGAATTTGGGTAACTGGGAAGGGTTCATTTTGGTTGCCAACCTGCTTCTCCGTGTGGAAAAAAATGGGACATGTCATTGGATCTAAATTAGTACTTAAGATACTGATATTAATGAATGGTTGCTCCTCATTTCTGGGATACATTCTAATGTCTCTTTGAAATGGTGGTTCTCCTTCATCATTTTGAAACTCCATTACAACCTCATTTGATGCTGGCAAATTATAACGGCGTTTATCAGTATGTCTGTCTCTTTTAAGCACCATATTGACCTATGGCATTGGTAATTGATGTCTTTGTGCATGAAGTTGTTGTTCCTTTTCTACTTCTGCCATTTTATTATAAGCTTGAGTGTAGGGGTTATTGGCCATAATTTGATCTAGGTCTATAAAAACACTGGCAGCCTTATTAAATTGCGATTCGGTAAATTTAAAAGGGCTCTATTTAAGCACACAGCACAATTTTTTTTACAGAAGTTTATAGTTAGTGAACTTCTATCCAAAAGCAAGGTCTTCACTAACTAAAAACTTCTGTAAATAAAATATGTTGTGTGCTTAAATAGATCCCTTTAAAATTTACTGAATCGCAATTTAATAAGGCTGTGGGTAAGCATTTTTTATTTTCTTGTAGCTGCATACGTTGGTCAACAGATTCCATTGTATCTAGGACATATAGTTGAGAAAATTTTCTTTGCTCTCCTTCCTGGATGTAAATGGGAAGTACGATGGTAAATTTGGCCTTGGACTTTAAAGCAGTAAGGACCATGTCCTGGTACATTAGCAGCTAATGTTGCCCCCATAGATGCAAAGGATATGGCACTATAATATGTAGACATTTTTGTAGTTTGGAAAAGTAGGTTCAGTCATAATGTTTTGTAAATATGTTGGGAATTGTTGTCTTTCCGGAAGTTTGACCTTGCCTTTCTGACAGCAACTAATGAACTGTCCATCCCTGGGTCTTTCCTGTTTAAAATGATAAGCCTCACAAAACTGACAGAGAATATTCATGTCACCACAATTATGAACCTCTACTGCTAAAGACTTAAGTAAAGGACAATTTGAAGAGTATATATCAGTTTCAGTTTGTAATTCATCATTTGAAATGTTATGTGATGGTTCAGGAACAGGTTCTAATTGCTTTTGTTTTTTAGTAGCTTTTTTCAGTGTAGCTTTTATTTTTTCAGCTGATAGTCTTTTGCTTGCAAGTCTTTTCCGTTCTTTTTCTCGTCAAATTTCCTTCTGCTCCGGCGTCTGCTGGTTTGCCCATCTTTTGTGGTCGTTTTATAGCTTGACATCTTATCTTTTCCTGTTTGGTCTCGTTATCAGCCATCTTAATCTGTAAATGAAAAGAATGTATCATTAGTTTAGTTTATAATGTTAAATTGTTTTCGAAGTGCTTGTTTGTGTTTTTTGTTACTATAACGTTTTTGTTGCAACACTGTTGTGATTCTAAATTTACTTTGTTTGTATGTGATTATAGGTCATTGTAGATGAAGTTGCTTTATAGTGCTAAATTAGTATGTGTTATTTTTTGTGTGTTCCTTTTTATCTTGTAGGTTAACATTTTTGGCTTAGAGGCATAGCAGAGCCAAGGTAATTGCATTATAGGTCATTGAAGATGAAGTAGCTTTGCTGTACTATGTTTGCTGTACTATCCTGTTTTTGTCCGCCACTTGTATTTTAGTAATGCGTTTTGTTAACCATTTTTTTTTCTATGCAAGTGTGTTTATTTGTGAATTATATATGTAACATATAGCAATGTTTCTTGAAGTGTGGTGTTTTGGTTTTGCTGTAATTTGTATTGAGGCTTCTATTTTTTTTTTTTACTTCTGAAACATGGCAGGAAACATGGCATATCTGTATTTTTTTTTTACTTGTTAGATTATACCTTGATTGAAGTCTTTTTGCTGTATGAATGACAGAGGGTCCCCTACTGCATATGTTAATCCACCAGTCTTCTTGTAGTGTCTATTTCAAAGAGAAAGGTAAATGGTTAATTGTATATTCATTGTTTTGGTTTTGGAAAAGCATGGTCTTTTTCTGCATGTAATGTATTTTTGTATCTTACCTCTTCTTCTTTCTTTCTGTTCTTTAAAAGTAATCCACTTTTACAGTCCACGCTGCAAATTCTTGAGTGACACTGTTGATGCAGAGTCTGTTTGAATAGTGAAAAAAATGGCAAAGAATGAGCTGCAGGTTACATATCTTTGGGTGTAATATATTTTTTGCTATTAGTTCATGTGAATTAATGTCACTTGAATATACTTCTTTAATTAGTTTGAGTAAAGATGAGCTTGTTGTAGGGTCCATACACATATGTGTGCATTTCACATGTCGCTATACATGAATGACGTCTTGGTTGTGAATGTTTGAAATTAATTATTTTTATCTTTTTTTGGGGGGTCTTTCTTAATAAATTAAATATATTATAACTTACCTCTCAGTTGGAATTTGCAGATTGTGAAGTTGTAAATTGGGAAGTAATTCTCTTCTGAAGTAACAGCAGCAGTGACATGTCCAGTCACACTGTGCATCACCTGAGGAGAAATGGAGAATTTTCTGGAAAGTGGGCAGTATTTATAAACTTTTAGGTGGTTGAAACTGTTAGAACGCAATACACATGCGCTATTTGCGTTCCAGCCGCCACTTTGCGGCTAATAGTTGTGTGTTTAATGTAAAATGGTGGGTAATAGCAGTGTGGTACAGTGCCGCATAGTGTGTGTTACGTGCCTCGTGAACTGGTCTGGAGCGTTCGTTCCGTTTTGCGAGTAAGTGTAGTCATTTTGCGTCCTTAGCCTCGTTTTCGTTTGTGTCGGCGGCCATTTTGCCCTCGCTGAGGTGATTTTCGAGTGTTTAAACTCTTGTATTTCGAATTTAATTGAGCTGTAACTTCACTTTTCAAGGTCTTCGGTGCCCCCCTTGTTGTAGGTAAGCTTTTTATGTATTTATTGTGTTTTCAATGTTTTCATATGCGCGGGTTTCGGGCGGTAAGGTCGTATTTTTGCAAGGTCGTATTTTTGCGAGGTCGTAATGTTTTTTTTTCTAAGTCCTGCGTCTCGTATTTTTTCTCGGAAGTTCTTAAATTTTGCGAGGTGCGCAGTTGCTGGCAAGGAGTGCCTATACACATATACATATATTTGAGTGGTGCGAGGTGAGCCGCTTAACTTGGAGCACTTAGGCGATGAGCGTCGAAAGCGCTCTCTAACTGCGAGCCTCATGAAGCGAGGTGAGCCGTGGAGGGAATGAAACACGCGGGACTTAGCCTACAAACACTACAAAATGCGGCTTCGCCTTAGGCTAAAAGTAGTTGACGAACCCGGGACTTAGAAAAGAAAAATACGAGATGCAGGACTTAAAAAATGAAAAATATGACATAGGAAAAATACAAAGTTAACGGCCGAACCGCGCAAACCAAAAAACAACAGAAACACAAAAATAAAACACAAAATACAACAAAAAGATCACCAATAGAACAGGAGAACATCCAGGATGTCTGGAAGTGAGGTGAAACTTAAATTTAAGTTGAATTTAAGTAAAGCGAGAACAAAAATGGCAGTCGTAAAAATGTAAACAAGGCTAAAACACAGCCAGCGAGGTAGGCAGTAGAAAGATACTAATAGGAAGGATGGAAAATGAGCGTGCCACGCGAAAACATAGAGTAAAGACGCAATTTTAAAATCATAACTTACCGTGTAAGCCAAGTTTTTCAGCCCTTTTTTTAAGGCTAAAAAGGGACCCCTCGGCTTATACACGAGTCACTCCCCCCGTATATCTCTCTAACTCCCCCCCCCCGTGTTTCTCTAACCCCCATGTCTCTCTAACCCCTCCGTGTCTCTCTAACCCCCCTATGTCTCTCTAACCCCCCACGTGTCTATTTCTCTCCCCCCTCCTCATTCTCAACCCAATCCCTCCTCATTCTAAACCCCCTCCTCACTTTTTCCCCTCTAAATACCTCCCCTCACTTACCTGCTTCTGCTCCGGCCTCTGCTCCTTCCGTCTTGACCCGGCGCGCATGTGATGTCACGTCATTAGCATATACCGTGACGTCACATGCGCGACAGGTCAAGACGGAAGGAGCAGAGGCCGGAGCAGAAGCAGGTAAGTGAGGGGAAAGAGAGAGGGGGAGGTATGTAGGGGGGTTTAGAATGAGGAGGGAGGGTGAGGTTGAGGATGGGGGGTTGAGGAGGGAGGATGAGGATGGGGATGTTGAGGAGGGGGGTTGAGGAGGGAGGATGAGGAGAGAGGTTGAGGATGAGGAGGGAGGTTGAGGAGGGGGTTGAGGATGAGGAGGGGGTTGAGGATGAGAAGGGAGGTTGAGGAGAGAGGTTGAGGAGGGAGGTTGAGGAGGGAGGTTGAGGAGGGAGGATAAGGAGGGACGATGAAGAGTGAGGATGAGGAGGGAGGTTGAGGAGGGAGGTTGAGGATGAGGAGGGGGGTTGAGGTTGAGAAGGGGGTTGAGGAGAGGATTGAGGATGGGGGATTGAGGATGGGAGGGATGAGGAGGTTGAGGAGGGAGGTTGAGGATGAGGAGGGAGGTTGATGATTAGGAGTGGGGTTGAGGAGGGTGATAAGGGAGGGGGGAAGAGACACAGAGAAGGGAGAGGGCAGAAGAGACACAGAGAAGGGAGACGGTAGAAGAGACACATAGAACAGAGAGGGCAGAAGAGACACAGAGAAGGGAGAGGGCAGAAGAGACACGGGAGAGAGAGGGGGGACACAAGGCGCAAGAGGGACACATGGGGCAGCACATTTCCCACCCTCGGCTTATACTCGAGTCTCTCATTTTACCCAGTATTTTGTGGTAAAATAGGTGCCTCAGCTCATACTCGGGTCGGCTTATACTCGAGTATATACGGTACACATGTACACATTAAGATTGTGAAATGGAGGATTTCCTGCCTAAACCAATGGTTTTGTCTCGCGTACGCAGCCTATATATAAGGCACACTTGCCATAGAACTGACACTTTCTCCTCAGGTGATGACAGTCTGAGTGGACATTTTCTGCTGTCAGAAAATCCAAAGAGATTGTTAACTCTTCAGGATACTGATTGCTGAATATTAAATACAAAAAGGTACAATATATTAATGATCATTAATCAATAATAAATGAATTAATTATTAACTAAAAAAAAGGATTACTTAAACAAATTGAGCAAACCAGAATTTATGCTTGCTTTAGTTTAGCAATACTTTCATGCTTAGCTGTTTGTAATTAATTAATAATGCACTTTAATTTATTAATTACTAATTAGTAATCATTAAGAAAAAAAATGGTTAACGTTTATTTTATTAATTAATTATAAGTATTATAATCATTATGAACAACAAATATTTGATATTTTACAATGCCTTTAGGAATATATTAATGCTTAGCTCTTAAGAATACATTTAGTCAGTGATTAATTGATTATTAATGTATATTCATTTAGGGCCTCATTCTATTATCGTCCGTAAATCGGCCGTAAGGCTGCGGATCTCCTCTTACAGCCGGCCGCATATCTTGGAACCGGCCGTAAGCTCCAAAATTTTAAAAGTCAAAAATAAATTCAAGACAGCACTGTAAAGCTCTGTAAATGCTAGGGATCATATTGGGGGACATGAGGATTAATAGTAACCCCCTCTCAAGCTTGCACATCAGCCCAAATACGAGTTTACATTAACTGTTTATTTTCCGGCCGCAGCGTGGCCAGGTCTGAGGTGCTCCAAGCCCTCGGGACTTTTTACATGTATATTTGACATATATTAAAAAAAATATATTTTACGGATTTGAGTATAGGGGGAAATTTGTGCTATTTTTGCTAACACCTAAAATCACTTTATAGTCTTCTCGAAGTGCATGATGGCTTTATTTGGGCTATATTTCGGGCTTAATTGGTGCTAGCGGGACCTCTTTCCTGCAAGTAAACTGCGGCTCGCTTTTAGCTTTACTGAGAGGCTTCCCGGAGCAATAGAATAGCAACCAGGCTTTTCTTGCGGCCGAAACTCTTGCGGCCGTTTTAGATCAAAGGCTTTCCTCCGGCGCGTGCGGCCGCAAGAGATAGCAAGGCGCCGGCCGCAAGCCTGCCGGAGTCCCCGGCCGGAGGGGAATAGAATAGCCGAATAGCTTGCGGCCGGTCCTTGCGGCCCCGCAGCGCCTACGGCCGCTAATAGAATGAGGCCCTTAGTAATTAGTAATATTACCAAAAAAATTTTAAAAAAGGAACACAAACAATATGTATATTTTAAGATGCACTGACATATCTGTGATGATGCTGATTGCCTCATACGGATGAATCCAAATATTACAAATGCTTTCCCTCTTATTTGACAGTTTCAGCGTCGCTGCAGCTGACTCAACACAGAGAGTGGCGTTTGCAGCCTTTCAACATCATACAGTTCAACTTTACAGGTATATCATTAAATTATGTTCTTATGGTAAAAAAAGGATTAAAGTATTTTTATTTGGAATTGATGATAGTTATTGATTAATTAACGTATATTAATATATTAATTAATTAATAGTTAGTAATCAGTACCCAAAAAATTATTTTAGTTAACAATACATTAATGAGTATGCTTTTATGTTTTGCATCTTTGCTAATATATCTGTGTTGCTGCTGATTGCATGATAGGGATGAATCCAAATATTACAAATGATTTCAATTTTATTTGACAGTTTCATTGTCTCTGCAGCTGGCTCAGCACAGAGAGTTACGTTTGCAGCCTTTGAACACCATAAAGATCACCTTGACAGGTATATCATTTAATTTACATGAATAAGAGTTATTGATTAATTAACATAAAATAGTTTAATTAATTAATAATTAGTCATCATTAAAAAAAAAATTGAGACTGCAATAAAGTAATAACAATTTTTAACATGCACTTAGATATCTGCCTTACTGCTCATTCATGTACTTTGCTTTTGGAACTATTAATTAATAATAATATATAAAAAAAAGATGGGGTTATAAGACTTAAAAAAAAGATGTACATTTTGCAAAGCACTTAAATATATGGACTGCTTATAATTGCCTGACAGGGATAGGACCTTTAAAGCACTTCAATATTTCAAGCACTTTCGTACGTTAGGACATGTGCTTCATTTAATATGTTATAATGATTTCAGTTATATATACATGTATATTGATGATTATGCATTTATGTTTTACATTTATGAAAATTAAACATCATCATTTCATTCAATCACGAATTAATGGAATAAAATGATTAAAAATGATTTTCATGTTATTTCACAGATTACTCATCTCTGCACCTGAGTGAATTCTCAAGGATTTTTACACAAACAGCAATTTCACAGGTATATGATTTTGTCATGCACTTATGGTTTTGGATTGATGACACCCAATGATTAATTCATTAAACTATATTTATTTAGGGACTCATTCATTTGCAATTTGCAAAATTGAATAGGGCTCTATATAACGACATAGCATATTATTTTGACATAACATTTTAGTTAATGAATATCTATCCAAAACTAAGGTTTTAAAATATATATATGCTATGTGCTTATATAGTGCCCTATTGCTTTGAACAACTTGCAAATGAATGAGGTCTTTAGTATTTAATTTTTCCTTACAATAACAAAACAAACAAACAAAAAAAAAAATATATATATATATATATATATATATATATATATATATATATATATATATATGCTTACCTAATTAACTTTTAAAGAACCTAAATTAGACATCATAACTAAATTAATTTCCTCATTAAGAAAATTGCACATTATTTTAAGTCACATCTATACTTTGCTAATAGCTGTGTCTGTTGGCCTTCCTTACTACAAACATAATTAACTTTTTAGGTTTACCATTGATCTCAGTTATTGATTAATTCAGTAACGTATATTCATTCAGTAATGACTTAATAATTAATTAGTCCAAAAAAAGAAAAAAACACAAAAACAAATGGTTTCATTTATTTCAGAGAAAAGATAAACAAGATTTTCAAATCTTTGCATTCTTTAATTAATGCTATTTACCTTTGGATTGAGAGCAGATACAAACAATATGTAAAGAAAAAAAAAACATTAAATCTTACACCTGTATTTACAATTACAGATTACAATGGCGGACAACAGAGAAGACATGATTGAAAGCAAAAGAAGATTGGCAAGGGAAAGGAAGCAAAGGTGGAGAGATGCACAGTCACCCGAAACTTCCCAACGTTTAAGAGAAGAAGACCAACTGAGACTTTTAAATGAAAGAAAAATGAGTAAGAAAGCAAAGGTGAGTGTGCTGGAGCTTCAAAGAAATGTAAAAGTAAATAAAAACATGTCTGTGAACCATTGTCCAATGATCCAATATTGCCTATTGACACCAATGTTCATAAACATGACACCAATGTAGATATAGAAAATTGTAGTGATATCTATGTTGAGGAAGCTCAGGTTAATGCGTTTATTAGAGCACTAACAGTAGACACTCATTATTGTGGATTACTCAATGTTGTTTGTCAGTTTTGTGGGGCCTATCATTTTCTCAAGGAAAGACCAACTGACTTCATTAGTTGCTGTCAGAAAGGAAAGGTAAGACTTCCACAAAGACACACATTTCCAGATTACTTACAAAGTATCATGAGCGATCCAATATTTCCAAATTATACCAATTCTAAAAAAAAAACATAAGGTCTTATAACAGTGCAATTTCCTTTGCTTCAATGGGTGCAACATTAGCAGAAAAATGTCCCAGGACATGGTCCTTACTGTTTTAGAGTTCAAGGACAAATTTACCACCGAACTTCACATTTACACCCACAAGAAGGAGAGCAAAGGACATTTGCACAGTATATGTCTTAGATATAATGGAAGCTGTTGAATAAAGGATGACGCTTCCAGAAAATAAACAGTGTTTGCGCATAGTCTTTGAACAGCTGGATACAATTATGGCCAACAACCCATACACTCAAGCACACAATCAATTAGCACAGGTGGAAAAAGAACAACAGCAACATGCTCAAATACATCAATTGACAATGCCAAGAGTAAATACGGTGTTAAAAACAGATCGCAACACTGATCAAAGACGGTATAATTTACCAACAGTATATGAGGTTGCCATGGTCTTTAAAAATGAAGATGGTGAACCACCATTTCAGCGGGATATTAGAATATATCCACGCAATGAAGAACAACCCTTTATAAACATAACTATATTAAATTGTACTTTAGATCCAATGACATATCCCATTTTCTTTCCAAATGGTGAACCTGGATGGGAACCAAAATTACAATTGCAAAGTTATCCCAATAGCAAAGTTTGTGTTACATGCAATATTTCTATGCTTGAATTTAAAGTGGCACAAACTGCTATTCAGGAATATTTTAATCCTATTTTATGTGGGGGCAAACTCACACAACAATGGATTATTGATTCCTATCTACAAGTAGAAGCAAATAATCAAAATTTTATAAAATTTAAACAAAATAAGCTTTGAGTAGAACAGTATTGTGGATTGATGGATTATGTCGCTGAATTGGCTACCAACAGAGACATTCCAGCTGGAAGAGCAATCATTTTGCCATCCACTTTCCAAGGATCTCCTCGCAATTTGCAAGAAAGATATAATGATGCCATGGCTATTGTCATAAAATTTGGCAAACCAGATTTATTCATTACATTCACATGTAATCCACAATGGCTGGAGATCAAGGACATTTTGAATCTTGGACAAACTACTTCTGACAAACCAGATTTAGTAGCAAGAGTATTCAAAATAAAACTCAATTAATTAATACATTATATAACTAAAGCAGAGTTACTTGGAAAATGTGTGGCTTTTGTTTATACCATTGAATTTCAAAAAAGAGGACTGCCACATGCACACATACAAAGATAAGTTGAATACTGCAGAGAGAGTGGATTCAGTAATTACTGCTGAATTGCCAGATCCAGAAAAATATTCCAAACTGTTTGAGATTGTGACACACAGAATGATTCATGGGCCATGTGGAGATATCAATCCAAATTCACCATGTATGGAAAATAAAAAATGTACAAGACAATTTACAAAACAGTTTCAAATGTCAACTTATGCTAATTATAATGGATACCCTTTGTATAAAAGAATACAAGGACAAACAGCTATTATCCATGGACAAAAGGTTGATAATAGATATATCGTTCCATACAATCCACATTTGCTCATCACGTACAATGCACACATAAATGTGGAAGCTTGCACTTCTATTAAATCCATCAAATATGTGTATAAATATATATACAAAGCATATGATGCAGCAACTGTTGTTGTGCAAGGTGCAGCAAACGAAAAGGAAAATTCAATTTTACATGACAAACTTTCTAATTATTTAGATCTTCGCTATGTCAGTGCTCCGGAAGCAATGTGGCGGCTTCTGAAATTTGAGATGCATGATCAGTCACATGCTGTGTATTGATTAGCTGTACATTTGCCACAAAGTCAATTTGTTTGCTTTACTGCAGGCAATAAAAGAACTGCCTTAGCTCAAAGGGAACACAGAGAAACAACACTTACTGCATGGTTTAAATTAAACTGCCAGAAAACCGCGGGCCAGACAATTTTTATACATTGAGATTCCATATCACTATGTATTTGTAAATGGTCTATGGCGACAACGAAGAAGAGATACTCATAAAATTATACCACAAATCTATACCGTCAGTTCAAGAGACATTGAACCTTTCAGTTTAAGATTACTTCTTTTACATGTTCCAGGTTCATAAAGTTTTGAACATTTACGCAGAGTGAATGACATAGTTTATGAGACTTTCCTATTAGTGGTGTCTGGAAGAAGTAGCACTATGTCAAATGCCCAAGCAAATGAGAGAACAATTTGTGATTAATTTGCATCTTTTGCAATGTACCTGATGCATTTACTTTGTGGGAAACATTTAAATTAAATATGTCCGAAGACTTCTTGAAACGTTACAATGAGCCAATAGCACTGTTAAAAACTTTAATTGAAATTCAAGAAATATTGCTTGCTCATGGTGATCCAGGAATTATAGATGACATCAACTTTGATGATTATGACACAGAGCTTCAAAAACAAAAAACACAAGAAAAACTGGCAACTTATAATACTTTACAGTTACAAGCATTTAATGCCATCACAAATGCTACAGATGATGAAATGTCAAGGACCGTTATTTCTATCTAGATGGCCCTGGTGGATCAGGAAAAACGTATCTGTGTAATTATTTGTTGAGTTACATTCGAGCACAGGGTCAGATAGCTATGCCATTTGCAACAACTGGAATTGCAGCACTTTTGTTAGAAGGTGGTAGAACTGTGCATAATGGATTTAAACTGCCAGTTCCCATTTTAGACACATCAGTTTCAGATATTCGACTGAATTCTTTGCAAGTAAAAAAAAGTAAATTAATTATAATAGACGAGGCAACTATGATGTCATGCCTTGCAATGTATTGATAGATTCTTAAAAGAAGTGATGGATAATAATTTGACCATTTGGTGGAAAGGTGATGTTGTTAGGAGGAGATTTTCGACAAACATTACCTGTTGTGCCACATGGAAATAGAACTGATATCATTGTAACATGTATCAAGACAAGTAAACTGTGAAAAATATTTATACACCTAAAATTAGAATTAAATATTAGATCTGAAGGCCAAAACAAATTCAATGATTGGCTCATTCAAATTGGAGAAAGGAAAACATCCACAAATACATGATTTACCCAATGATACCATTGAAATTCCATCTCAAATGGTTTGCAAGGAATCACTAATATCGGCAATCTTTCTAAACACTCTGAATAAAGATGATTACTCAGACATTGCAAATGAAGTGACATTAACATCAAAAAATAGGGATGCCTTGAATCTAAATAACGACATTTTAAAATTCATCAATGCACCACAAAATAATTATTACAGTGCAGATTCAGTTCTGGCTGATGATAAAGACAGTGAATATAATTTTAGTATCAAATGTATTAGATCTTTAACCCCATCTGGAATGCCACCACATGTTTTGCAATTGAAAAAAGGGTCCATTGTCATGCTATTGAGAAATATGAATCCAAAAAAAGGACTTTGTAATGGGACCAGATTAATTGTGCACGATTTAAAAGATAATTTTATACATGCAAAAATGATGACTGGGACCCATAAAGGTGAACGAGTTTTTGTACCAAGAATTGATTTAGCTCCAAGTGAGAGTGGTTTGCCTTTTTTCCTTCAAAGGAGACAATTTCCAGTTATCATGGCATTTGCCATGACCATCAATAAATCCCAAGGACAAACTTTTAAGTCTGTGGGTATTTTGTTACAAGAATCTGTTTTTTCACATGGACAACTCTATGTTGCTATTTCAAGGTGCACAAATCCAGAGGAGATTAAAGTTTCAGTTGAAGACAACTCAAGTCAGGGTGATCTACTACACAATGGCCGTATTTTTACAAAAAATATTGTGTACTACGAGGTTTTGTAATCACAGATAATATTGGTTTCTTTGAAGGACGAAATTGAAAGGCAAATGGCCTCTTCTTAGTGGAACACTATTCAGAAACAATTTCAGAAAAATACAATCCTTTTGTACATTTTTATTTTCCATACCTTGTGAATTAGCATTCATATCTACACATGGCCCATGAATCATTCTGTGTGTAACAATCTCAAATGGTTTGGAATATTTTTCTGGATCTGGCAATTCAGCAGTAATGACTGAATCCACTCTCTCTGCAGTATTCAACTTATCTTTTTCCTGCAGGATTAAAAGTATGTGTGCATGTAGCAGGCCTCTTTTCTGATAAACAAAAGGCACACATTTTCCAAATAACTGTGCTTTAGTTATATCATGTATTAATGAATTGAGTTTGATTTTGAATACTCTTGCCACTAAATCTGGTCGGTTAGAAGTAGTTTTTCCCAGATTCAAATTTTCCTTGATCTCAGGCCATTGTGGATTACATGTGAATGTAATGAATAAATCTGGTTTTCCAAATTTTGTGACAATTGCCATAATATTCTACTATCCTGCTGAAAAGGTGGTTCACATTCTTCATTTTTAAAAACCATGGCAACCTCATTTAATGTTGGTAAATTATACAGTTTTTGATCAGGGTTGCAATCTCTTTTTAACACCATATTTACTCTTGGCGTTGGCAATTGATGTATTTGAGCATGTTGCTGTTGTTCTTTTTCCACCTGTGCTAATTGTTTGTATGCTTGACTGTACGGGTTGTTGGCCATAATTGTATCCAGCTGTTCAAAGACTATGCGCAAACACTGTTTATTTTCTGGAAGTGTCATTCTTTGTTCCACAGCTTCCATCGTATCTAAGACATATAACTGTGCAAATTTCCTTTGCTGTCCTTCATGTGGGTGTAAATGTGAAGTTCGGTGGTAAATGTGTCCTTGAACTCTAAAACAGTAAGGACCATGTCCTGGGACATTTTCTGCTAATGTGGCACCCATTGAAGCAAAGGAAATTGCACTGTTATAAGACCTTATGTTTTTTTTTTTTAAATTGGTATAATTTGGAAATTTTGGATCGCTCAGGATACTTTGTAAGTAATCTGGAAATGGGTGTCTTTGTGGAAGTCTTACCTTTCCTTTCTGACAACAACTAATTAAGTCTCCGTCAGTTGGTCTTTCCTTGAGAAAATGATAGGCCCCACAAAACTGACAAACAACATTAAGTAATCCACAATAATGAGGGTCTACTTTAAGTGCTCTAAACACATTATCATAATTGGGCAATGGTTCACAGACATGTTTTAGTTAACTTTTTTGTTTCTTTTAAGCTCCAGCGCACTCACTTTGTGCTTTCCTACTCATTTTTATTTTATTTAAAAGTCTCTGTCGGTCTTCTTCTTTTAAGCATTGCAAGTTTCAGGTGACTGAGCATCTCTCCACCTTTGCACCTTTGCTTACCTTGCCAATCTTCTTTTGCGTTCAATGTTGTCTTCTCCATTATCCGCCATTGTAATCTGTAATTGTAAATACAGGTGTAAGATTTCTTTTTTTGGGGGGGGTTCTGTACATATTGTTTGTAGCTGGTCTCAATCTAAAGGTAAGTAGCATTAATTAAAGAATGCAAAGATTTTAAACTCTTTTTTCTTTGCAATAAATGAATCCATTTTTGTAGTGTTTTGTTGACATACATTGAAAAGCAAAGGACTGCACATATATATATATATATATTGACCTTTTTTTTATTTATTTTAGGAGTACTGAATTATAAATTCATTACTACATGAATATACATAACTGAATAAATCCAAAACTGAGATCAATGTTAAACCTAAAAAGTTACTTACGGTATATACTCGAGTATAAGCCGAGTTTTTCAGCCCTTTTTTTAAGGCTAAAAAGGGCCACCTCGGCTAATAGTCGAGTCACTCTCCCCCCGTGTCTCTCTACCCCCCCGTGTCTCTCTACCTCCCGTGTCTCTCTACCCCCCGTGTCTCTCTACCAACCGTGTCTCTCTAACCCCCCCGTGTCTCTCTAACCCCCCGTGTCTCTTTTCCTCCCCCCTCCTCATTCTAATCCCCCTCCTCATTCTCCTCACCTCTCCCTTCCCCCTCACTTACCTTTATCTGCAGCTTCTCCTCTGGCCTCCGCTCCTTCCTGCGTCAGCACCCAGTATATGCTAATGATGTGGCGTGCATGTGGCCTCACGTCAGTATCATATACCGGATGCCGACGCAGGAAGGAGCGGAGGCCGGAGGAGAAGCTGCAGATGAAGGTAAGTGAGGGGAAAGGGAGAGGGGGAGGTATTTAGATGGGTAAAGTGAGGAGGGGAGTTGAGGATGAGGAGGAAGGTTGAGGATGAGGAGGGAGGTTGAGGATGAGGAGGGAGGTTGAGGATGAGGAGGGAATTTGAGGATGAGGAGTGGGGTTGAAGTTGAGAAGAGGGGTTTAGGATGGGGTGGTTGAGGAGGGGGCTGAGGAGAGAGGTTGAGGAGGGGGTTTAGAATGAGGAGGGGGTTGAGGAGGTTGAGGTTGAGGAAGGAGGTTGAGGTTGAGGAGGGAGGTTGAGGATGAGGAGGGAGGTTGAGGATGAGGAGGTTGAGGATGAGGAGGGAGGTTGAGGATGAGGTGGGGGTTGAGGATGGGGTGGTTTAGAATGAGGAGGGGGGTTGAGGATGAGGAGGTTGAGGATGAGGTGGGAGGTTAAGGATGAGGAGGGGGGTTGAGGTTGAGGAGGGGGTTTGAGGTTGAGGAGGGGGGTTGAGGTTGAGGAGGGGGCTGAGGAGAGAGGTTGAGGAGGGGGTTTAGAATGAGGAGGGGGTTGAGGATGAGGAGGTTGAGGTTGAGGAGGAAGGGTGAGGAGGGAGGTTGAGGTTGAGGAGGGTGGTTGAGGTTGAGGAGGGAGGTTGAGGATGAGGTGGGAAGTTGAGGATGAGGAGGGAGGATGAGGAGGGAAATTGAGGATGAGGAGGGGGGTGAGGAGGGAGGTTGAGGAGGGGGTTGAGGATGAGGAGGAGGGTTGAGGATGAGGAGGGAGGTTGAGGATGAGGAGGGAGGTTGAGGATGAGGAGGGAGGTTGAGGATGGGGGTTGAGGAGGGGGTTTAGAATGAGGAGGGGGTTGAGGATGAGGAGGGAAGTTGAGGATGAGGAGGGGGGTTGAGGAGAGGGGTTGAGGTTGAGGAGGAGGGTTTAGGATGGGGTGGTTGAGGATGGGGGTTGAGGAGGGGGGTTGAGGTTGAGGGGGGAGATCGAGGTTGAGGAGGTTGAGGTTGAGGAGGGAGGTTGAGGTTAAGGAGAGATGTTGAGGAGGGGGTTAAGAATGAGGAGGGGGTTGAGGAGGGAGGTTGAGGATGAGGAGGGAGACTGAGGTTGAGGTGGTTGAGGTTGAGGAGGGAGGTTGAGGTTAAGGAGGGAGGTTGAGGATGAGGAGGGAGGTTGAGGATGAGGAGGGAGGTTGAGGATGAGGAGGGGGGTTGAGGTTGAGGAGAGGGGTTGAGGTTGAGGATGGGAGGTTGAGGATGAGGATGGGGGGTTGAGGATGAGGATGGGGGGTTGAGGATGAGGATGGGGGGTTGAGGATGAGGATGGGGTTAAGGATGAGGATGGGGGAGTGAGGTTGAGGAGGGAGTTTGAGGAGGGGGTTGAGGATGAGGGGTTGAGGATGAGGATGGGGGTTGAGGTTGAGGAGGGAGGTTGAGGATGAGGAGGGAAGTTGAGGATGAGGAGGCAGGGTTGAGGGTGAGGATGGGGGTTAAGAGTTGAGGAGGGAGGTTGAGAATGAGGAGGGTTGATAATGAGGAGGGAGGATGAGGATGGGGTTGAGGTTGAGGAGGGAGGTTAAAAATGAGGAGGGAGGTTGAAAATAAGGAGGGGGTTGAGGAGGGAGGTTGAGAATGAGGAGGGGGGTTGAGGAGGGAGGTTGAGAATGAGGAGGGGGGTTGAGGAGGGAGGTTGAGAATGAGGAGGGGGTTTGAGGAGGGAGGTTGAGAATGAGGAGGGGGGTTGAGGAGGGTGATAAGGGAGGGGGGAAGAGACACAGGGAAGGGAGAGGGGGAAGAGACATAGGGGAGGGAGAGGGGAGAAGAGAAACAGGGGAGAGAGAGGGGGGACACAGAGAGCACAAGAGGGACACAGGGGGCAGCACATTTCCCACCCTCGGCTTATACTCAGGTCACTAATTTTTTCCAGTATTTTGTTGAAATGAAGAGCAAACAGAAACAGCTATTATCAATATATAGATGTGTCTTAAAAGAATGTTTAATTTTCTTAAAGATTCAATGAATGTTATTATGATGTCTAATTGAGGTTCTTTAAAAGGTAATTAGTTAAGCGTATATATATCTTCACTATATAAGCACATATATATTTTTTTTTTATTAAAACCTTATTTTTGGATAGATGTTCATTTTAAATAATATGCTATGTGTTAAATTGATCCCTATTAAATTTGTAAAATTGCAAATGAATGAGTCCCTAAATAAATATATTATATAAATATACTTTCCTGAATTAATCATTAAGTGTCATCAATCCCAAACCATAAGGGCATGCTAAAATCATATACCTGTGAACTTGTTGTTCTTTGTGTAAAAATCCTTTCTAATTCACTCTCTGTCGTCAGTCAGGTGCAGAGATGAGTAATCTGTGAAATAACATGAAAATAAGTTTTTGTCATTGAATTCCATTCCTTCTTGATTGAATGAACTCCATATATTTAAGTGTCTAGTAAAATGTAGTTTTATTTTAAAATCTTCTAACCTCATCTTGTTTTTTATCTTATTATTAATGAATATTTCCAAAAACAATGTACATAAATGAGCTGTAAGACAGATATAAGTGCATGACAAAAATTGTTATTACTTTTATTGCATTCTCCTTTTTTTTTAAATGAATAATTATTTATTAATTAAAATATTATTATACGTTAATCAATAACTGTTATCCATGTTAGCAAAAAAATTTTTAGCCTTTTTTCCCCCTAACTCCATAATTAAATGATATACCTGTCAAGGTGATCTTTATGACGTTCAAAGGCTGCAAACGTCACTCTCTGTGTTGAGTCAGCTGCAGAGCCGATGAAACTGTGAAATAAGATTTAAATCATTTATAACATTTTGCTTCATCCCTATCAGTCAGTCAGCAGTAACACAGATATATTCGCATAGATGCAAAACATAAAAGCATATTCCTCAATGTATTGTTAAATCAAACCTTTTTTTTTGTAATGATTACAAATTATGAATTAATATATCAATATACGTTAATTAATCAATAATTGTTATCAATTAAAAATAAAGTGTAACCTTTTTTTTTAGCTCTAAGAACCTAATTTATTGATATACCAGTCAAGATAATCCTTATGCTGTTGAATGGCTGCAAACGTCACTCTCTGTGTTGAGTCAGCTGCAGGTACGCTGAAACTGTAATACTGAAATAAGATGAAAAGCATTTGTAATATGTTGCTTCATCCCTATCAGTCAATCAGCACCAACACAGATATATTTGCATAGATGTAAAACATAAAAGCATACTCATCAATGTATTGTTAAACCAAAACATTTTCTTAGTCCTGATTACTAATTATTAATTAATAATATATTAATATATGTTAATTAATCAATAACTGTCATCAATTCCAACTAAGAAGACTTAAATCCTATTTTTTTTTTAAAGAACATAATTTAATGACATACCTGTAAAGGTGCCGTTTATGGTGTTGAAAGGCTGCAAACGTCACTCTCTGTGTTGATTCAGCTGCAGCGTTACTGAAAGTGTCAAAAAAGAGGGAAATCATTTGTAATATTTTAATTAATCCCTATGAGGCAATCAGCATCATCACAGGTATGTCAGTGCATCTTAAAATATACATCTTCTTTGTGGTCCTTTTTTTTTTTTTTTTAAATATTACTAATTACAAATTAATAAATTAATGTACATTAATAATCAATTAATCTCTGACTAAATGTATTCTAAAGATGTAAGCATTAATATATTAATGCATTGTAAAATCTGTTTTTTTTGTTCATAATGATTACTAATAATTAATTAATTAATTAAATAATGTACATTAACAATTAATGAATCAATGTGTAAATGTCTTTGAAATGTTTTTGCATTAATGAATTAATAAAAGTTAAGCTGATTACTAATTACTAATTAATAAATTAAAGTACCTTATTAATTATTCAATGAATTAATATCTTACAAACTGGTAAGCCTGAAAGTATTGCTAAACTAAAGCAAGCATAAATTCTTGTTTGCTCAATTTGTTTAAGTAATCCTTTTGTTTAAATTAATAATTCATTCATTCATTATTGATTAATGATTATTAATATATTGTACCTTTTTGAATTTAATCAATCAGTATCCTGAAGAGCTAACAATCTCTTTTGATTTTCTGACAGTCAGACTGTCATCACCAGAGAAGAAAGTGTCAGTTCTGTGGCAAGTGTGCCCTATATATAGGCTGCGTGCGCGAGACAAAACCGTTGTTTTAGGCGGGAAATCCGCCATTTCACAATGTTAATGTGTAAATGTGTAAGTTAGTATTGTAAAATGGTGACGTTAGTCTATGTTTTCCGCTTTTGCCCAGTTATTTTCTGTCCTTCCTATTAGTATTTTTCAACCACATACGTGGCTGGCTGTGTTTAATTTTTTTTCAGCCTCCATTTTTTTTTCTCGCTTAGGCGGTTTTCAAGTGCCGAAACTACTTAAATTCCCAGTCCTGCGTCTCGTAATTTTTATTTTATAGTCCCCTCATTCGTCAACTGCTTTCAACCTAAGGCTGTTTGTATATAGTCTAATTTGTTTGTAGGCTAAGTCCCGCATTTTTTATTCACCCAACACTGCTCGCCAGCGCCTTCGGCGCTCAGCGCCTAAGTGCTCTGAGTTTAACGGCTCACCTCGTTAAGCGATAACGTCTCGTATTTAGACAATTATAATATGTGATTTTTTTGTTTATTTTAGCACTTGTTTGCCATTGTGCTAGGTCCATAATAATCCCCCAAGACTTGCAGGCTATTTGTTTATTCCCCCTGCAATGGATGTGACGTATTCACCAAACCGAAACTGGCATCATTCCGACCCGGAAGAGGCGTCATGCCGACCCAGAAGTGACGCGTAACGTCCGTGACAGCAACACATAGCATTTAAACCAGGAAATTAGGAATATTACACATTGGCGTACCATTTACTCCTATTTTGCTATTATTTTACCATTGAGAAAGCTGCGTTTGGTTCTTTTATTTTGATACTTTTAGTTTTTGATTGCTGTCATTTGTATTTGTTTTATTTCATATAAGAATGTGTTCTATACTCCTGTACCTGTGACTTGTAACTAAAAGTCATTTGGAATACAACACTACTCTACTATATGATAAGTACCTTTACTAAGATACAGTATAATTCATCATTTATGTATTGGATCTTTCATATGGGGTCTATATGACTCAATTACCCAGCTGTAATGATATAGGAATCACAAAGTTGTGGAGACCAGTAGCCAAGGTCAGCAATAATCCGGTTCAGCAACTTGTAGGTTAAACAGGAACAAGCTTTTATTGAAGGGATCAGGAACCAACAATAATCTGGCAAGGTACATTTGACAGGAAGTGCCTTATATAGGTCAAGGACCAGACACCTGACCAGACACAGCTGAAGAGACTTAGGTACTGATAAAATTGCTAGCAGAGTCAAGCTTATAAGGTCTCAATGGAATTCACAAAAGGCAGGCTGGCGCAGTGGTAGGGAAGAGGTATAGCAGCCTGGGGACCAGGGTTCAAAACCCAGCAGAGTCAACTCCTCACATTACCCCCGCCTCTATAGGTGCAGCCTCTGGATGCCCTATTACCTGGTTTAGCAGGGTACTGCACATGAAAAGACCGAAGTAGATCAGGAGCGTGAATATTGTCCACTGGTTCCCACGAACTCTCCTCCTCACCATAGCCTTTCCAGCGAACCAGATACTGAAATTTGTTACGGAAGATCCGGGAGTCAAGAATTTTGTCCACTTTGTACTCATCCTCACCATCCACGAGGACTGGAGGTGGGGCAGGCAGGGTTCGGCCAGGGAAAGAATTTTCATGAACAGGTTTAAGCAGTGCAACGTGAAACACTGAAGGTGACAGCATTGATCTGAGCAATGATCTCAAAAGGTCCCATGAACCTTTGACCCAATTTATGAGAAGGAATCCGAAGCTTAAGATTCTTTGTTGACAACCACACCTTGTCACCAACGCGATAGACTGGGGCCTCCTTTCTATGCCTATCAGCAGCTCTTTTGTAACATTCCTGAGCCTCCAAAAGAGTCTCTTTCAACAGTGCTTGGGAATCACGTAAGGCGGTTAGCCGGTCAGTGACAGCAGGAATGGAAGTAGTAATTGGGAGACTGACTAGAAAGGTCGGATGGTAACCATAGTTGGCAAAAAATGGGCTCAAAGAAGTGGAGCAGTGTTGGGCATTGTTATAGGCAAACTCCGCCGTGGGTAGAAAATCCAGCCAGTCATCCTGCAGGTAACTAATATGGCACCGCAAATATTGCTCCAAAGTCTGGTCGGTTCGCTCAGTCTGTCCATTACTTTGCGGATGAAAAGCTGACGACAGATTTACATTAATACCTAGATTAGAACAAAAATGTTTCCAAAAACGAGACGTAAACTGCACTCCCCTGTCAGAAACTACTTCATCAGGCACTCCATGCAAGCGAAAAATGTCCCGAATAACCAGGTCAGCCGTCTGTTTAGCTGAAGGGAGACCACGAGCTGGTATGAAATGACCCATCTTAGTTAACCTGTCCACAACAACAAGAATGGTAGTGTGTTCCTTAGAGGGAGGTAGTTCCACAATAAAGTCCATGGATATAGATCCCCAGGGACGATGAGGAATCGGAAGAGGCTGAAGCAAGCCAACAGGGGATGAGCGAGGAGTCTTATGTCTGGCACACACATCACAAGAGAACACATACTTCTTAACATCCTCATGATACTTCGGCCACCAAAAGGATCGGGCAAGTAGGTCTTGCGTCTTTCAGGTTCCTGGATGACCTGCTGGTTTTGAGTCATGGTAGAGACGTAAAAGGTCCAGTCGCACTGACTCCAGAGCAAACAGACATCGTTGAAAAATCCAAGACCCATTAAGCATCGTCATATGGAGATCACGAGGAGGATCACGAAGAACTGGGTCTTCAGCGTAGCCCTTTTTAATGCGAGACATCAGATCAGAAGGAAAAGCAACTCCTATAAATATATCCTCCGGCAAGATGGTGGTCTTGGTTACGGTAGCATGGAGGGGGTCAGCTATTCTAGACAAGGCATCCGCCTTACCATTCTTGGAGCCAGGACGGTATGTAACCAAAAAATTAAACCTTGAGAAGAATAGGGACCAGCGTGCTTGTCTGGCTGACAGTCTCTTAGTTGATCGAATACATTCCAGATTTTTGTGACCAAGAGATGACTCCATTCGGTGAAGGCAGCTTTTATAGCCAATAGTTCTTTATTCCCTATGTCATAATTTCTTTCTGCTGGCACCATCTGGCGGGAATAGAAGGCACACGGATGTAACAGCATCTTAGGTCCAGTCCTTTGAGACAGTATAGCACCAACAGCTGAATCAGAAGCATCAACTTCCACAATAAATGGTAATTCTGGCTGAGGATGTACCAGGACGGGGGCAGATGTAAACAGAGTCTTTAATCGGGAAAATGCGGTATCAGCCTTATCGGACCACTGAAAAGGAGTGCCCTTACGTGTGAGTTCAGTGACCGGTGTAATAAACGGCAGAGAAATTCTTAATGAAACGCCTGTAAAAATTGGCAAACCCCACAAATCTCTGGACATCTTTTTCATTCTTGGGGATGGGCCAGTCCAGCACAGCTTTAATTTTACTTGCGTCCATAGTTAAACCTTTAGGAGTTATGACATACCCCAGGAATTGAATTTCTGTTTGTTCAAACTCACATTTTTCTAGTTTAATGTATAGGTGGTGGGTACGAAGGCGCTCCAGAACTATACGGACCTGTTTCTGTGGTTTTCAAGACTATCAGAGAATATTAGGATATCATCCAAATATGCCACAACAAACTGATCCAGGAGATCTCGTAGTACATCATTGACAAGATGCTGGAAAGTTGCAGGGGCATTACAAAGCCCAAATGGCATTACTAGATATTCGTAATGCCCGTACCTGGTTCTGAAAGCTGTTTTCCATTCATCATTTGGTCTTATGCGAACCAGATTATATGCCCCCAGAAGATCAAGCTTTGTAAATATTTTAGCTGAGCGAAGTCTCTCCAAAAGTTCAGGAATGAGAGGCAAGGGGTAGCGGTTTTTAAAGTGATGTCCCTGTAATCAACGCATGGCCGTAGGCTGCCATCTTTCTTCTCTACAAAGAATATAGGAGCTCCTGCTGGGGAAGTGGATGGTCGAATAAAGCCTTTGGCAAGATTTTCTTGTATGTATTCACGAAGAGCTTTCAATTCAGGCTCAGAAAGGGAATATATACGGCCAAATGGGATAGCGGCCCCAGGCAACAGCTCTATTGGGCAATCATAAGGCCTGTGGGGTGGAAGCTGATCAGCATTCTTCTTATCACAGACATCTGCAAAATCCCGATATTGTAGAGGAAGCTTAGTCAAGTTTGTAGCAACCATTTCATTAATTGTTGTGGCAACAGGTGTTACCTTAGTGGGTTGACAATTCATTAAGCAGTGTTCTGAAGGAAAGGACAAAGTTCTGATCTTCCAATCAATCTGTGGGTTATGCAGAGCAAGCCAAGGTACCCCCAAAATCACTGGAAACTGTGTTGAGGAAATTAGGTGGAAAGATATAGTCTCATGGTGATTCACTTCCAGAGTCAACTTTAAGGGCACAGTCTCATGTGTAACCGGGCCCGACGTAAGTGGAGAACCGTCCACTGTCTCCATTAACACAGGTGAAGAATTAGGGATAGACTGAATTCCATTTCCTGCTGCAAATTTAATGTCCATAAATTTTCCGCCTGCTCCAGAATCTATCATAGCTGTAGTTGAAATTTTATGATCACCACATTGCAACGTGATAGGCATCACAAAATGAGGATGTTGAGTCAACATACCCTCTTCACCATGAGCCAGAGAAAACAAGGGTTGTGTGACAGAATCCAGTTGATCTGCAATCTGGGATTGGTGTCGAATCTGTGCGCCCTCAGCAGCCATAGCTATTGTTCTTTGGGATTTGCTAGGACAATTGATGTTATAGTGCCCTGCACTACCACAATACAGGCATAAATTGTGAGTGCGTCGCCTCAGGCTCAGAGTCTGAAGGTGTTTGTGGGGTTGGAGTAGAAATTCTTGAATAGGAAATTGGAGTAGTACTTGGTCTAAAAGAGCCCTGTCTTTCCAGTCTTCTTTCAGAAAGTCTCCGATCGATACGGATAGCCAAACGCACGAATGCATCAAAGTCAGCAGGAAGATCAACACGAGCTAGCTCATCTTTTATAGCTTCTGAGAGACCTTTTCTGAAGTGGAACCTCTGAGCTGATTGGTTCCAGGTAGTATCAGCAACCCACTGTCTGAATTCAGCAGCATATTTAGCCACGGAGCGCCTCCCTTGATGCAAATGAAGTAGAGTGGCTTCTGCTGTAGCACATCGATTGGGGTCATCAAAAACTAGGCACATGGCCTCAAGAAAGTCATTTAGATTATCCAAGACTGGACTGTCCTGTTCCAGAAGAGGGGAGCCCCAAGCCAGGGCTTCATCTTTGAATAGTGAAAAAATAAATCCCACCTTCTCTCTTTCAGATGGAAATTGGTGAGGTAACATCATGAAGTGCAAACAGCATTGATTTAGGAAACCCCTAAATTTTTTGCGATCTCCTCCAAACTTTTCTGGCAGGGGCAAGCGGGCGTCTTGTGCAGCTGTAACAGTAGAAGCTGAAACATCATGTGCCCTGTAGCTGGTGTACTCACTGTGCATTGACTGAAATTTATTTTGCAGTTCAGCTACCTGGTCCTGCAGCACTTGGATGGTCTGTGCCTGGGTCTGCACAGTTCTTGCAGTAAAAGCAACCTGCTGGGCCAATGCAGAATCTGTCCCGGCGGTCTCCATGAAAGGGCCAGATTATTCTGTAATGATATAGGAATCACAAAGTTGTGGAGACCAGTAGCCAAGGTCAGCAATAATCCGGTTCAGCAACTTGTAGGTTAAACAGGAACAAGCTTTTATTGAAGGGATCAGGAACCAACAATAATCTGGCAAGGTACATTTGACAGGAAGTGCCTTATATAGGCCAAGGACCAGACACCTGACCAGACACAGCTGAAGAGACTTAGGTACTGATAAAATTGCTAGCAGAGTCAAGCTTATAAGGTCTCAATGGAATTCACAAAAGGCAGGCTGGCGCAGTGGTAGGGAAGAGGTATAGCAGCCTGGGGACCAGGGTTCAAAACCCAGCAGAGTCAACTCCTCACACCAGCTTTTCCATGAACACTGTAGTTTATGTAGAAATAGCACCCATAGGGTGACTACTTACTCCACCTCACACAAAACAGACAGGAAGATTCAGGTCACAGACCAGCGGAACCATCCATCTCCACGAGATCCACCAGAAGAAGGGCTTACTGATGAGCAACTTAAATAACTCATACCGTGAGTTTAAGAAATGTTCTGCACCTCTACCCCTCTCTTTCATTTCTTTCATTGATTTTATACGTGCCACGTGAACGGTGCAATCTGAGGAGCAGCATTTTCCAAGTGATCACGATACTCATATTCCATCGAGGAGCACCCCTTCTCTACCAGGGACTACGGTTTATCAACCTCCTTTTACCTACAGGCCTTATTGGAATTTTGTGGACTAATGTACCATGAGTCCCAACACCAATAGTGGTTAAATATTCAGTACTTAAAACAATTATACTGACTCTGGCACGCTCAAGTTTATAGGCCTTCCATTGGTCTTATTTTCTGTTTTTATCAATATATATATATATATATAGTAAATAAAAAGTGCATCTGTGTTCACATTCGAATGTCTAAAGCAAGTTAAAAAAACTGCTTCCAGCTCAGAGTTCCGAGAAAACGGTTATTACACTGCATTCTGGGAAGTTGAGCTGGGACACACAAATATGCCCACAAATGCTTCGCTCTTTATTCCGTAGCCATTATCAAACATGGCTTCCTTTAAGCTTATGCATGCTGTATTACGCAGCTTTAATGCAAAGCCAAGGTTGGAATAAACACAGTCTGAGTATGAAATCCATGTTTATATAATTTTTAAAAAATTGCACGGGCCCCTCTATTTGCTAGCTCCATTACTGGTCCAGATGCCACAATGTTCGATTCTGTAACATACCAGAATCTATCACAGATCTTCTACCTTATTTGAATGTGGTAGTGCATACTATTCTCCCCACACAGCTAGACAGCTCATGGGAAATCGAAAGGGCATAAATTACAATGACCTACAAAGACCTATAAGACCTACAATGACCTAAAGGGCCAGGCCTTCCCCAGAGACCCAACAAGTAATGGGTAGAAGTCCATTTGAAAAAATGCCAGTGAATGCTCCAGACAGCCCATGAAGGAATCTCACAAATGGATAATGGAACTGTTACCATAGCTCAGATCTATAATGCATTCCTCTGCCATAGTTTGGACCGAAATTAAGTCTGCACCGTGAGCTATAATGTGGCTGACAGGCAGTTTTTGCTCTATGAAAATTCAAAGGATGTTGAAAACTCTAGCTCAGACTCAGGACCCCTTCTCTAGTTTCCTTATTTTTAGGCCTTGTCACCAGGCTCTATTCCATTAACTTAGATAAACTGCAACTGACAACATTAGCATAACTCAACTTGGAAAAATCATCTAACCAAATTGATAACTTGTGACACCTTAATACCTGTTACTGATGGTTGACTGAGCCCATTTAAATGTTAAACACCTCTTATAACCTTGACACTGAATTTAAGTGTGCCTTTAGTTCATACTCAAGGAATTACATATGTTATATTGTTTACAATGTTCTTATAGGTTTATTTTTGTCACCTCTCTTCTCGCTCCCAGCGTGGGAGCATCAAGCCTTCTACATCGTGGTCTCACTCCCTTTTTAAGGGCAAAACTATCATCCTAGGGCATGCATAAATTCAATCCATAAAATAAAGGGATCCAACTCAGATAATAGGTGTATAGCCTTTATCTCCTACAAATCTCTATACCCTTCAGTTCTGTTCCTACAAGAAACACACTTTTCCCAGTAATCTCCCAATAAGATTCCTAAATACATGCATAAATTATACCCCGCATTCTTCGCCTCCAGTCAGCCCACCAAAAAAGGAAGGTGGCCATTTTATTACACAGGGACTTAATATATAACATATAAATATAGATCCCGGAGGAAACTTCATCATCCTTACCCGAACCCTCTTAGGTACCAAGACTCCCTGATCACCTTCTATTCACCCACGACTATGCCCCACAAAACATTTATCAAACTGCTTAAATATCTTAAATCTATGGATCTTGGCAATATAATCCTAGGGGGAGACCTTAAACTTGCCCTAAACCCTGCTCTAGATAGATCAACACAGGACCGGGACAGCAGGTTTTCAAATAGGATCTGTCCAAATTGATGCCATATTGAGCAAACTGCACCTTATAGATGGTTGGAGACTGAAGCATTTGGGGGATAGGGAGTACACTTTCTATTTGACAGTCTATGGGTCCTATTCTAGGATTGATGCATATTTGACTCCTCCTGATCACATTGGTAGGGCAGAGATCCATCTGTGTTCATGGTCAGACCACTCTCTGATCAATATATCTATAGACCTGGGCCCTAATTGTGGACTGTCTTTTTCCTGGAGTCTGAATGAAATGTTCATGTCCAACCCAATGTTTACGGATAAATAGCTCAGTATATTGATCTATTTTTTCCACTAATATCAACCAAGAATCTGATATTGGCTGCATATGGACTTCTCTAAAGGCCTTCATTAGAGGCTCCTGTATAAAATGAGGTACTATACACAAGAAACAACTATGACTCAGAGAGGAAACCTTAAGGAAAGATTATTATTATCTTTTATTTGTATCGCGCCAACATATTCCGTAGAGCTGTACAGGGGATAAGAACCGGGGAAATACAAGTTTAACAAAATTCAAAAGTTGAAGGGACCTGTTTTAAGCTTAGAATTTTAGCAGAAAGTGCTTTATCCCACAGCACCCTACAAGACTGGAAACTCGCTACTTACAATCTAAAGGGAATTAAAGGGCAGAGAACTGGGGAAGAGTAACAAATAAGGAATAGC
This sequence comes from Discoglossus pictus, assembly GCA_027410445.1. Classification (NCBI taxonomy): domain Eukaryota; kingdom Metazoa; phylum Chordata; class Amphibia; order Anura; family Alytidae; genus Discoglossus; species Discoglossus pictus. The sequence continues at coordinate 478,844,681 of CM050164.1, forward strand.
AAGGGTCAGGAAGCAGGTGAAAGATAGAAAGAGTTTTATTTTATAGGGAGAGGGGAGGGATCTGAGGTGAAAGACTAGTATGTTGGCTGACCCCTAGTGTAGAGATGATATATCTGGAAGTAGGAAATCAGGTGTTTTCCATGGCTCTATAAATTTAATGTGATTTGGGGAGGGTTGGAGGGAGGGCAATATTCTGAGTATCTCATAGATGTAGCAGGCCTCAAAGCAGAGTGAATTTACACTGAAAGAAATAGAGAATGGATTGGGGTCAGACAGTACAGGAAGATAGGGGAGTTAGAAAGGAATCAGAGAGAGACCTTAGAATGCAGGTATGTGAGGAGGGGGGAGGAGATTTGAGGTAATTATGCCAGCCATAAATGGGGAAAGGATGGGGGAAGGTGAGGACAGCAAAGCAGGGTATAAAAAAACAAAAAGTTAGAAATATTTCTATCTGCCAAGATATAATAACATGCATACAGTAGTGATATTAATAAACATATTGGCTCCAGGGATGGCGCAGTTTCCATAGTCTCCTCCATACCTGCTAAGGTGTTGTGAATGCAGTTCTGAGTATCTCACAGATGTAGCAGGCATCAAAGCAGGCCTCAAATATTTAAATGAACTAGAGAACCTCAACCAAAAAAATAATCAAACCAATGGCTTACACCGGAGGATAGACAACATTAGATTAACTTGACCTAGTCTTGTCGAAGAACACAGAAAAGCCATGAGATGGATGTCATGATCCCCAGTGACTCCTATCAGGAATGCCTCCTGGCCATATGTGATATGCGGAACTGAGCCTTGTTTGACCCACTGGGGACTGGGCTATGTAGTTGTTGTAACTATTTAATATGTTTTTATGTTATGTATATTTTTAATTTGTTTCAACTCCATTAATTCCTTATCACTTGAAGAATTGTCATCTGCTGTATGGTAATTACTGTATTTTATGTTGCTTCTCTATGTGTGTTTGACTTTTGATGTTAGATTCTGTATGTTGCATGTTCGGTTCATAATGAGTTAACTGACTTAGCATGTGATGATATAATCTGTAACTGTCATTTTGAGAGGCAGTTAATAAAGTTTTCCTCTGATACATGAAAAAGGTGTATAGTTTATGAAGTTTTCAACACAAAGACAATTCAGTCCCCCCAGAACTTAACCAGATGGACTTAACCAAGAGGGCCGTGAATCTCTTGAGGTCAGGAACTTGTCGACCTCTCTCTTTTAAATGAGGAAATAAAGATTCTCGCAAAGCTTACAGCTAAACTTTGCGGAATAGCCCAATTCCTCCCTAGACTCATTCATAAAGACCAAGTTGCATTTATCCCTTTCAGACAAGCAGGTAACGACATTAGACAGTCTCTAAATACTCTATATTGTGCACGTCAGAACCACACTCCTACATGCCTACTGGCTCTTGACATAGAAAAAGCCTTTGACTCCGTGGAATGGTCATACCTCAGAGCGGCCCTGACAAAGTTTGGCTTTATTGGTAGTTTTTGGAAAAACTCATACTACAGATCCCCCAAGGTTTCTCTGAAACGGCCCGAGGACTCAAAAACATTTATTGATATTCAATGAGGCACTAGACAGCGCTGTGACTTTATGTGATGTTTGTCGACCTTACCAAAGCGTTCAACACTGTGAGCAGGAAGGGTTTGTGGCAAATCCTGAAACGTATAGGATGTCCTCCCAAGTTCCTCAACATGATCATCCAGCTACATGAAGACTAGTGTGGCCAAGTTAGACAATGACCCATCTGAGCCTTTCCCAATAAGCAACAGCGTGAAGCAGGCCTGTGTTCTTGCACCCACTCTATTCACGCTATTCTTCAGTATGATGCTGCAAAGGGCCACAACAGACCTTGATGTTGAGGATGGACTCTACATCCGATTCTGCACAGATGGTGACTAAAGGCCCACACCAAGACGGCTCATTTAAGAGCTACTCTTCACCGACGATGCTGCCCTCATTTCCCATACATGCTTTGCAGCAAATGACATCTTGCTTTGCCGAGGCTGTTGAGCTCTTCGGTCTAGAAATCAGTTTGAAGAAGACTGAAGTTCTCCGCCAGTCCGCACCTCAGGGAGATTACTGTCCTCCTCACATCACTTTTGGCGAGTCTAAGCTGAAAACAGTCTAGCAGTTTACTTAACTGTTTTTTTTTTTATTAAGAATTTGTGTTGTCCCCTTTTAACAATGTTTTTAAAAATTAACTTCTAATGAGACTGTGTTGTGATCAGTGGTTCCCAAAGGTCACCCTATTTCAGCATTTGATACCATATCAATATGATTTGTGTTGACTAAATCCAAGATGGCGTAATTTATAGTAGGCTCTTGTACAACCTGGGCCAGATAATGATCCCTAAGTGTACCCAAGATCCTGCGCCTCTTACCCGTACTGCTGGTCTCATTTATCCAGTTTATTTCAGAGTGGTTATAATCTCCAATTATTGGGACTTGCCCGTGCTTAGCTGCAATTCCAATCTGTAACAATAATTGTATTTGCACTTGAATTTATATTTTGGTCATCTATATCAAGTTTCTACCAATATTTTGGGGGGATTGATGACCCCCGCTATTTATTTCTACCCAAATCTACCCATAATGAGTTGGGGCAATGTAAAACCCTGATTTACTTCTACCCACAAGGCTTCCACATTATAGTGCAATTAATGATAAGCGTAACATTTCGGAAAAACATACTTTTCCTCCTCTTCTACCATTTCCCCATCTCTTCTAAATATGTTATAACCATCCCGGAGAGTCATGCCACTGTTTTTACTGCTAATAATTCTAGCTCTCATTAGCTTGCATTAGCAAACATACGATTTCAGTTGTGCTTACTCTGCAGGTTTCAGGTACTTGCTTCAATTCTTTTTTCGTGCATTTAAAAGATCATGTTTGAAACATTACTAAAGTTGTGTTTTGCATGAAACAATATTAAGTAAAACATTTTTAAAGTTCCTTGAATCTAGTAGGAAGTGCACAGAATATACTTGGTAGACGTCATTGGCAGATCAGTAGGACTCATACATCCCCAGATCAGTTAATCATTTAAATGTTTTCTTTTTTGCTGTGCGAGGTTCATTAAAAAAAAGAACATACACAAGTACAGTATTAAATACTTTCTTTCAATAAAACCAATGCTTTCAATGCCCCTCTCTATTGAGTATATTAACCCTCGCTTCTCCTCCCTCAAGAGTAATAAATTCATTCTTTACCATCCTAACCCATTACTTCTATTCTTACTGCACCACCTGTTTTAGCCACACATTAACCTCTTAAGCTCCTTCTGTCTGCCTGGGCTAGAACATGACCCTGGTAGTATCTTGGAAAATACTATCTTCAGTCCACGCCCTAAGCTTGCTTCCTAGCTCCATACAATCCTTTTTTGGACACTCCATCTAATACTAACAGCGTAGAATGTATTAAACCACACTCTATCTCAAAACTAGATTATACACTAATCTTACTTATTCAACAGTCATTAATTGTTCTTATGTACAAGAAATCGCAAAAAAATTAAATAAAACATAGGGAAGCCTTTGATAAACTCACAGTATTACATTTAATGAGCTTCAAACTATTTAAGGAGCCCCCTTTTTTGGTTCTTCTTTGTTGAATTGCCATTTAATGGAAGATACTAACAAATTTCAACCTTCAAACATTATGTTTGTTATTGTTAACCCATTCATTCTAATCCAACACTGCATGACCCTGGCTTGTCCAGGCTTGCAATATCCTAACTCTCCACAAGAAAATGTATTTTAAGCTCATGGCTGCAGTGACCATCTGCTGAGATCTGGCATCCCAGGAAAATAAAATCTCCCTCCACATCTTCCCCATCTATTTGCCATGATCTTCGTCTTTTTATCTTTGAGCAGCAGACCAGCTGTTGCACTAGCTTCTTTCACCATCGTCAATAGGTTCTTTGGGTTTTCCTCACTTTCAGCCATCAGAGCTGTTTCATCCACATATCTGAGGTTGTTGATATTTTTGTCCAATTTTCTTGAAGAGATCTTTCCACTTTTTTACATTCTGCTATCTTCTACATTGTTAATTCCAGAAAGTCTCATTGGCTCTTCTTGCTACTCTGGAATTCTGCATTCAGTTGGACAAATATTTTCTTATCTCCACTACCTTTTGCTTTCCTTCCTTCCTGGGCTACTTTTAAAGTTTCCTCAGATAGCCAGCTTGCCTTCTTAGTTTTCTTTCTTTTGGGGATATTCTTCATTGCTGTTATCTGGACAATGTCACAAACTTGGGTAAACATTCTTAAGGCATTCTATCCCCCATGGCTAGTCTCTTAAATCTATACTTTGCCTCCACTATTCACAGGACGTGTTATTTATTTATTATCTACTTGATCTGATGATTTTCACTCTTTTTCTAATTTTGAATTTTGCAATAAGAATCTCATGGTCTCAGCCGCAGTCAGCTCCAGGTCTTGTTTTTGCTGATTGTATAGAGCTCCGCCATCTTTGGCTACAAAAGTCAATCTGATTTCTATTTGTTAATCTGGTGATGTCCATGTGTAGATTCATTGCCGAGGCTGTTGGAAGAGGAAGTTTACTATGGTCAGAGAATCTTGACAGAAGTCTACTAATGTCTGGCCTGCTTTATTTTACACTCCATTGCCAAACTTTAGCAGTAACATCTTTTCTTGGTTTTATATCTAGGAGGTGTTTAATATCCTTGTAGCATTAAATAACGTTGTTTTGGATGGATAAAAATAATCCCATTATGTAATATCTGTTCCTGTCCAAATCATCCGTCTGTTGGCCATGTGTGCACACAGAGACAAGAATTGACACAGACCCAAAAGTTCTGGTATAAAACTTCTTGTATTCTTCCCAACGAACGAACCCCCCCAAATACAACATAGGAACTTATATAATATAAGTTGATCAGATATAACAATCATACGACTCATTGTTAGACAGTGAGTGAGTTATTGATTGGTTGACAAGGTAGGAAGGGTCCTTCCATATTTAGTCTCGGATGTTGATGTAATTATGGTCAGTTTATGTGAAGCTTCTGATTGGCTCTGGAAGGTGGCGGGGCTCATATCCTTATTTGGTCACGGATATGAGTGTCATCTTAGGACTCCCAGGATATGACTCAGTAGCCATCTTAGGACTCTCAGAATATAGCTCAGTAGCCATCTTAGGACTCTCAGAATAAAGAATAAAAGCAATTAGTGCCTTATCTTATGATATATTGTAAGGAAAGGAATGCAGCATGGACATAATATACATTTTCATGAATTTCGTCCACAACAACGTCAGCCTCTTCAGCCTCCATGGTTGGAGCACAGACTCGGATCACTGTGATGTTAAATACCTTGTCTTGAATTTGAATTGAAATCATCTTCACATTTATTGGGTTGTAACCGAGCACTGTTTTGGCCATCCTTTGACTATGAGGGCTACTCAATTTCTTCAGTGGCCTTCTTGACCGTGGTAGAAGATCTGGTGGTTGTCTGATATAAAATGTCTATATGAGTTCACTAATCCCCATGATATCAATGTTTAACCTAGTCATCTCTTCTTTGACCAAGTCCAGTTTTCCTTGTTTCCAAGTTCTAGCATTCCAGGTTCCTTTGATCTTTGCCACAGCAGACTTTCCTTTTCCCTCCAGACACATCCTCTCGACTTTGGTTCAACCATTGCATTAGACCTGGTGCCACTTGCTACTTGACTGAATTGAAGTTGATTGCCAGTACCTTCTCCAGCAGACAGCAATTTGTCTAACCTCTCTACCTTGAGCTGCTCATCTAATGCTCCAATGCTCATTGTTTCTCTGGTTGGGTTTATTCATAAGATAAGGTTCTGGGGTATATTTCCAGTACCTTCTCCAGTAAACAACAATTTGTCTACCGCTCTGCTTTGACCTACCCATCTTGGGTGACCCTTCGTGATATGGCTCACAGCTGTATTGAAATACACAATCCCCTTCACCAAGACAATTTAGTGATTCAGAAGTGGGGACGTGTAATACGTCTTCTTTAGTGTTTTGTGGCACTCGTATGCAATTATTATTCAAGAAAAAATCTGTTATGGGAGCCACTCAGACCCGCTCTGCTGTAATGTATAGGCAGACAAATATATTGCTTCATTAATTGTTTCTTTGTCTCAGTAAGCTCACTGGTCAATGGATGAAATACCCAGACTGTCTCAGCACAACCATTAAACAATCAGTGGGTTATAAAGTACAATTCTTGTTCCAACAGGTTTGGATGTACAACCCCCCATGACAAAGCAGAGACTCAATCCACCGAGGATGCTCTAGTTTGTATAATGATTGTTCTTTATCAGGGCAAGATATGTTTTTTATATCTTTAATTTAGGTGGTAACAGAATTTGCTTGCCAGATTTCTATTTCTTGTATATGGCTAGATAACAAAGTGTTTTGGGTCTATATTTATACCTTTATCTTTCCCCAGGAGGAGAGATGGATCACTACCCTCTGCTGGCCTCGGGAGTCCTCCCTTGCATGCTATTTGCAGGAGTTTTACTACTTAAGTTCATCCGGAAGACAGTGTCTAGAGATGTGCAAACTGTGATCAGGAAAACCAAGAGCATTGTACAGAAATACAGCCACATATACTCCAAAAAACATGGCGGAATTGTGAAAAGTAAACACAGGTCCTATCTAAGGAAACAAGCGGCAACAATCAACCTTTACCACTGCCCTAAAAACAGACAGCCTAGTAGGCAAGAGAAAATAAAAACAGGTGGAAAATACAAAGCGGCGCCACGCCATGTTGATTTTAACAAGCTATCTTTATGTTTGGAAAATGAAGATGTGTCACAACAAAAATATAAAGCAAACAGAAACGTGGCATATACTCATAATGGACCTGATACTTGCATTTGTTTTTGTGTAGACCCTGCAGCTTTATCTCCATTAATAATAAATCAGAATGCGTTTGGGAGCAAAGGACGTAAAATAAATAAAGAATATGAAATCTATAGCTCATCTGTACAGAGTACTAATTATCGGAAATATGTTCCATTCAGTGACCTGAAAACTGTGACAAACGTTGATATAATGACCATAACCCAAGGATTGGGATGTCTCAAGATAAGCAAGGTGATGGATGCGTCAGAGACAGATGTATACCGGAAACCGCAATGGAGAAACAAAAGAGATCTAGAAAGAGAACTAGAAAACAATACAAATAAACAGGAATTACAAGCCGAGACGTCATCCTGCGGGGAAGATAAAACATGTAAAGCAGAAATAGTGACACAAAACAGATTAGATATAAACTGTTCAAACTTCAACAGTCCAGATCGTGAACAGGATGAGAAAACAATTCATATCAGAAAAAACAATAAACTTGAAGAAGATAAAGAAAAAAACTTGAACCAAATGAATGTGAATATTAAAAAACCTAACGATTTATCTGTGGATTACTGTGAAGAAAAGACCTTACAAAGTGTCTGCTCTGGCCAAGATGTGGTATTACCGATCACAAACCGTCCCAACATGTCCCCTTTATCCGAATGTAACGGAAGAAAAATTACAAAGAAACCTGGAAATAACATCTGTAAGTATGAGGTGCCATCCACAGAAAATGAAAGTTTCCAAAGCCATCCACAAAAGGAAATGGTAAAGACTTGGGATATTACAGTCCATTCAATAAGTAACGCAAAATGTGACACCACAGCTCAAGTGGAAGCCCCCAAGCATGGCGAAACGGTCTCCGATATACAATCAGATTCTAAAGACAACGAGCACGCAACATACACGGGCAAGGAGAGCCACTCCATTAGAAATCCTAAATCAATTTTACCTGATCATTACAACCATGAAACAACAAATCATATAACAAATAATTGTGTACCTTTTAGGAAAACACATATTGCAGAAACAAATGAATTATTTCAATTAGACAAAAAAAAATTAGATGAAGCCCTGAAAGTAAAAGTCTGCAGTGACCAGACGCACAATGTAGACAACACACATATAGTGAGTATTGGAGAAAAAGAAGACAACCATTGTGAGATCCCACCACACCTAAATACAAATATATCCAGGACTTCAACTATGAATTATAGTAATCAATATTTCAGTGATAACAGAGAGATTTGCTTCAAAGTAAAGTTTGTGACTGAGATGTTTGATGGAGAACTGGATCCCAAACCCGTGCAAGATCTAGAAAGATCACAAGAGACTGGACCAGAAGATGGAGGCAAAAATATTGAATTGAGTCAAAACCTATTCAATGCAATTAGAAATAGTGTAGCCTCTAATAATAGACTAAAACGCGCTCTAATTTCTAATCAAGAAGATATAAACCATGTGGATGAAAATAACATCCAGGAACAAGAAGGGATTTTATATCTGAGATCTGGGAAACACCAAAGCAAAGAGCAAGATAAAATGTTGGCTACAAGGTATTTTCATTGTGGTCATACGATAACGCTACGCACTGATGTCACAGGGAATGTATCATCGTTACAAAATACAAACAAAAATAATAAGATAAACAAAAGAAGATCATATAAGAGTACTCGGAAAATAAATATGTGCCCAGCTTTAAGAAAGGTAATATGTAGACACCATACTAAACACGGTAAGGAAATAGCAAAGACCGGAGTTGTAGAGAGCAAGGAAGATATCGCACAAACCCATCTCCTACACCAATCAGAACTAAACCCTGGTGTAGCGCCTCACCAATCTGGCACTTCCCTTTATAGGACAGATCAAGAAAATCAGAAAGAGGAAATTGAGACAAATTTACGTTGGCCTCGTTTTACAGATAAGATTGTAACTCAGCCCAATATCCCAGAATGCTCCGATACTGTTAATTGTTACAATATAGAAAAGAAACAAACAGAGTTAGACCCGGTACGAGACGTCTCGCTTTCTGACATGTTACAAATCCGTGAGATACCTGTGTATGCAAAGTCCATGAGTGATGATAACAATATGGAAACCGTCTCTCACCCTAATGATACTGATGATATGGATTTGTTGCAGACAGACATTTTGGATTTAGCACCAAAGCCTTGTGTTAAACACCAGCGTCTTACTTCTTTACATGAATATAATGCCATAGAAAGAGACATTATAGTACCTGGCACGGTGAGAATTTGTAAACATATAAGAGAGGAATCCAACATCTTAGTGAGTAAAGAAAGTGATAGAACCAACCACAAAGGCTTCGCTTTACAGGTGTATTGTAAGGAGAGAGAAAACCGAGGACATGTCACCAGGGAACTGGCACATGGAAACATGTCTGAGGATGGGAAACTGGACTCCAAATGTCCACAAGGATTACAGGAAATTGAATCAGAAAATGGAGGTAAAAATGTCGAAGGGTTCAGTCCAAAAATGGCCATTGCAGTAAGAAAGAGCACATCCAATGATAATGGATCCAAAAATACGTCCATTTATCTTCAGGAAGATACAACTAATAGGAATGACAATGTGCAGAGTTTTACAAATAACACACAGGAAGTCATTTTATTAAATGGTAATAAAGGAACGATCCATCAAATAACAGGGAAGGATCAAAGCGTCTACTGCCCAGAAACAAATAAAGAACAAATATTCATTACAAAACATTTCAATTCTGGTCACGTGACATCAGCAATAACTGACGTCCCAATTAATATACCGGCATCTCAAAATAGAAGTCAAAGAAACAAGAAAAATAAGAGAAGATCTTATAAGAGAGTCTGCAAAAAAAGTATGTCCCAATCTGTAAGAAAGATAATGGGTGGATCCCAAGGTCACCTCCGAGACAGAAACATTTGTGAGGAAATAACAACAACTACCCTCATTAGGGACAAGGAAGAGATCACACACCTACCAGAAACAAGTATAATCTTAGACCCTAAGGGTGTAGATCCTTATCACTACAGAATGGGTCAAGGATATCAAAAAAAGGAAAATGGTGCAAATTTGCACTGGCTCCATTCTGCTGATGGTATTGAAACCGACTACAATATCCCAGAATGCTCTGATACTGGTAATTGTTACTATATACAAAAGAAACAGAGAACATTGGACCTGGTACAAGAAGTATCTCTTCCTCACATGAACCAATTATTCCAAGTCAATGAGAAAGATGTGTCTACATACTCCACGAGCAATACAACGTATGTGGAAACTGACTTTCATCCGCCATTTAACATTAATGGAGGTACCGGTTTCACAAAGAAAGAAAGTTTGGTTTTAGGATCAGAGAATATTGATAGATGGCAATGTCTTTGTTTTCTGCATGAAGATAATGTTATAAAAAGTAAGGACCCTACAAGAGCTTTTATACCAGACACAGGGAGAATGTGTAAGGAGCCGGAAGAATTAACTCTGATAGATGTTTCCTTGAAAGCAAAAGGACTTCAGCAAGAAATGGTGTCAGAAAAACTGAATGAAGGTGGTAAAACTGACCAAGAAAGTTCCAACTTACAGGTGTATTGTAAGGAGAAAGATTCCAAAACTATAGATAATTTACCCACGGGATTGGAACATGAAAATACATTGGACCTGAACTCTGCTGAGGATGGAGAACTGGGGGTCTTAAATCCAGAAAGATTACCTGACGTGGAACGAGAAGATGGAGGCAAACATGTCGAAGTGTTGAGTCAAATCATGATCTGTGATAACAGCATAAAAAGTCTTCCTATTTGTACTGAACAAGATATAACTAATGCAAATATAAAAGTGCAGAGATCTGAAAATAGCAAACAAGAAGAAGCCATTTTATCAACGAATGGGAACGATATACGATGTCACATAAGTGAGAAATACCAAACCAAAATCTGCGTAAAAACCAACAAAATGCAAGAAGAAATACCAAGTACAAAGTATATAAACTCTGGTCAAATAACATCAATACTCACTAATGTTCAAATGAAGGTTTTACCATCACAAAACAGAAACCAACAAAAAAGGAAAAGGAAATCTTATAAGAGGGTGTGCAAAAAGAATATATCCCAGTCTTTAAGAAAGAAGATATGTGGACCCCAAGGTAACCATAATTATAGTACACCTTGTGAGAGTATAGCAAGTAGTAGCATCATAAAGGACAACTTGCAGACACATCTCCTACACCAACCACAAAAGAGCGAAGTCCAAGACTCTTATGATGTAGGGCATCATAAATCGGACGTTTGTCTCTGTAAGGGAGGTCCAGCAAATAAAAAAGAGGAAAATTATGCAGAATTGCAATTACTTTATTATTCTGATGAAATTGAAATGCAGGCCAATATCCCAGGATTCTCTGAACCTTTTAATTGTTACAATATAGAAAAGAGACAAACAGAGTTAGACCCGGTACAAGACGTCTCACTTTCTCACATGAACATGTTACAAATCCATGAGAAACCTGTGTATGCAAAGTCCATGAGTGATGATAACAATATGGAAACTGTCTCTCACCCTAATGATAATGATGATACGGATTTGTTGCTGAAAGACATTTTGGATTTAGCACCAAAGCCTTTTGTTAGACACCAGCGTCTTACTTCTTTACATGAATATAATGCTATAGAAAGTAACATCCCTACCAGAGACATTACAATACCTGACACGGTGAGACTTTGTAAGTATATAAGAGAGGAATCCAACATCTTAACTCTGAGAGAGGTTGTCTTGAGAAAAGAAGAAAGGCAACCAAAAGATATGTCAGTAAAACTAAAAGAAAGTGATAGAACCAACCGCAAAGGCTTCGCTTTACAGGGGTATTGTAAGGAGAAAGAAAACCGAGAACATGTCACCAGGGAACTGGCACATGGAAACATGTCTGAGGATGGGAAACTGGACTCCAAATGTCCACAAGGATCACAGGAAAGCGAATCAGAAAATGGAGGTAAAAATGTCGAAGAGTTCAGTCCAAAAATGTCCATTGCAGTAAGAAAGAGCACATCCAATGATAATGGATCCAAAAATACGTCCATTTATCTTCAGGAAGATACAACTAATAGTAATGAGAATGCGCAGAGTTTTACAAATAACACACAGGAAGTCATTTTATTAAATGGTAATAAAGGAACGATCCATCAAATAACAGGGAAGGATCAAAGCGTCTTCTGCTCAGAAACAAATAAAGAACAAATATTCATTACAAAACATTTCAATTCTGGTCACGTGACATCAGCAATAACTGACGTCCCAATTAATATACCGGCATCTCAAAATAGAAGTCAAAGAAACAAGAAAAATAAGAGAAGATCTTATAAGAGAGTCTGCAAAAAAAGTATGTCCCAATCTGTAAGAAAGATAATGGGTGGATCCCAAGGTCACCTCCGAGACAGAAACATTTGTGAGGAAATAACAACAACTACCCTCATTAGGGACAAGGAAGAGATCACACACCTACCAGAAACAAGTATAATCTTAGACCCTAAGGGTGTAGATCCTTATCACTACAGAATGGGTCAAGGATATCAAAAAAAGGAAAATGGTGCAAATTTGCACTGGCTCCATTCTGCTGATGGTATTGAAACCGATTACAATATCCCAGAATGCTCTGATACTGGTAATTGTTACTATATACAAAAGAAACAGAGAACATTGGACCTGGTACAAGAAGTATCTCTTCCTCACATGAACCAATTATTCCAAGTCAATGAGAAAGATGTGTCTACATACTCCACGAGCAATACAACGTATGTGGAAACTGACTTTCATCCGCCATTTAACATTAATGGAGGTACCGGTTTCACAAAGAAAGAAAGTTTGGTTTTAGGATCAGAGAATATTGATAGATGGCAATGTCTTTGTTTTCTGCATGAAGATAATGTTATAAAAAGTAAGGACCCTACAAGAGCTTTTATACCAGACACAGGGAGAATGTGTAAGGAGCCGGAAGAATTAACTCTGATAGATGTTTCCTTGAAAGCAAAAGGACTTCAGCAAGAAATGGTGTCAGAAAAACTGAATGAAGGTGGTAAAACTGACCAAGAAAGTTCCAACTTACAGGTGTATTGTAAGGAGAAAGATTCCAAAACTATAGATAATTTACCCACGGGATTGGAACATGAAAATACATTGGACCTGAACTCTGCTGAGGATGGAGAACTGGGGGTCTTAAATCCAGAAAGATTACCTGACGTGGAACGAGAAGATGGAGGCAAACATGTCGAAGTGTTGAGTCAAATCATGATCTGTGATAACAGCATAAAAAGTCTTCCTATTTGTACTGAACAAGATATAACTAATGCAAATATAAAAGTGCAGAGATCTGAAAATAGCAAACAAGAAGAAGCCATTTTATCAACGAATGGGAACGATATACCATGTCACATAAGTGAGAAATACCAAACCAAAATCTGCGTAAAAACCAACAAAATGCAAGAAGAAATACCAAGTTCAAAGTATATAAACTCTGGTCAAATAACATCAATACTCACTAATGTTCAAATGAAGGTTTTACCATCACAAAACAGAAACCAACAAAAAAGGAAAAGGAAATCTTATAAGAGGGTGTGCAAAAAGAATATATCCCAGTCTTTAAGAAAGAAGATATGTGGACCCCAAGGTAACCATAATTATAGTACACCTTGTGAGAGTATAGCAAGTAGTAGCATCATAAAGGACAACTTGCAGACACATCTCCTACACCAACCACAAAAGAGCGAAGTCCAAGACTCTTATGATGTAGGGCATCATAAATCGGACGTTTGTCTCTGTAAGGGAGGTCCAGCAAATAAAAAAGAGGAAAATTATGCAGAATTGCAATTACTTTATTATTCTGATGAAATTGAAATGCAGGCCAATATCCCAGGATTCTCTGAACCTTTTAATTGTTACAATATAGAAAAGAGACAAACAGAGTTAGACCCGGTACAAGACGTCTCACTTTCTCACATGAACATGTTACAAATCCATGAGAAACCTGTGTATGCAAAGTCCATGAGTGATGATAACAATATGGAAACTGTCTCTCACCCTAATGATAATGATGATACGGATTTGTTGCTGAAAGACATTTTGGATTTAGCACCAAAGCCTTTTGTTAGACACCAGCGTCTTACTTCTTTACATGAATATAATGCTATAGAAAGTAACATCCCTACCAGAGACATTACAATACCTGACACGGTGAGACTTTGTAAGTATATAAGAGAGGAATCCAACATCTTAACTCTGAGAGAGGTTGTCTTGAGAAAAGAAGAAAGGCAACCAAAAGATATGTCAGTAAAACTAAAAGAAAGTGATAGAACCAACCGCAAAGGCTTCGCTTTACAGGGGTATTGTAAGGAGAAAGAAAACCGAGAACATGTCACCAGGGAACTGGCACATGGAAACATGTCTGAGGATGGGAAACTGGACTCCAAATGTCCACAAGGATCACAGGAAAGCGAATCAGAAAATGGAGGTAAAAATGTCGAAGAGTTCAGTCCAAAAATGTCCATTGCAGTAAGAAAGAGCACATCCAATGATAATGGATCCAAAAATACGTCCATTTATCTTCAGGAAGATACAACTAATAGTAATGACAATGCGCAGAGTTTTACAAATAACACACAGGAAGTCATTTTATTAAATGGTAATAAAGGAACGATCCATCAAATAACAGGGAAGGATCAAAGCGTCTTCTGCTCAGAAACAAATAAAGAACAAATATTCATTACAAAACATTTCAATTCTGGTCACGTGACATCAGCAATAACTGACGTCCCAATTAATATACCGGCATCTCAAAATAGAAGTCAAAGAAACAAGAAAAATAAGAGAAGATCTTATAAGAGAGTCTGCAAAAAAAGTATGTCCCAATCTGTAAGAAAGATAATGGGTGGATCCCAAGGTCACCTCCGAGACAGAAACATTTGTGAGGAAATAACAACAACTACCCTCATTAGGGACAAGGAAGAGATCACACACCTACCAGAAACAAGTATAATCTTAGACCCTAAGGGTGTAGATCCTTATCACTACAGAATGGGTCAAGGATATCAAAAAAAGGAAAATGGTGCAAATTTGCACTGGCTCCATTCTGCTGATGGTATTGAAACCGATTACAATATCCCAGAATGCTCTGATACTGGTAATTGTTACTATATACAAAAGAAACAGAGAACATTGGACCTGGTACAAGAAGTATCTCTTCCTCACATGAACCAATTATTCCAAGTCAATGAGAAAGATGTGTCTACATACTCCACGAGCAATACAACGTATGTGGAAACTGACTTTCATCCGCCATTTAACATTAATGGAGGTACCGGTTTCACAAAGAAAGAAAGTTTGGTTTTAGGATCAGAGAATATTGATAGATGGCAATGTCTTTGTTTTCTGCATGAAGATAATGTTATAAAAAGTAAGGACCCTACAAGAGCTTTTATACCAGACACAGGGAGAATGTGTAAGGAGCCGGAAGAATTAACTCTGATAGATGTTTCCTTGAAAGCAAAAGGACTTCAGCAAGAAATGGTGTCAGAAAAACTGAATGAAGGTGGTAAAACTGACCAAGAAAGTTCCAACTTACAGGTGTATTGTAAGGAGAAAGATTCCAAAACTATAGATAATTTACCCACGGGATTGGAACATGAAAATACATTGGACCTGAACTCTGCTGAGGATGGAGAACTGGGGGTCTTAAATCCAGAAAGATTACCTGACGTGGAACGAGAAGATGGAGGCAAACATGTCGAAGTGTTGAGTCAAATCATGATCTGTGATAACAGCATAAAAAGTCTTCCTATTTGTACTGAACAAGATATAACTAATGCAAATATAAAAGTGCAGAGATCTGAAAATAGCAAACAAGAAGAAGCCATTTTATCAACGAATGGGAACGATATACCATGTCACATAAGTGAGAAATACCAAACCAAAATCTGCGTAAAAACCAACAAAATGCAAGAAGAAATACCAAGTACAAAGTATATAAACTCTGGTCAAATAACATCAATACCCACTAATGTTCAAATGAAGGTTTTACCATCACAAAGCAGAAACCAACAAAAAAGGAAAAGGAAATCTTATAAGAGGGTGTGCAAAAAGAATATATCCCAGTCTTTAAGAAAGAAGATATGTGGACCCCAAGGTAACCATAATGATAGTACACCTTGTGAGGATATAGCAAGTAGTAGCATCATAAAGGACAACTCGCAGACACATCTCCTACACCGACCACAAGAGAGCGAAGTCCAAGACTCTTATGATGTGCTAAGGATTAAACGCTCATCTGAAGAGCAATTACTCAATAAGCATCAATATATCCATTGTGAAGAAACTGAGAAGAAATACTGTGAATTTAAGGAAAAGGTATCTACACCTGAATTACTTCATAATTCTGATAGGGCTCAGAAACTGCAAACAAGATTATATGGAAAGAAGATACATATAAAGTCAGAACTCAATAATCTGAGAGAGCAGCCCGAAGAACCACGAAATCTGGGTTTTCTAATGGAGAAACATCCTGAAATAAAATGTAAGCGCCTTGACAGTGAAAGCGAAAGAGAAGCTAACATGGACTGGTTACCAGCAGATAATAGAAATAAAATCATGGAAGCTAGTAATGATAATGATGAATACAGTAATAAAACAAATGCCAAGAAGATTACAACTGGAAAAGACCAAGAACAATATCCAAAACAAGATCATTTTATTACACAAAACAATGTATCTGTCACAAAGAGAGTGAGACACAAGATGAACAAAACAGGGAAAAAAACAGCTCTCCGAAACCTCAAATGTGACAAACCGAAGAAAAGAAAATGGGCAATAGCAAATAACAACAATGGAGGACAAAATGATTCTGTGGCAATGAACCAGAATAATTTCACTGTAAATTTCATTAATGTCCCAAAAAAGTTTCATTGTGAACCAAGAAAGACTGAAAACTCAAACTTTGACAAAAAACCTTACAAAAAGCAAAAAATCTTTGTGAATAAAAAGGACAGTTCTAGACAACTGAACCCGATCATAAAACCTCCTGAGAGTTTGAATAGTAAGGAAATCCAAGATAAAAAATGTCTAATCTATAAGCAGGAGAGATATACTGGAGCAGGTGACAAAACAGAGGGACATGTTAAGAATAAAGGACAAAAAAGGGAGGAAAATAAATGTATCTCAAAAAAGACCAATATGATTGCAGCTCCAGAGCTACCTAATAAAGACCTTCAACAGCATATGAGCAGCGTTACTTCACATAATAAGGAAAACCTGGAGTCACGTACCTTATCCTACCAACAGATAGACACAGAGAACAGAACTAGAACTCACCAAGCCACGGAGCAGGCGCCACAAAGTGTTCCTGCTCTTCAAATAAATTATGTTATTTTCAGGCAGAAAAATGATGAGAGTTTTATAGGATTCAGTAAAAACTCTAGCATAAGAAGCGAGAATAAACATGCTGGTCTGTTTCCAAAAGATTATCCCCAGACTCCTGAGATACCACCGCAGGCCAGGGAAAGGTATGAGAGAGTCATTTCAGAACATCAATACAAAGGACATAGCAATAGTGGCAGTAGTTGCATTCGTTACAAAGCACAAACAAAAAGAGTTGGACATGCTCGTTCCATTAAAAGGAAACGACATATAATTTGTAAGGAAAATCTCCAGGAAGAAGGTGATAACCAACAAGTTGTGTCCCACATTTTCAGGGCTGGAGATCGCATCCTACTAAAATCATCACATGGAGGAATTCCGCATAGAGGACCTTATACAATCCTAAAGATCCATCAGAATAATACCTGTATAATTTCAGGAAAGTATGGAGCATTAAAGAGTGTTCAGCACATCTCCCACTTTGAACTCTTTCAAATACTTCCAAAACAATCTCCCACTGGACCAGAAGAGTCAGTGGAATGGCTACCCCAGCTCGGCCTTAATCTTGACCATAAAAGTATCCTCCTGACTAACCAGTGGCTGGATGACAAGATCATTGATGCTGCACAAACTCTACTGAAGAGTCAGTTTGACACAGATGGCTTACAATCCACGGTCCTCTCTCAGGTATTTTTTCCTCCAGTCAGAAGAAATGCAGTGCAGATACATTTTGACCCAAAACGTCAACACTGGTTCACATCTTGTTTTCGTGGAGGAAAAGTAGAAATTGCAGACAGCATGAGGCATGAAAAGATTTCACTGTCGGCCCGTAAGCAGATTCAGGAATGTTATTGGATTGTGGTAGAAAACCCGCTTCGGAACATGACCCTTCTTCAAGTTGACCAGCAGACAAATAATAATGACTGTGGAATATATGCCATAGCTAATGCCACAGAGTTTCTGCTCAGTGATGGGAACCCCACTATCTTGTACAACTGCAAGAAGATGAGAGCTCATCTAATATCCTGTTTGGAGAATGGATACATGACCAGGTTCCCTGTCAATTCTTCAATTTAAGATTAAAGTCTGTTCCCAGTAAGCTGGTCTTCCAGTTGATATGATTCCTCTTGCTGCAGCTAATGTGGTTTCAGACCATTACAAGTCTGAAAATAAAAAACTCTATTGTTCACTGGAGTGACTCTTTAAAATTGTGAGTGAGACCAGGAGTGAATATTTCAGCCTGAATATTTATTAACTAGCAACTTGCCCGTCAAAAATGATGGGGCAATAAAAAGGTGTTGAAATGCTGTTTGTCACACAATGTGAGTGTGCTGTGTGCCTCAACTATATAGACCCCTATAGCACACTAATGAACCCATGTAATAACACTATAAGTGCCATGAGGGTCATCCAGGACCCTCATGACACAAAGTGTAAGCACTACACCATTTTAACCCAGTCTCTTATGGGTGTCTATACAGACCCTCATAAGCCTCTATTTAACCCCATTAGTCCCATAAGGGTATATAAAGACCCTCATGGGACAGTTAGAAGTCTAACATTACCCCATAAGTGCTATGAGGGTTCTCCAGGACCCTCATGACACTAAGTACAATCACTACACTGTACTATACCCCCAATAAACCATTACATCTAAACTAACCCCCCTGTGCACTAACCTACCAACACCTAAACTACCTACCTACACTACCTACCTACCTGCTAATAACCCCCCACCCCACTAATTACAGACAATGATAAAACCTAAGATAATAAAAACCCTAAGTCACAAAAAAAAAACTGCATTTCAACCCCCCCACTACAGTACAATACAAATCAAATACTATACCCCCTATCTAACATCCAATAAATCCTATCTACATCCACAAACCCTAAATCTAACCTAGAATAAAATAATTAAGACCACTTACCTTTGTAGATGTCCCTTCAGTACGGCCCCCTAGGGGAAAAAAAACATTAGTACAACACAGTACTTAGGAAAAAAAAACATTCTAAATATTCTACTCAACCATCCTTATTTTCTTTTCCGGCACAGCCCCTGTTAAAAATAAACATTAGATTATTACACATGAATACACACACACAAAATAAAATAAACATAATATACAATGAATAACTTTGGCGTGATGTCCCTGTGCTCCTCCTCCTCTGCCCCAGCTGGGCCCTGGAAGAATCTGCACTCTAAAAAAAACTAAAAAACTAAAGGAAGTCCGCACTCGCGGACCTCCCCGACGCTAATGAACCCCCTAGAACCTTTTCCGGAAGAAAATTGGCAATGGCGCCTTCTGATTGGTTGAAAACAATGTAAATCAGATTTCAGCCAATCAGAAGGTGCCAAGGTGTAAGCCAATCGGAATGGGATACACCACCATATACCATTCTGACTGGCTAATGCACCTGTCAATCTTTTTTTTAAACCAATCAGAAGACTATATTGCCTTCAGCCAATCAAAATGGGATACACCCCCACGGGGTGATTGGCTGAAGGGAATAGCACCCTCTGATAGTCTGTAATCACTGTCAATTTGACTGCAGCCAATCAGAAAGCACAGATGCCTCCAGCCACCCTGTGGGGGTGTATCACATTGTGATTGGCTGAAGGGAATAAAGCCTTCTGATTGGTTTAAAAAAGATTGACAGGTGCACTATCCAATTAGAATTGGGTATGGGGGTGTATCCCATTCTGATTGGCTTACACCTTAGCTCCTTCTGATTGGCTGAAATTTGATTGACAGTGTTTTCAGCCAATCAGAAGGCGCAATTGCTAATTTTCTTCCGGAAAAGGCTCTAGGGGGCTCATTAGCATCAGGGAGTTAGTTGTTTTTTTTTGGTGTGTTTTTGTTTTTAGAGAGTGGATTCTTCCAGGCCCCAGCCAGGGCAGAAGAGGAGGTAAGTTCAATGTATATTATGTTTATTTTATTTAATTTGTGTGTGTGTGTATTCATGTGTAGTAATCTAATGGGTTTTTTTAACGGGGGCCGTGCCGGGGGAGAAAATAAGAAGGATGGGTACATGCTGGAAAGGTGAGTAGAATATTTAGAATGTTTATTTATTGTATGTAGTGTGTTGTACTATTTTTTTCCCTAGGGTGCCGATCTGAAGGGACATCTGCAAAGGTAAGTGGTCTTAATTATTTTATTTTAGGTTAGATTTAGGGTATGTGGATGTAGATAGGATTTATTGTATGTTAGATAGGGGGGTATGTATGTATGTTAGATAGGATTTATTGTATTTTAGATAGAGGGGTATGTATGTATTTAGATAGTATTTAATTTATTTTAGATAGGGGTATTTTATTTGATTTGTATTATATTGTAATGTAATGTATATATTCTGTATGTATTTTCTTTTACAGGTGTGTAATTTTTTTTTCTGTAGTGGGGGTTGTAATGTAGGTTTTTATTTTCTGTAATGTCAATTTATTATTTTTTGTGACTTAAGTTTTTTTATTTTTTGTGAGTAAGGTTTTATTATTATCTGTAATTAGTTGGGTGGGGGGTTATTAGTTTTTTTTTGGGTAGAGTAGGTAGGTAGTGTTGGTGTTAATAGGTTAGTGTGCAGGGGGTTATTTTAGATGTAATGGTTTATTGGGGTTATAGTGCAGTGTAGTGTTTGTACTTAGTGTCATGAGGGCACTTATGTTGTTAATGTTAGGCTTGTAACTCCCCCATAAGGGTCTTTATATACCTTTATGGGACTGATGGGGTTAAATAGAGGCTTATGAGGGTCGTTATAGACCCGCATAAGAGGCCATGTTAAACAGGCTTTGATGGGTCAAATAGGCCCAGTTAGGGTTACATAGGTACTGTTACACTTTGTGTCATGAGGGTCCTGGATGACCCTCATGGCACTTATAGTGTTATTCCATGAGTTAAATAGTGTCGTATAGGGGTCTATATAGACCCCTATAGGACTGATAGGGTTAATTATTGGCTTATGGGGGTCTGTATTGACCCCCATGAGTGTCAGGGTTAATTAAGGGATCATGGGGGTTTGTATTGACCCCTATCAGTGACAGGGTGAATTAATGGATTATGGGAGTCTGTATTAACCCCCATGAGTGACAGGGTTAATTAAGGATTTATGGGTGTCATGAATCACCCAGGGGCCATATTGGATTTGGTGTGAACTATGCTGGGGCCATTTTGTGACTGGCAGCAGTGGCCATCTGGGGCTGGATTATCTTCCACATGCTGTTGCCATGTGGAAGAACAACAGGTTTGGGCTCACAAAGTCACTGCTTGTAGATGGTATGAATAGGGGGTTCCACTGTCACCATTAAATAAAGTCAGCATTACTGCATAAAATGGATTGACTTGGAAAACTTGCCCCACCCTGATACCATGTTGGAATGGGGAAATATGGTTTGGGTTGTAATAGTTAATTACAGTATAAGCTTGCATATAGTACTATGGAG
Organism: Discoglossus pictus; assembly: GCA_027410445.1. Taxonomy (NCBI): domain Eukaryota; kingdom Metazoa; phylum Chordata; class Amphibia; order Anura; family Alytidae; genus Discoglossus; species Discoglossus pictus. Next base: position 478,866,363 of record CM050164.1, read on the forward strand.
TAATTGTATTTAGTTAACCATCCCCCAGTAGGTAAACACTGAGGCAGGAGCTGAGCCAAATGGGGTTTTCCTAAACAAGATAAACGTCACAGGGTGTCGCCAGGACCTAAACCAAGAGATTTGCCAGACAGCCAGGCACCTAGATAACAATGGGGGGCCTAGGAGCTCAAACAGGAAGTTTCCACTGGGACAGTCTGGGTTAGAATGAGCTTAGTAGCCACGCCTGGGGTGGGCCCATGGGAGGGGTCTGGTGGTTCCCATAGCCTACCTCTGTTACATTGGACAGAGGTAATAAGGTTACTCTGGAGGTTACCCTATTGGCCAGAGAAAGGGGAAAGGTTGATCCACTCCCTCCACTGTGTGTGTGTGAAATGTTTTAAATATGTTGTTCCAAAATAAAACGTTGTTCATAATTTTCATCAAGACGTGGTGTGTAGATGTATTATTTACCCGGGGACATATGCTTGCAGTAAGATTCGTCAGACTTACTGTCAATATTGCTCAGTCTAAACCAAGGGCTGAGACATGATGTTCCTGTAATCAAAACGGTTCCGGTCCAGAGTAACCCAAATCCGGTCAGCAGATCCCAGCCAGAGAGTGGGTCGTGACATGGGGGTCTGTATTGACCCCTATGAGGACCCGCAAGGTGGGAAATTCAAAATTTGATGCAGCGGGTGTCTTCCACTGCGAGAGTTAATGTGGGCACCCCCAGCATTGGGATTTAATTTTAGTTGCCAGTGGGGGTACTTGAACTTAATAATATTCGGATAAGAGGTATATCCGAAAATATTAATCAGTCAGAATTAAATCAATGTGTTCAAACTTTTCTTTCTGGCATGTTAAAAGTTGACTATTCAATTGAACAGATGGTAGATAGAGTTCATAGAATCCCACTCTCTAAAAGAATAGCTAGAGCTCTTCCCAGAGATGTTATTGTCAAATTCCACTCATCCATGCATAGAGAAGCGATCCTTAGAAAAGCCATTGAGGCCAAAAGACTTGATCCTCCCTGTAACGGAACCCATCACTGTTTTACCCTGTTTTATGGTTATTTAATTATTATGGTTAAAATATGATCACATTGCTGTACTGTAGATATGTTGTTTTATGTTCTACAGAATATATTGGCTCAGAATATTACAGCTACTAGGCTAATAGCTAATCCTATTACAGAGACTCCTTTATAAGATAAGGAAGTCTATTGTATAGTGTTTTATTATGAGACATAGAACAAAGAGTATAATCTGATTAATGTCTGATTGCATCAAAGTAGCCAGGTAGCCTAGGGGAGGTGTGACCACGCCTATTGTTCTCTTTATGTGTATTGTGTGGCCAAATATGGGCATGTGTATTGCCTGTGGAAAGAGATGTGTATAAATATTTCTGCACAACAAAATAAAGTCAGTATTCTTTGACTCCCAAGAAAGTGTCGTCCAATATGGGTGGTCTGGGCTTCTGAGACTCTTGGATTGGATTATACCAACTTCACTTTTACACAGCAGCTTGCCAGGGAAAAGGACGTCTCCAACGGCTGGTACCCTCTCACTAATGGGGTAGCCGTTACATTGTTTGGCAGCGGTGGGATGGTCCTTTTATCCAGAGAGCAAGTACTGAATGGAGTCTCAGTACGCCAAGCTGAAAAGATCCACACTAAAAGATTTATTGGAGAGTCGTGGTAGGAGTGCCAGTAACAGGCCACGGAGAGAGAGCTGATAGCTGACCTACTGGAGCTGGACGAGATGGATCGATCCATGGAGGTCGTGAACCAACTTACCCCTGTCAGCGAGGAGGAGGAAATTACAAACCTGGTTCAGCGGAGATTATCCATGTACCCAGCAACATCCGTGGAGCTAATAGATCAGCTGTTCAGGGAAGTGAAAACGGAGATACAAAATAGGAGGGGGCACGAACTTGAACTGGCAAGAGCTAGACAACCCCTGGCACATACAGTTCACACTCCCCCACCCGCTGCTACAGTAAAGAAAATACCGTTCACTGCCTTCAAAGCGTTTGTGGAAAGTGAGGAAGAAATTGATGGATATTTGGCTGACTTCGAGAGGCAGTGCTCACTACACCAAATACCACCAGACCAATGGGTCACTATTTTGGCTGGAAAGCTATCAGGAAAAGCAAATGAGGCTTTTCGGGCGCTTACTGAGGAAGATATTTTGCAGTATCGCCGGGTGAAGGCTGCACTGCTCACCAGATATGCCGTCACCCCGGAAACATATCGCCGTCGCTTCAGGGAGTCTAAAAAGAAGGCTGCAGACTCCCACATGGAATGGGCCAGCAAGATACAAAGGGTGGCATCACATTGGGTGCGAGGGTGCAATGCCAACACAGGAGAGGAAGTACTACAGCTATTCCTGATGGAACATTTCTTCCAAGATCTGGCGGCAGACATACAGGATTGGGTGAGAGATCGTCACCCTGCTAACTTAATCGAGGCAGCACGGCTAGTGGACGAATACGCAGAGTCCAGAAAGGTGAGCCAAGGGTCCACACGACCAACCTCTAGAGCAGAGCCACGCACCTCAATGCCCGCTGCACGCACAGAATTTCGGGCCCCAGTAATCCCAGGACCGCCACGGCCTCAGGGGTCTAACCTCCAACCCCGGGATTCTTACAAAATGACGTGCCATCGCTACGGCAACCCGGGGCATATTGCTCGTTATTGCCCCTTGGGATTAGACAATAACAACTGGAGGCGCCCGACCAATAACCCAGAGATCCCTTTATCACGTACCTCTGCTGCTCACTGCCTGGAAACAGAAGGGAGCCCTGAGGAGTGTTTGGGCATCCTGTACGAGACAAACCCCATACAAGCTGCATCCCCAGATAACCGCCAGCATCACCGCCAGGAGGTGCGTGTAAATGGACAGGTAGCACAAGGCCTAAGGGACACTGGCGCTACCATCACGTTGGTGCAGAAACATCTTGTGAAACCGGAGCATGAATCTACCCGTACTGTTGCTGTCCGTATCGCAGGGGGGCTGTTTTTCACTTACCCACTGCCCGGGTACACTTGGATTGGGGAGTCGGGTCGGGAAAGACCACAGTCGGGATCATGGACAATTTACCTGCTGAAGTCGTATTGGGCAACGATATTGGCCCTCTAGCCTCAGCCTTTTTACCCACGACTGCTGCTGCTTGTCCCGTGACCACCCGCTCACAGACCCGTACCGAGGACGATCCTACAACAGGTCGGGAGACCCAGGTAAGCCACAAGCAGACACTTAGTACTACCGCCACAGATAGGCCCATAGCATGGGTCACCCCCGAAGAGCTTGGGAGGGAAACTAGACAGGACCCCACCCTCCAAAAGTACCGAGCATTAGCCGACGATAGAGGGGATGAGCGGGAACCTTTTATATGGAAAGGGGTTTCTATGGGACAGAGATTGAGGCCCACCTTTTGGACACTGGGATCCTGGACTGTTGGGATGGGATCCTGGATTTTTTTGGGTGGGTGTACAGGGGAAGAACAGTGGGCCGTGTACAATAGGGGCCCTACCACGAGCTGGGGGAGGAATGTACTCTGCAACTTGGGACGGTTTTGCTAAAGGACTTCAGTTCATTTGGAAGGCTGATGCTTTTCTGCTTCATTATTTAATTGTCTGAAACCAGTTTGTAAAATGTATTTTCCCTCTCCTTGAAATGTTTATTGCTGTGAATGCTGTATGAAGTGTGTGTTTGTTTTGTTCTTGAAATGTGAGGAAATGTGAATTGCAGTAATGCTGATGGGTTGTCAAACTTTAGAAGTGACCAACAAATCGTTTTGTCCGGACATCCCCAGGCCGATCCGTTGGGATCAGACCGTGTATGCCGGCTTATGGTCACAGGGGAGGTGTGTAACGGAACCCATCACTGTTTTACCCTGTTTTATGGTTATTTAATTATTATGGTTAAAATATGATCACATTGCTGTACTGTAGATATGTTGTTTTATGTTCTACAGAATATATTGGCTCAGAATATTACAGCTACTAGGCTAATAGCTAATCCTATTACAGAGACTCCTTTATAAGATAAGGAAGTCTATTGTATAAAGTGTTTTATTATGAGACATAGAACAAAGGGTATAATCTGATCAATGTCTGATTGCATCAAAGTAGCCAGGTAGCCTAGGGGAGGTGTGACCACACCTATTGTTCTCTTTATGTGTATTGTGTGGCCAGATATGGGCATGTGTATTGCCTGTGGAAAGAGATGTGTATAAATATTTCTGCACAACAAAATAAAGTCAGTATTCTTTGACTCCCAAGAAAGTGTCGTCCAATATGGGTGGTCTGAGCTTCTGAGACTCTTGGATGGGATTATACCAACTTCACTTTTACACAGCAGCTTGCCAGGGAAAAGGACGTCTCCAACGGCTGGTACCCTCTCACTACCGGGGTAGCCGTTACACTCCCTATGAAAACCTCATAATTTTCTCAGATCTCTCAAGAGAAACCTTGATTAAAAAAAGAGAATTTTCTGATGTCACCAAATTATTAAGGGAAAACAATATAAGATACAAATGGGGTTTTCCCACTAAATTAATTATAACCCATGACTTAAGGAGGATAGTGGCTAACTCCCCCTTAGAGGTTAAAAAACTCTTGGAAGAGTGGAAATTGAAATAGAGTATTACTGGTTCTAATCATCTTCTCCCTTTATATTTCTGCTTCTGTTTTTTTTGGTCTTTTAGGGGGAAGTGGAGGAGAGGAAAGGGGAATGGAGAAAGAAAGTAATTCTTAAATCATCACAATAGGAGGAATAACTTACATAATGAATCAGTCATGTAGGGTAAAATTAATAGTAAATATATAAACTAATCAATTTAGAGTTGTATGAAATCACAATTTTATTTAGTAGATATATAGAACACATTGATATTATAATTTAAATGTTAAATATACTCTAATTAGTGAGTGGAATAGGAGTAGAACTTTATAAACAATTGTAATTTATGATAATTTGTTAAATTTATCACGCAAAATAATACAAAGACTAAAAAGTAACACAAAATTGTCATTAAGAGTGCTAAGCCAAAATGTTTACGGACTAAACACTTCGGGAAAAAGAACGTTATTTTTTAATGCTTTCTATAAAAAAAAGGCTGACATAGTAGTCCAAGAGACGCATTGGCAGGCAGAAAGAGGGAAGCAGTACAATAACAAAAACGTTGTTTCGGTTAGCAACTCAAAATCTGATTAAAAAACAAGAGGTACAGCAATCTTCATTAATAAAATACTAACTAGGAAAGAAGATATTTCAGTATCCAACCCAGAAGGTCGCTTTTCTTTCTGGACAGGCTTAATTAATAATATTAAAATTACTATTTTAAACATTTATGCCTCTAATAAAGGTAAGAGTAAATTCGCTAATAAAATCTTAAATTCACTGAAGAAATATTTCTCTCCAGCCTTTTGATATTTTGTGGCGATTTTAATAACATTCTCAACCCTAGTCTAGATCGAAAAATCAATATAAGAGCAAAAGACAACCAAAATACAACACAAAGAGAAGGTAATTTTAATAAGATCTTATATAAATTTGGTCTTTTTGACTCATGGAGGTGTCTCAACCCTACGGAAAAAACTATACCATCTATTCTGCTAGACACGCCTCTTACTCGAGAATAGATTACATATTTGTTAATGAATTTGCACATAAAAAACTAATCCAAGCTGAAATTGACCCAATAAATCATTCGGATCATAGTTTAATAAGTGCTATTTTAAAAATACGAATAACAGTAAACGCTCATCCCTCTTGGAAATTGAAAAAATCCTTGTTGAAAGACCAGGAATGTAAAGAAAAACTTAAACAAGCGATTGATGAGTTCTTTTACTTTTAATAGACAATTTGAAGCATCTTATACAACTGTATGGCTGGCTCATAAGGCATATATGCGGGGAATGTGTATAAAAATGCAGGCCCAAAGGAAAAAAATGGAACCCCGCTCAGGGAATTATATATTAAGTTAACTAAAGCTGATAGAGAGAATAAAAATAATCCTAGTTTCTTAAATATGGAACAGATTAAGAAACTACAAAAACAAATCAGGATTATAGAGCAAATTAAAATAGATAACTCTTTATGGGCTTTCCAAAAGCGCTTACATCATTTGGGAAACAAGGCAACTAAATTCCTGGCAAGTAAATATAGATTTAATTCCACCCAAAAAAGAATCAATCAAATTAGGTATAAAGGTGAAAAAACTTTGAATCCTCATAAAATAGCAGAAGTATTTGCAGCATACAACTTGGCTGCGAAAGATGATAACAAATCTAAAGGAATTGAAATCCAAACTTTTTTGGATAAAATACATATGCCAAGAATCCCTCCCAAGAAATTAGAAGCATTGAATAAATCTATATCTGAAAAAGAAATATTAGATGTAATTTCAAAATTAAAGATCTCCTCAGCACCGGGCCCTGATGGTTATATTAACTCCTACTATAAGATATTTCAAAAATAAATTATAGTTGATTTAACTAGATCATTTAATGAAATCAAAAAGACAGGCATTACTCCAAAAGAAATGCTTCAAACATATATCATAACTATCCCTAAAAAATAGAAATAATGTATTGACGGTAAAGATTTCCGACCAATTTCTCTTATTAACACTGATATTAAAATATACTCTAAAATGCTGGCAAACAGATTGAACACAGTAATTCACTCCTTGGTAGATAAAGATCAAAACGGATTCATAGTAAGCAGGCAATGTCAGAAGATTAGTTAATCTTGTATCCTATGTTAAATTAAACAAGGGGTCATCAGTTTTTCTATCTTTGGATGCAGAAAAGGTCGGATGGGACTATATGGACCTAGTTATGGTCAAATTTGGCCTTGGCAATTTTGGGTCTAGGGCCATCAAGGCCCTTTATGGGGCCCCCTCCACCTCTGTTGTGGGCCTTGGATTTAAGTCAGACAGCTTTAATATTTCCAACTGGAGTAGACAAGGATGTCCCTTGTCCCCTCTCATCTTTGCACTCCTAATCGAACCTCTAGCAACTTCCATTAGAGAATGTAATGGCATCCAAGGTATAAAAGTGGGAGATATTGAACATAAAGTAGCAATGTTCGCAGATGATGTCGTACTTTCTCTTGAAGATCCGGTTAATTCTATTGCAAATCTCCAACATTGTATAGGAGAATTTAGCAAGATTTCAAATTATAAGTTAAACTTATCTAAATCTGAAGCATTGACAATAAATCAGAAAGAAGAGGAAAGTACATATTTAAAGACCCATTTTTCATATACATGGCAAAAAAGCATAAAACATATGGGCATAGAAATACAATCCGAGTTTAAACAGATGATTGAGCAAAATTTTAAGCTGACAATGATAAATCTGAAAGCTTCCATTGAAAGGTGGAGAAACCTTTATGATTCTTGGTCGGGAAGAATTATAGCTGCAAAAAAATAAAATATCGGATTCCATTAGATTGGAATCTATGGGAGAAACATTAAGAAATAATTTCAAATATTGGGATAAATTGAACTTGAAATATACCTTAATTCCATTTCCCAGTCCGGTTAACTCCACTGGTCACTCTATCTCGAGAATTGGATATTCCTTTTTTGGAAGATCTAGCTAAAAATGGGGCAGTATATCTCATAGACCTCTTTCAAAATGGTTCTTTTAGACCCTTTAAGGAACTCATTGTTAAATATAAATTACACAATTCATTGTGGCTAGAATATTATTAAATGTGTAATCAGCTGAAGTCTCAGGGGTTTATCTTAGAAAATCATAGAAAACTGACCGACTGTGAGAAATTAATACTAGATGATTATAAATCTCATTTAATGGCCAAGTGTCATAACATGATTACAAATAAGCAGATTCCAATGAAAACATCTAGCCTAAAACTTTGGGAAAAAGATGTGAGAAGGAATGGTCTATAGAGACATGGCTCTCGGCCTTTCTTACCACCGATACATTTTTGCAAAATGCATCTCACAAAGAAACTTATTTCAAGATCATTAATAGGTGGTATTATGTACCGCTAAAAGTTTTTCAGGTTAATAAAAATAATGAAGCCAAAAATTTTGGCGAAAATGCGGACAAATAGGAACAAAACTGGTGGGCAGAATGCTTTCTTCAAATAAAACTAACCTTTGGGATAGATCTTCCCTTTAATGTGGAAATACCCCTATTTCACATCTTTCCCAAGGAGGTCACATTGGAAATTAAAGCTCTTTTGATACAGATTTTAATAAAAATTCCATTGCCTCATATTGGAAACAAGAAAAAGTTCCCACTTGGTCGGAAATCATGATAAAAATGAGTAAAATACGTCTCAGATTTCCCGACTCCCTGTTAATAAAAGTGGACAATATGGGATAAAAAGTTTAATTGACAGGGAAACATATTTTTCTGGAGTGCCTACTTATAGTTTCTCTCCCCTTCCTTTCATGGCCAGTCCTTTTTCTTTTCTTTTTCTTTCTTTCTTTTTCTTTTTACTTGTTTTGTGTTTTATTTTTTTTATCTTTTTTTATCTTTTATTCTTGGTATTATCTTTTGTACTTTCTTCTTATTTTGTTTGTTTGACTAGTTTCATCGGAGTTTGTTACATAATCTTATGTTTTTTTTCTTGTTCGCTTAATTTATGGACTGACTATTTAAGCTTAATTAAGAGAAAAGTTTTGGGAAAAAAAAGCAAGTAAAAATAAAATAAATAACTATATATAATGATAAATCTGACTTCTAGTAATTGTGACAGCCTTATTAGCTGAAATTTAATACGGTGGTGATCTGTATTTTCTCTTTTTATCATCAAGGAAAAAGTAATATATGTATTCTTTTTGTTTTGTTTTATTGTTCACTTGAATGTAAAATGTATTTAATATGTTTTTGTAAAAAGTATTATTAACTTATGTTGTAAGAAACTTCTTTAAATAAAAAAATAAAAAAGGGAACTTGGTAGAGATTTCTATTCACTGGCAAAATCCAGAAAAAGTGTTCTTTATAACAGCCAGGGAGACAGTACTTCAAAGAATGGGGAGATGTACACGTCACAGAAATAGTACTTTATAGAATGGGGAGATGTACGCTGCACAGAAATAGTACTTCATACAATGGGGAGTTGTACACTGCACAGAAACAGTACTTCATACAATGGGGAGTTGTACACTGCACAGAAACAGTACTTCATACAATGGGGAGTTGTACACTGCACAGAAACAGTACTTAATTAAATGAGGAATTGTACACTGCATGGAAACAGTACTTCATATAATAAGGAGTTGTACACTGCATGGAAACAGTACTTCATACAATGGGGAGATGTACACTGCACAGAAACAGTACGTCATACAATGAGGAGTTGTACACTGCACAGAAACAGTACTTAAAACACTGGGGAGTTGTACACTGCACAGGACCAGTACTTCAGACACTGGGGAGTTGTACACTGCATGGAAACAGTACGTCATACAATGGGGAGTTGTACACTGCACAGAAACAGTACGTCATACAATGGGGAGTTGTACACTGCATGGAAACAGTACTTAATTAAATGAGGAATTGTACACTGCAAACAAACAGTACTTCATATAATGGGGAGTTGTACACTGCATGGAAACAGTACTTCAGAGAATGGGGAGTTTTACACTGCACAGAAACAGACCGTCATACAATGGGGAGTTGTACACTGCATGGAAACAGTACTTCGTATAATAAGGAGTTGTACACTGCATGGAAACAGCACTTCGCTAGCTATCCATGATAACCCTGAATGCCCTCTTTATTCAAAAATATATGTAACCCCTTTTTAAAGTTATCTATTGAATCCGCTGTCACCACGTCCTTTGGTAGAGAATTCCACAGTTAACCACCTGTGAAGAACACTTTTCTTTCTTTAAGGTGGAATCTTTTTACTTCTAACCTCGAGGGATGTCCTCTTGTCAGTTGAAAACCTCTTGGCACAAAAAGCTCCCGTGACAAATCTTTATACTGACCCTGGATGTATTTATATAAGGTAATCATATCTCCTCTTAGACTTTTTTCTAGAGATAATAAGTGTAATTCGGTTAGTCTTTCTTCATAACTTAGCCCCTCCATTCCCCTTATTAGTTTTGTTGCCCTTCTCTGTACTTTTTCCAGCTCTAAAATGTTCTTTTTATGAAGTGGTGCCCAAAATTGTCCTCCATATTCCAAATGAGGGCGTACTAGAGATTTGTATAGTGGCAGAATTATATTTGCCTCCCTGACTTCTATACCCTTCCTAAAACATGCTAATATTTTATTTGCCTTTGCAGCTGCTGCTTGGCACTGAGCACTGTTACCTAGGTGGTTGTCCACAAGCTCCCAAATCCCTTTTAATGTCTGATATCCCTAGATTTGCTCCATTAAGATTATAAATTCCATGGATATTTTTCCTTCCCAGATGCATAACCTTACATTTATTTGTATTAAATCTCATCTGCCACTTAGATGCCCATTCCTCTAATTTATGCAAATCCCTTTTGGAGGGAAAGCACATCACTATCTGATTTAATTACCTTGTACAAGTTAGTGTCATCAGCGAAAATGGAGACACCACACTCCAATCCTACCTCTAAGTCATTAATAAATATATTAAGAAGGAGAGGACCTAATACTGAGCCCTGAGGAACCCCACTTACCACATTAGTCCAATCTGAGTATGTTCCATTTACAACAACCCTTTGCTTCCTGTCTTTTAGCTCTCGATCCATGAGCAGATATGTAACGGAGCTGGAACACGCAGTCCAAAATCTCCGCTGGTATACGATAAAATACCCACGAGGCACTACAGTTTCACCATCCCTGACCTCCCATATTGGACGACACACAATTTGGGAGTCAAATGAATACTGACTTTATTTTGTTATTGCAGAACTATATATACATCTCTTTGGCCACAGGCAATACACATGCCCATATTTGGCTACACACAATACACACAAAGAGAACAATAGGGGGGTCACACCTCCCTGGCAACTTTGATACAATCAGACACTGATTCAATTACACCTCTTTGTTCTTATCAGAGAATTAAAACACTTTGGAAAATGCAAGGATCCTTTACAACTTTCTTATCTCTTGAATCTCTGTAATAGGATTATCTATTAGCCTAGGTCTGCAAAAGTCTGGCTAATATTCTGCAGAGCATCAACCAGCATACATATTGTAGGATCATATTTTAACCAAGAATAATCATAACACAGGGTAAAACAGTGATGGGTTCCGCTACACACCTCCCCCGTGACCATAAGCCGGCATACACGGTCTGATCCCAACGGATCGGCCTGGGGATGTCCGGACAAAAGTATTTGTTGGTCAATTCTCTAGTTTGACAACCCATCAGCATTACTGCAATTCACATTTACTCACATTTCCCATATCCCCAGATAGCTGGGATCTGAGCGCACAAAACCACCGAATAGCGCTCAGATCCTCTTCACACAGTTCAATTGCCATGTAGCTAAAGTCTTTCCCATAGTCTTTCATTATATGAATGGGCTTCATGGCACAGTTATCTGGGGTATCATGGTTCACACAGGGCAAGTACAGAATGACCCCCCTGTATGTAAAGGGCCAGAATGAGTGACTTACACTCTGGTATGGCCGAACACTGGTTCCAAAGGGCAATATGTACCAGGGCCATAGTCGCAGGGCAGGAGGCTGGCAAACAGTCCTCTCCAAGCCAAAGTGGCGAAGGGCACTTCGTCACACATCTCTCCTTTGGGGGGAAGTCTAACCAGGTACCTGGATATTTTGCTGTGGTGAGGGGGCAACACGCTGAGGGGACTTGAGGGGCAGAGGCCAGCGGCACTCTGCCCTGATGCCAGCTCTTCTGCTGGTATAACCTGCAGGACCTCCTGCTCTGTACAAGGGACAAAGGGAGGGCAGAGGCCGACTGCACTCTGCCCCGCTGTCAGCTCTTCTGCTGGGGTACTTGGGACATATTTCGGCTCAGTAGCCAGGGAAACGTGGGGGTCAGTGGGGGTTAACATTTCCTCTGTTAACCCTGGGGCCACATTAGAAGTTAGCTGGGGAGGGGAATTTGTACTTACCCCCTCCTCCGGTTGTCCCAGTGATGGTAGTTGGGGATCTGGACAAGCTGTGGGCGCAGAGACCACGGTCCCATCTGCGCCGTCTTGGAGATTGGTGTCTCCCCTGGTTAGGGTAAACTGTTGCTGGGGGGGAAGGATGACACCTTCTGCCCCCTGTGTTTCACACTGCCGCTGGGGGGGAAGGACGACACCTTTGGCCCCCTGGGGTACCCACTGCCGCTGTGGAGGAAGGTCGACACCTTCTGCTCCCTGGGGTACACACTGCCGCTGGGGGGGAAGGACGACACCTTCTGCCCCCTGGGGTTCACACTGCCGCTGGGGGGAAAGGACGACACCTTCTGCCCCCTGGGGTTCACACTGCCGCTGGGGAGGAAGGACGGCCCCTTCTGCTCCCTGGGGTACACACTGACGCTGGGGGGGAAGGCCGACACCTTCAGCTCCCTGGGGTACACACTGCCACTGGGAAGGAAGGACGACACCTTCAGCTCCCTGGGGTACACACTGCCGCTGAGGGGGAAGGACGACACCTTCTGCCCCCTGGGGTTCACACTGCCGCTGGGGAGGAAGGACGGCCCCTTCTGCTCCCTGGGGTACACACTGCCGCTGGGGGGGAAGGACGACACCTTCGCCCCCCTGGGGTACACACTGACGCTGGGGGGGAAGGCCGACACCTTCAGCTCCCTGGGGTACACACTGCCGCTGGGAAGGAAGGACGACACCTTCAGCTCCCTGGGGTACACACTGCCGCTGAGGGGGAAGGACGACACCTTCTGCCCCCTGGGGTTCACACTGCCGCTGGGGGGAAAGGACGACACCTTCTGCCCCCTGGGGTTCACACTGCCGTTGAGGGGGAAGGACGACACCTTCTGCTCCCTGGGGTACACACTGCTGCTGGGGGGAAAGGATGACACCTTCTGCCCCCTGGGGTACACACTGCCGCTGGGGAGGAAGGACGACACCTTCGGCTCCCTGGGGTACCCACTGCCGCTGTGGAGGAAGGTCGACACCTTCTGCTCCCTGAGGTACACACTGCCGCTGAGGGAGAAGGACGACACCTTCTGCCCCCTGGAGGGCCGGTAGAGAGACCTCGGTCCCATCTCTACCTGCCATCTGGAGGTCATCCCAGGACCAGTCAATGAAGTCTGGTTCTGCTTGTCGAGTAGGTTGGGGCTGCACAAGGCTGAGCAGGTGTTGGTAGTCCTGCTCCAGCTCCCACTCTCTCGTTACCAGGTGGGTCATGTCTTTGCTCACCTCGCCTTCATCATCCCAGACATACATGCCCATCCGGTAGTCGTAGATGTCCCAAAACCTAGACCCCTCCGTGCTGCCAAGATCAATATCGTCCTCCAAGGCATCCCATAATAAACCCGGGCCATCATAATCATCCCCCTCCGGTAAGTCGTGTTCAGCCGTCCAGGGGGTAAGTCGAACGGTATACCACCAGAGGGCCTGGTATGCATTGTCTAGCCAGATCTCTCGCCATACCAGGGTCTCTAGTCTTGTCACCCACTCATCCAGGGGCTGCTCTCCCAATAGATACATCCGCATCGCCACACGCTTCTGTAGCCGCTGCTCATCACTGGGGAGACTCTCACCTCGCCGCCATTGGGCATCTTGCAGGGCATCATACCAGAGTTCCATTCTGTCTGTTTCCCTGTAGTCTGCGGCCTCCTTCTCATCCTCATCATGGAACGCTGTCCGAAAACTAGCCGGTTCCATCCTGCTGTAGCCAGGGGCGCTGTACGGATACTAGCGTTGCCCTCAATCTGTACTCCACGGAATGGTGTCTCCTGTAGCTGTCCTTCTGACCGTGGGAACAATTCCACCACTTGCCAACAAATGTAACGGAGCTGGAACACGCAGTCCAAAATCTCCGCTGGTATACGATAAAATACCCACGAGGCACTACAGTTTCACCATCCCTGACCTGCTATATTGGACGACACACAATTTGGGAGTCAAATGAATACTGACTTTATTTTGTTATTGCAGAACTATATATACATCTCTTTGGCCACAGGCAATACACATGCCCATATTTGGCTACACACAATACACACAAAGAGAACAATAGGGGGGTCACACCTCCCTGGCAACTTTGATACAATCAGACACTGATTCAATTACACCTCTTTGTTCTTATCAGAGAATTAAAACACTTTGGAAAATGCAAGGATCCTTTACAACTTTCTTATCTCTTGAATCTCTGTAATAGGATTATCTATTAGCCTAGGTCTGCAAAAGTCTGGCTAATATTCTGCAGAGCATCAACCAGCATACATATTGTAGGATCATATTTTAACCAAGAATAATCATAACACAGGGTAAAACAGTGATGGGTTCCGCTACAAGATATTTACTGTAATTCCTGTATCCCTTAGTTTGCTCAATGGTTCACCCTCCAGTTGTTACAGCAGAAAAAGGTGGAGCCGCCATCACAGTCTCCTGACCTTAATATCATCGAGCCACTCTGGGGAGATCTCAAATGTGCGCTTCATGCAAAACAACAAAAGACTTTGAATGACCTGGAGGCATTTTGCCAAGATGAATGGGCAGCCATACATCCTGCACGAAGTAGGGTCCTCATAGACAACTATTACAAAAGACTGCATGCTAAAGGGGGCAATACACAGTATAATAACTAAGGGGATGTAAACTTTTGATTAGGGCCATGTGGGTGATTTCTGTTATCATAATGATTATACGGTCATATATTGGATTACAGTTTGGATATCGTATATACTCGAGTATAAGCCGACCTTTTCAGCACATTTGTTATGCTGAAAAAGCCCCCCTTGGCTTATACTCGAGTGAGGGTCCCCTCAGCACACCATTCCTCTTCCTTCCTCCTCCTCCCTCCTTCCCCCTTCTCACCTCTTCTCTGTAGCCGCGGATCAGCTCCTGCTGCTAATCGGAGCCCTGCAGCGCGTCTTATACGTATCTCTGGAACCGGCATATGCTAATGACGTGACGTTACAAGTGCGTCACTCCATTAGCATATGTTGGTTCCAGAGAAAGGCATAAGACACGCTGCGGGGTTCCGATTAGCAGCAGGAGCTGAACTGAGGAAGGTGAGAGGGGGAGGAAGATGAGAGGGGAAGGAGGGAAGAGGAGCGTGAGAGGGGAAAGAGGTGGATGAAGGGGGAAGAGGAGAATGAGGGGGGAAAAGAGGAAGATGAGGGGGGTTGAGTGAGGGAGAAAGGAGGATGAGGGGGGTAGGGCTCATAATATATGTTTTTGTTGACCCTATTTTCCAATTACACAGCTAGTTTACTGTTTTTATTTGAAATAAATATTCAAAAACATTTAAGCTACTGATGCCTCAATTAATGTAATTTTATTGGTATCCATTTTTATTTTTTTAATTTATCAGTAGCTGCTGCATTTCCCACCCTCGGCTTATACTCGAGTCAATCCGTTTTCCCAGTTTCTTGTGGATATATATAAGGGGTCGGCTTGGGAAATTGATCAATTTCACCAAGGCCTAAATGTGCTTCAGATTTACGAGCTTTCCACCACTTTTTTCTTGCATAGCCGCTTTCACATAGCCGTGTGAAAAGAACGCCAATTGAATAGCAAATTAGCTTCCAATCTCACTTACAGGCCTCCTGCCTCTCCCCCGGTGGTGTGACATTGTAAGGTAAGTTGGTAATCAGTTAGGGTCTTTTGGCGACCCCGATCGGTTCCGGAGTTAGGGGTTGGAAAAAATGGCGTCTGTAAAAGCCGTATTTTTTTTAAAGTCTTGCGGGCCTCGTGATGAGTGCCAAAGGCCTACGGGCTTCATCGCTCATGGTGGGTCTGGCAATGTGCGCCTCTGGCGCTCATTGCAAGCCTTTTTCAAAGTCTTGCGTCCCTTGCAATGAGCGCCAAAGGCCTAAGGCCATCGGCGCTCATTGTGGACCTGCTAATGAGCGCCTTATTTGTGTGGGTGTGCATTATTTGTGTGGAGTATTATTTTTGTGGGGGGTGTATTACTTGTGTGGAGTGTTTACTATTTGTGCAGAGTGCATATTACTTGTGTGGGTGTGTTATTTGTGTGGGGGTGTATTATATTTGTGTGGAGTGTATATTATACAGTGCCTTACAAAAGTATTCACCCCCCTTGGCATTTTTCGTGTTTTGTTGCCTCACAACCTGGAAGTAACACGGATTGTTTGAGGATTTGCATCATTTAATTTACAGAACCTGCCACAACCTTGTAGATGTTTTTATTTTTATTGTGAAGCAAACAACAAATAGGACAAAATAACAAAACATGTCCTTGTGCATAACTATTCACCCCCCTAAAGTCAATACTTTGTAGCGCCACCTTTTGCGGCAATCACAGCTCCAAGTCGCTTTGGATAAGTCTCTATGAGCTTGCCACATCTTACCATTGGGATTTTTGCCCATTCTTCCTTGCAAAACTGCTCCAGCTCCTTCAAGTTGGATGGTTTGCGCTTGTGAACAGCAATCTTTAAGTCTGAGCATAGATTTCCTATTGGATTGAGGTCTGGGCTGTGACTCGGCCATTCCAACACATTTACATGTTTCCCCCCCTTTAGCCATGTGTTTGGGGTCATTGTCCTGCTGGAAGGTGACCCTCCGTCCTAGCCTCAAATCACGCACAGAGGGGTACAGGTTTTCCTCATATCCCTGTATTTAGCACCATCCATCTTTCCCTCAACTCTGACCAGTTTCCCAGTCCCATCCCCACAGCATGATGCTGCCACCGCCATGTGTCACTGTGGGGATGGTGCTCTTTGGGTGATGTGTTGGGTTTGCGCCAGACATAGCGTTTTCTTTGATGGCCGAAAAGTTCAATTTTAGTCTCATCGGACGAGAGCACCTTTCTCCATACATTTTGGGAGTCTCCCATGTGCCATTTTGTTTCTTGCTGATAGTAATGGCTTTCTTCTGGCCACTCCGCCATAAAGCCCAACTCTATGGAGCGTACGGCTTATTGTCGCCCTATGTACAGAAACTCCGGTCTCTGCTGTGGATCTCTGCAGCTCCTCCAGGGTTACCTTAAGTTTTTGTGCTGCCTCTCTGATTAATGCCCTCCTTGCCCGGTCCGTGAGTTTCGGTGGGCGGCCGTCTCTTGGCAGGTTTGCTGTTGCGCCATGTTCTTTCCATTTGGTTATGATAGATTTGATGGTGCTCCTGGGGATCATCAAAGATTTGAATATTTTTTTATAACCTAACTCTGACTTGTCTCAACAACATTGTCCCTTACTTGTTTGGAGAGTTCCTTGGTCTTCATGGCAGTGTTTGGTTAGTGGTGCCTCTTGCTTAGGTGTTGCAGCCTCTGAGGCCTTTCAAAAAAGGTGTGTATATGTAATTACAGATCATGTGACACTTAGATTGCACACCGGTGGACATCATCTCACTAATTATGTGACTTCTGAAGGTAATTGGTTGCACCAGATCTTTTTTTGGGCTTCATAACAAAGGGGGTGAATACATACGCATATGACCATTTTCTGTTTTCTATTTCTAAAATATAGTTTTATGTATATATTCTTCTTATTTCACTTCACCAACTTAGACTATTGTGTTCTGATCCGCCACATAAAATTCAGATTAACAGAAAACATTGAGCTTAAGGCTGTAATGTAACAAAATAGGTAAAAAGTCAGGGGGTGAATACTTTTGCAAGGCACTGTGTGTGTGAGATGTATATTACATGTGTGAGATGTATATTACATGTGTGGGGGGATATATACAATCTATGGGTGTATATTACATAAGTAAGGTGTATATAACATAAGTAAGGTGTATATAACATAAGTAAGGTGTATATTACATATGTGAGATGTATATTACATGTGTGGAATGTATTATATGTGTGAGATTATTATTGCAGAGTGTATATTATATGTGTGGGTGTGTATTATATGTCTCAGGTGTATATTACACGTGTGGCATGTACATTATATGTGTGGCATGTATATTACATGTTTGGGGTGTATAGTCCATGTGTGGAGTGTGTATTATATATGTGATCTGTATATTATTAGTGTGGACTGTGTATTACATGTCTCAGATGTACATTACATGCGTGACATGTATATTACATGTGTGAGGTGTATATTATATGTGTGGGGTGTATTATATGTGTGAGGTGTATATTACAAGTGTGAGGTGTATATTATATGTGTGGGGTGTATTATATGTGTGAGGTGTATATTACAAGTGTGAGGTGTATATTATATGTGGGAGGTGTGTATTATATGTGTGAGATATATATAACATATGTGATATGTATAATACATGTGTGAGATGTATATTACATGTGTGAGATGTATATTACACATGTGAGATGTACATTACATGTGTGACATGTATATTACATGTGTGAGATGTATATTACATGTGTGAGATGTATATTAAATATGTGAAATGTATATTACATATGTGGGAGGTGCATTATATGTGTCGGTGTGTATTACATATGTGGGATATGTGCATTATATGTGTGAGATGTATATTACATGTGTGAGATGTACATTACATGTGTGAGATGTATATTAAATATGTGAAATGTATATTACATATGTGGGAGGTGCATTATATGTGTCGGGTGTGTATTACATATGTGGGAGATGTGCATTATATATGTGAGATGTATATTACATATGTAATATACATTTCACACACATGTAATATACATTTCACACACATGTGTGTGAAATGTATATTACATGTGTGTGACATGTATATTACATGTGTGGGAGATGTATATTACATGTGCTGGATGTATTTTACATCTGTTGTGTGTATATAACATGTGTGAGAGATATTACATGTGTGTGAAATGTATATTACATGTGTGGTGTGTATATAACATGTGCGAGATATATTACGTGTGTGTGAAATGTATATTACATGTGTGGGAGATGTATATTACATGTGTGGGAGATGTATATTACATGTGCTGGATGTATTTTACATCTGTTGTGTGTATATAACATGTGTGAGAGATATTACATGTGTGTGAAATGTATATTACATGTGTGGTGTGTATATAACATGTGCGAGATATATTACGTGTGTGTGAAATGTATATTACATGTGTGGTGTGTATATAACATGTGTGAGAGATATTACATGTGTGTGAAATGTATGTTACATGTGTGTGAAATGTATATTACATGTGTGGGAGATGTATATTACATGTGCTGGATGTATTTTACATCTGTTGTGAGTATATAACATGTGTGAGAGATATTACATGTGTGTGAAATGTATATTACATGTGTGGTGTGTATATAACATGTACGAGAGATATTACATGTGTGTAAAATGTTATTTACATGTGTGGTGTGTATATAACATGTGCGAGAGATATTACATGTGTGTGAAATGTATATTACATGTGTGTGAAATGTATATTACATGTGTGGGAGATGTATATTACATGTGCTGGATGTATTTTACATCTGTTGTGTGTATATAACATGTGTGAGAGATATTACATGTGTGTGAAATGTATATTACATGTGTGGTGTGTATATAACATGTGCGAGATATATTACGTGTGTGTGAAATGTATATTACATGTGTGGTGTGTATATAACATGTGCGAGAGATATTACATGTGTGTGAAATGTATATTACATGTGTGTGAAATGTATATTACATGTGTGGGAGATGTATATTACATGTGCTGGATGTATTTTACATCTGTTGCGTGTATATAACATGTGTGAGAGATATTACATGTGTGTGAAATGTATATTACATGTGTGGTGTGTATATAACATGTGCGAGAGATATTACATGTGTGTGAAATGTATATTACATGTGTGGTGTGTATATAACATGTGCGAGATATATTACATGTGTGTGAAATGTATATTACATGTGTGGGAGATGTATATTACATGTGTGTGAAATGTATATTACATGTGTGGGAGATGTATATTACATGTGCTGGATGTATTTTACATCTGTTGTGTGTATATAACATGTGTGAGAGATATTAAATGTGTGTGAAATGTATATTACATGTGTGGTGTGTATATAACATGTGCGAGAGATATTACATGTGTGTGAAATGTATATTACATGTGTGGGAGATGTATATTACATATGTGGGAGATGTATATTACATGTGCTGGATGTATTTTACATCTGTTGTGTGTATATAACATATGTGAGAGATATTAAATGTGTGTGAAATGTATATTACATGTGTGGTGTGTATATAACATGTGTGATAGATATTACATGTGTGTGAAATGTATATTACATGTGTGTGAGATGTATATTACATGTGTGTGAAATGTATATTACATGTGTGTGAGATGTATATTACATATGTGGGAGATGTATATTACATGTGTGACGAGATCAGTCTCGTCACTGGGAATTGGAGAAGCTTGGTTGCCCACATTCTGCCGTTTGACTACGGCCCATGTTGACTTTCCCCCTACAAAGACATGGAAGCCATGCTTCATTTGGTCAGAAAGAACTATGATCTAACTTTTGAACCACTGGACCAATTTGTATCATTTTGACACATGTTTGTAGTTGGAGTATGCTGATTCTGAAAATGTATGTTTTATGTGAATGTGATGCATACTTTTAAAGTTATGAAAAATGTGTAGAAATGTGTTACAGATTCTGACCATCCCCCATTAGGTAAACACAAGAGATAGCAGCAGCTGAGCAAGATCCTGAACAAGATAAACCTCACAGGGTGTCGCCAGGACTTGAACAAAGGGCCAGTATATGGGGTTTCCCCAGGGGCATAGTCCAGGAGGAAACAGGAAGTGTCCACGGGGACAGTCTGAATGAGAATGAGCATAGTAGCCACGCCTGGGGTTGGCCCATGGGAGGAGTCTCATGGTTCCCACGTAGGGACCCTGTCTGATTGGCCAAAGGTAATTAGGGGTTGACCAAAGGTAGTCACTGCCCCTACTGTGTATGTGGAAATGGTTTTAATATGTCTGTGTTTTAATAAAGAAGAGAGTTCACTGCTTGACCCTCAAACACAGAGCTTGTGTCTCATGCTTGGGGGGATTCATGGTATGCTGTTACAGACTGACTGACAGGAGTGTAAGCATCTTGGGGTGCTTTTCCTGCTCAGCTGCTAGCGGCTATTCGTGAGGTTCCAGTTGCAGGCTTGGAGTATATTCCCCTTGGATCCAGTTCTTGGGGGATTGGGTGTCTTGCAGTAGCTGTCCCTATATCACTGGACGGGCGGATCGGCTGAAACGGCCTGGGCGCCCCCTTCTATGTGTGGGGGTACCGTTACAACATGTGTGTGAGATGTATATTATATGTGTGTGAAATGTATATTACATGTCTGGGAGATGTATATTACATTTGTGTGAGATGTATATTACATGTGTATGAAATGTATATTACATGTGTATGAAATGTATATTAAATGTGTGGGAGATGTATATTACATGTGTGTGAGATGTATATTACATGTGATGGAGATGTATATTACATATGTGTGAGATGTATATTACATGTGTGGTGTGTATATAACATGTGTGTGAGATGTATATTACATGTGTGTGAAATGTATATTACATGTGTGGGAGATGTATATTACATGTGTGGGAGATGTATATTACATGTGTGGGAGATGTATATTACATGTGTGTGAGATGTATATTATATGTGTGTGAAATGTATATTACATGTGTGGGAGATGTATATTACATGTGTGTGAGATGTACATTACATGTGTGGGAGATGTATATTACATGTGTGTGAGATGTATATTACATGTGTGTGAGATGTATATTACATGTGTGTGAGTTGTATATTACATGTGTGGGAGATGTATATTACATGTGTGTGGAATGTATATTACATGTGTGTGAAATGTATATTACATGTGTGAGACGTACATTACATGTGTGAGATGTATATTAAATATGTGAAATGTATATTACATATGTGGGATATGTGCATTACATGTGTGAGATGTATATTACATGTGTGTGAGATGTATATTACATGTGTGGGAGATGTATATTACATGTGTGTGAAATGTATATTACATGTGTGTGAGATGTATATTACATGTGTGTGAGATGTATATTACATGTGTGTGACATGTATATTACATGTGTGTGAAATGTATATTACATGTGTGGGAGATGTATATTACATGTGTGTGAGATGTATATTACATGTGCTGGATGTATTTTACATCTGTTGTGTTTATATAACATGTGTGAGGGATATTACATGTGTGTGAAATGTATATTACATGTGTGGTGTGTATATAACATGTGAGAGAGATATTACATGTGTGTGAAATGTATATTACATGTGTGTGAGATGTATATTACATGTGTGTGAGATGTATATTACATGTGTGTGAGATGTATATTACATGTGTGTGAAATGTATATTACAAGTGTGTGAAATGTATATTACATGTATGGTGTGTATATAACATGTGCGAGAGATATTACATGTGTGTGAAATGTATTCCACGTGTGTGAGATTTATATTACATGTGTGTAAGATGTATATTACATGTGTGTGAAATGTATATTACATGTGTGGGAGATGTATATTACATGTGTGTGAGATGTATATTACATGTGTGTGAAATGTATATTACATGTGTGTGAAATGTATATTACATGTGTGGTGTGTGTATATAACATGTGCGAGAGATATCACATGTGTGTGAAATGTATATTACATGTGTGGGAGATGTATATTACATGTGTGTGAGATGTATATTACATGTGTGTGAAATGTATATTACATGTGTGTGAGATGTATATTATATGTGTGTGAGATGTATATTACATGTGTGTGAGATGTATATTACATGTGTGGGAGATGTATATTACAAGTGTGAGATGTATATTACATGTGTGTGAAATGTATATTAAATGTGTGTGAAATGTATATTACATGTGTGGTATGTATATAACATGTGCGAGAGATATTACATGTGTGTGAAATGTATATTACATGTGTGGGAGATGTATATTATATGTGTGGGACATGTATATTACATGTGTGTGAGATGTATATTACATGTGTGGGAGATGTATATTACATGTGTTCGAGATGTATATTACATGTGTGTGAGATGTATATTACATGTGTGTGAGATGTATATTACATGTGTGGGAGATGTATATTACATGTGTGTGAGATGTATATTACATGTGCTGGATGTATTTTACATCTGTTGTGTGTATATAACATGTGTGAGAGATATTACATGTGTGTGAAATGTATATTAAATGTGTGGTGTGTATATAACATGTGCGAGAGATATTACATGTGTGTGAAATGTATATTACATGTGTGTGAGATGTATATTACATGTGTGGGAGATGTATATTACATGTGTGTGAGATGTATATTACATGTGTGGGAGATGTATATTACATGTGTGTGAGATGTATATTACATGTGTGGGAGATGTATATTACAAGTGTGAGATGTATATTACATGTGTGTGAAATGTATATTACATATGTGTGAGATGTGTATTACATGTGCTGGATGTATGTAACATGTGCGAGAGATATTACATGTGTGTGAGATGTATATTACATGTGTGTGAGATGTATATTACATGTGTGTGAGATGTATATTACATGTGTGGGAGATATATATTACATGTGTGTGAGATGTATATTACATGTGTGTGAGATGTATATTACATGTGTGTGAAATGTATATTACATGTGTGTGAGATGTATATTATATGTGTGTGAGATGTATATTACATGTGTGTGAGATGTATATTACATGTGTGGGAGATGTATATTACAAGTGTGAGATGTATATTACATGTGTGGGAGATGTATATTACATGTGTGTGAGATGTATATTACATGTGTGTGAGATGTATATTACATGTGTGTGAGATGTATATTACATGTGTGTGAAATGTATATTAAATGTGTGTGAAATGTATATTACATGTGTGGTATGTATATAACATGTGCGAGAGATATTACATGTGTGTGAAATGTATATTACATGTGTGGGAGATGTATATTACATGTGTGGGACATGTATATTACATGTGTGGGACATGTATATTACATGTGTGGGAGATGTATATTACATGTGTGGGAGATGTATATTACATGTGTTCGAGATGTATATTACATGTGTGTGAGATGTATATTACATGTGTGGGAGATGTATATTACATGTGTGTGAGATGTATATTACATGTGCTGGATGTATTTTACATCTGTTGTGTGTATATAACATGTGTGAGAGATATTACATGTGTGTGAAATGTATATTAAATGTGTGGTGTGTATATAACATGTGCGAGAGATATTACATGTGTGTGAAATGTATATTACATGTGTGTGAGATGTATATTACATGTGTGTGAGATGTATATTACATGTGTGGGAGATGTATATTACATGTGTGTTAGATGTATATTACATGTGTGGGAGATGTATATTACATGTGTGTGAGATGTATATTACATGTATGTGAAATGTATATTACATATGTGTGAGATGTATATTACATGTGCTGGATGTATGTAACATGTGCGAGTGATATTACATGTGTGTGAGATGTATATTACATGTGTGTGAGATGTATATTACATGTGTGTGAGATGTATATTACATGTGTGGGAGATATATATTACATGTGTGTGAGATGTATATTACATGTGTGTGAGATGTATATTACATGTGTTGGAGATGTATATTACATGTGTGTGAGATGTATATTACATGTGTGGGAGATGTATATTACATGTGTGTAAGATGTATATTACATGCGTGTGAAATGTATATTACATATGTGTGAGATGTATATTACATGTGCTGGATGTATATAACATGTGCGAGAGATATTACATGTGTGTGAGTTGTATATTACATGTGTGTGAAATGTATATTACATGTGTGGGAGATGTATATTACATGTGTGTGAGATGTATATTACATGTGTGGGAGATGTATATTACATGTGTGGTGTGTATATAACATGTGCAAGAGATATTACATGTGTGTGAAATGTATATTACATGTGTGTGAGATGTATATTACATGTGTGTGAAATGTATATTACATGTGTGGTGTGTATATAACATGTGCAAGAGATATTACATGTGTGTGAAATGTATATTACATGTGTGTGAGATGTATATTACATGTGTGGGAGATGTATATTACATGTGTGTGAAATGTATATTACATGTGTGTGAAATGTATATTACATATGTGTGAGATGTATATTACATGTGCTGGATGTATATAACATGTGCGAGAGATATTACATGTGTGTGAGTTGTATATTACATGTGTGTGAAATGTATATTACATGTGTGGGAGATGTATATTACATGTGTGGGAGATGTATATTACATGTGTGGTGTGTATATAACATGTGCGAGAGATATTACATGTGTGTGAAATGTATATTACATGTGTGTGAGATGTATATTACATGTGTGGGAGATGTATATTACATGTGTGGTGTGTATATAACATGTGCGAGAGATATTACATGTGTGTGAAATGTATATTACATGTGTGTGAGATGTATATTACATATGTGTGAGATGTATATTACATGTGCTGGATGTATATAACATGTGCGAGAGATATTACATGTGTGTGAGTTGTATATTACATGTGTGTGAAATGTATATTACATGTGTGGGAGATGTATATTACATGTGTGTGAGATGTATATTACATGTGTGGGAGATGTATATTACATGTGTGGTGTGTATATAACATGAGCAAGAGATATTACATGTGTGTGAAATGTATATTACATGTGTGTGAGATGTATATTACATGTGTGTGAAATGTATATTACATGTGTGGTGTGTATATAACATGTGCGAGAGATATTACATGTGTGTGAAATGTATATTACATGTGTGTGAGATGTATATTACATGTGTGTGAGATGTATATTACATGTGTGGGAGATGTATATTACATGTGTGTGAGATGTATATTACATGTGTTCGAGATGAATATTACATGTGTGTGAGATGTATATTAAATGTGTGTGAAATGTATATTACATATGTGTGAGATGTATATTACATGTGCTGGATGTATATAACATGTGCGAGAGATATTACATGTGTGTGAGATGTATATTACATGTGTGGGAGATGTATATTACATGTGTGGGAGATGTATATTACATGTGTGGGAGATGTATATTACATGTGTGTGGGATGTATATTACATGTGTGTGAGATGTATATTACATGTTTGTGAGATGTATATTACATGTGTGTGAGATGTATATTACATGTGTGGGAGATGTATTTTACATGTGTGTGAGATGTATATTACATGTGTGGTGTGTATATAACATGTGTGTGAGATGTATATTACATGTGTGGGAGATGTATATAACATGTGTGTGAGATGTATATTACATATGTGTGAGATGTATATTACATGTGTGGTGTGTATATAACATGTGTGTGAGATGTATATTACATATGTGGGAGATGTATATTACATGTGTGTAAGATGTATATTACATGTGTGTGAGATGTATATTACATGTGTGTGAAATGTATATTACATGTGTGTGAGATGTATATTACATGTGTGGGAGATGTATATTACATGTGTGTGAAATATATATTACATGTGTGGGAGATATATATTACATGTGTGTGAGATGTATATTACATGTGTGTGAGATGTATATTACATGTGTGGGAGATGTATCTTACATGTCTGTGAGATGTATATTACATGTGTGGGAGATGTATATTACATGTGTGTGAAATGTATATTACATGTGTGTGAAATGTATATTACATGTGTGGTGTGTATATAACATGTGCGAGAGATATTACATGTGTGTGAAATGTATATTACATGTGTGTGAGATGTATATTACATGTGTGTGAGATGTATATTACATGTGTGTGAAATGTATATTACATGTGTGGGAGATGTACATTACATGTGTGGGAGATGCATATTACATGTGTGGGAGATGTATATTACATGTGTGGGAGATGTATATTACATGTGTAAGAGATGTATATTACATGTGTGTGAAATGTATATTACATATGTGTGAGATGTATATTACATGTGCTGGATGTATATTACATGTGCGAGAGATATTACATGTGTGTGAGATGTATATTACATGTGTGTGAGATGTATATTACATGTGTGTGAGATGTATATTACATGTGTATGAGATGTATGTTACATGTGTGTGAGATGTATATTACATGTGTGTGAGATGTATATTACATGTGTATGAGATGTATGTTACATGTGTGTGAGATGTATATTACATGTGTGTGAGATGTATATTACATGTGTGTGAAATGTATATTACATGTGTGGGAGATGTATATTACATGTGTGTGAAATGTATATTACATGTGTGGGAGATATATATTACATGTGTGTGAGATGTATATTACATGTGTGTGAAATGTATATTACATGTGTGTGAGATGTATATTACATGTGTGGGAGATGTATATTACATGTGTGTGAAATGTATATTACATGTGTGTGAAATGTATATTACATGTGTGGTGTGTGTATATAACATGTGCGAGAGATATTACATGTGTGTGAAATGTATATTACATGTGTGTGAGATGTATATTACATGTGTGTGAGATGTATATTACATGTGTGGGAGATGTATATTACATGTGTGTGAGATGTATATTACATGTGTGGGAGATGTATATTACATGTGTGTGAGATGTATATTACATGTGTGTGAAATGTATATTACATGTGTGGGAGATGTATATTACATGTGTGTGAGATGTATATTACATGTGTGGGAGATGTATATTACATGTGTGGGAGATGTATATTACATGTGTGTGAGATGTATATTACATGTGTGGGAGATGTATATTACATGTGTGTGAAATGTATATGACATATGTGTGAGATGTATATTACATGTGCTGGATGTATATTACATGTTCGAGAGATATTACATGTGTGTGAGATGTATATTACATGTGTGGGAGATGTATATTACATGTGTGGGAGATGTATATTACATGTGTGGGAGATGTATATTACATGTGTGTGGGATGTATATTACATGTGTGTGAGATGTATATTACATGTTTGTGAGATGTATATTACATGTGTGTGAGATGTATATTACATGTGTGGGAGATGTATTTTACATGTGTGTGAGATGTATATTACATGTGTGGTGTGTATATAACATGTGTGTGAGATGTATATTACATGTGTGGGAGATGTATATAACATGTGTGTGAGATGTATATTACATATGTGTGAGATGTATATTACATGTGTGGTGTGTATATAACATGTGTGTGAGATGTATATTACATATGTGGGAGATGTATATTACATGTGTGTGAGATGTATATTACATGTGTGTGAGATGTATATTACATGTGTGTGAAATGTATATTACATGTGTGTGAGATGTATATTACATGTGTGGGAGATGTATATTACATGTGTGTGAAATATATATTACATGTGTGGGAGATATATATTACATGTGTGTGAGATGTATATTACATGTGTGTGAGATGTATATTACATGTGTGGGAGATGTATCTTACATGTCTGTGAGATGTATATTACATGTGTGGGAGATGTATATTACATGTGTGTGAAATGTATATTACATGTGTGTGAAATGTATATTACATGTGTGGTGTGTATATAACATGTGCGAGAGATATTACATGTGTGTGAAATGTATATTACATGTGTGTGAGATGTATATTACATGTGTGTGAGATGTATATTACATGTGTGTGAAATGTATATTACATGTGTGGGAGATGTACATTACATGTGTGGGAGATGCATATTACATGTGTGGGAGATGTATATTACATGTGTGGGAGATGTATATTACATGTGTAAGAGATGTATATTACATGTGTGTGAAATGTATATTACATATGTGTGAGATGTATATTACATGTGCTGGATGTATATTACATGTGCGAGAGATATTACATGTGTGTGAGATGTATATTACATGTGTGTGAGATGTATATTACATGTGTATGAGATGTATGTTACATGTGTGTGAGATGTATATTACATGTGTGTGAGATGTATATTACATGTGTATGAGATGTATGTTACATGTGTGTGAGATGTATATTACATGTGTGTGAGATGTATATTACATGTGTGTGAAATGTATATTACATGTGTGGGAGATGTATATTACATGTGTGTGAAATGTATATTACATGTGTGGGAGATATATATTACATGTGTGTGAGATGTATATTACATGTGTGTGAAATGTATATTACATGTGTGTGAGATGTATATTACATGTGTGGGAGATGTATATTACATGTGTGTGAAATGTATATTACATGTGTGTGAAATGTATATTACATGTGTGGTGTGTGTATATAACATGTGCGAGAGATATTACATGTGTGTGAAATGTATATTACATGTGTGTGAGATGTATATTACATGTGTGTGAGATGTATATTACATGTGTGGGAGATGTATATTACATGTGTGTGAGATGTATATTACATGTGTGGGAGATGTATATTACATGTGTGTGAGATGTATATTACATGTGTGTGAAATGTATATTACATGTGTGGGAGATGTATATTACATGTGTGTGAGATGTATATTACATGTGTGGGAGATGTATATTACATGTGTGGGAGATGTATATTACATGTGTGTGAGATGTATATTACATGTGTGGGAGATGTATATTACATGTGTGTGAAATGTATATTACATGTGTGTGAAATGTATATTACATGTGTGGTGTGTGTATATAACATGTGCGAGAGATATTACATGTGTGTGAAATGTATATTACATGTGTGTGAGATGTATATTACATGTGTGTGAGATGTATATTACATGTGTGGGAGATGTATATTACATGTGTGTGAGATGTATATTACATGTGTGGGAGATGTATATTACATGTGTGTGAGATGTATATTACATGTGTGTGAAATGTATATTACATGTGTGGGAGATGTATATTACATGTGTGTGAGATGTATATTACATGTGTGGGAGATGTATATTACATGTGTGGGAGATGTATATTACATGTGTGTGAGATGTATATTACATGTGTGGGAGATGTATATTACATGTGTGTGAAATGTATATGACATATGTGTGAGATGTATATTACATGTGCTGGATGTATATTACATGTTCGAGAGATATTACATGTGTGTGAGATGTATATTACATGTGTGTGAGATGTATATTACATGTGTGTGAGATGTATATTACATGTGTATGAGATGTATGTTACATGTGTGTGAGATGTATATTACATGTGTGTGAAATGTATATTACATGTGTGTGAGATGTATGTTACATGTGTGTGAGATGTATATTACATGTGTGTGAGATGTATATTACATGTGTATGATATGTATGTTACATGTGTGT
The DNA here is from genome assembly GCA_027410445.1 of Discoglossus pictus. Lineage (NCBI taxonomy): Eukaryota > Metazoa > Chordata > Amphibia > Anura > Alytidae > Discoglossus > Discoglossus pictus. The sequence continues at coordinate 478,896,794 of CM050164.1, forward strand.
GAGATGTATATTACATGTGTATGAGATGTATATTACATATGTGGGAGATGTATATTACATGTGTGTGAGATGTATATTACATGTGTGTGAGATGTATATTACATGTGTGGGAGATGTATCTTACATGTCTGTGAGATGTATATTACATGTGTGGGAGATGTATATTACATGTGTATGAAATGTATATTACATGTGTATGAGATGTATATTACATGTGTATGAAATGTATATTACATGTGTATGAGATGTATATTACATGTGTGGGAGATGTATATTACATGTGTGGGAGATGTATATTACATGTGTATGAAATGTATATTACATGTGTATGAGATGTATATTATATGTGTGTGAGATGTATATTACATGTCTGTGAGATGTATATTACATGTGTGGGAGATGTATATTACATGTGTATGAAATGTATATTACATGTGTATGAGATGTTTATTACATGTGTGTGAGATGTATATTACATGTGTGTGAAATGTATATTACATGTGTATGAGATGTATATTACATGTGTATGAGATGTATATTATATGTGTATGAAATGTATATTACATGTGTATGAGATGTATATTACATGTCTGTGAGATGTATATTACATGTGTGGGAGATGTATATTACATGTGTATGAGATGTATGTTACATGTGTGTGAGATGTATATTACATGTGTGTGAGATGTATATTACATGTGTGTGAAATGTATATTACATGTGTGGGAGATGTATATTACATGTGTGTGAAATGTATATTACATGTGTGGGAGATATATATTACATGTGTGTGAGATGTATATTACATGTGTGTGAAATGTATATTACATGTGTGTGAGATGTATATTACATGTGTGGGAGATGTATATTACATGTGTGTAAAATGTATATTACATGTGTGTGAAATGTATATTACATGTGTGGTGTGTGTATATAACATGTGCGAGAGATATTACATGTGTGTGAAATGTATATTACATGTGTGTGAGATGTATATTACATGTGTGTGAGATGTATATTACATGTGTGGGAGATGTATATTACATGTGTGTGAGATGTATATTACATGTGTGGGAGATGTATATTACATGTGTGTGAGATGTATATTACATGTGTGTGAAATGTATATTACATGTGTGGGAGATGTATATTACATGTGTGTGAGATGTATATTACATGTGTGGGAGATGTATATTACATGTGTGGGAGATGTATATTACATGTGTGTGAGATGTATATTACATGTGTGGGAGATGTATATTACATGTGTGGGAGATGTATATTACATGTGTGTGAAATGTATATGACATATGTGTGAGATGTATATTACATGTGCTGGATGTATATTACATGTTCGAGAGATATTACATGTGTGTGAGATGTATATTACATGTGTGTGAGATGTATATTACATGTGTGTGAGATGTATATTACATGTGTATGAGATGTATGTTACATGTGTGTGAGATGTATATTACATGTGTGTGAAATGTATATTACATGTGTGTGAGATGTATGTTACATGTGTGTGAGATGTATATTACATGTGTGTGAGATGTATATTACATGTGTATGATATGTATGTTACATGTGTGTGAGATGTATATTACATGTGTATGAGATGTATATTACATATGTGGGAGATGTATATTACATGTGTGTGAGATGTATATTACATGTGTGTGAGATGTATATTACATGTGTGGGAGATGTATCTTACATGTCTGTGAGATGTATATTACATGTCTGTGAGATGTATATTACATGTGTGGGAGATGTATATTACATGTGTATGAAATGTATATTACATGTGTATGAGATGTTTATTACATGTGTGTGAGATGTATATTACATGTGTGTGAAATGTATATTACATGTGTATGAGATGTATATTACATGTGTATGAGATGTTTATTACATGTGTGTGAGATGTATATTACATGTGTGTGAAATGTATATTACATGTGTATGAGATGTATATTACATGTGTATGAGATGTATATTATATGTGTATGAAATGTATATTACATGTGTATGAGATGTATATTACATGTCTGTGAGATGTATATTACATGTGTGGGAGATGTATATTACATGTGTATGAAATCTATATTACATGTGTATGAGATGTATATTACATGTGTGGGAGATGTATATTACATGTGTATGAGATGTATGTTACATGTCTGTGAGATGTATATTACATGCATGTGAGATGTATATTACATGTCTGTGAGATGTATATTACATGTGTAACGGATCTACTGGCACCCCGACCGGGTACCTCCGTTGATGGATGCGTCCTAGCTTGCGTCGAGGCCTACAAGCACTGCACCGGACACCAAAACCACCACAGACTCCAAGGATAGTACGACAGGAACAAGCGTTCAGTAGTTACAGCTCAAGGGAGTACGCAAAAGCATAGCAATCCCCAGTATGATATAGCGATCCCTTCAATAACGAGACAAGGCTACGTTTTGAAGGGTCAAGTAGAACTATCTTTTAATGACAGGGAATCTCCTTTTATGCAATGGTGCCCTCTGAAGGGCTACACCCACATAATTATCACAACAGCCAATTATATACAAGGTTCAACCCCCACGTCTCCTCCCCTCAGATAACAGGTAACACAATTAAAACAGACACAATTTTAACCACATTCTGGATGTACCCCAAATACAGGGGGTACACTTTTAAGTCCCGCACCATTCAATAGCTCTCACCCAGGGGAACAACATATACAAAAATGGCATGAATCAGACCAGGGGTTCAAAAGTTAGTAAAAGTATGTTTTTACACATAACACACAGACATTGCACATATCCCCCACACAATACACATATAGGGACAATAGGTGAGTCACACCTCCCTGGCAACTTGGATACAATCAGACATTAATTAGATCATTCTTCTTTGTTCTTATCAGAGAATGAAAACACTTTGGAAAATGCAAGGATCCTTTACAACTTTCTTATCTCTTGAATCTCTGTAACAGGATTATCTATTAGCCTAGGTCTGCAAAAGTCTGGCTAATATTCTGAGCCAATATATTCTGTAGAACATCAACCAACATACATATAGTAGGATCATATTTTAACCATAATAATCATAAAACAGTTTAAAACAGTGATGGGTTCCGCTACACACCTCCCCCGTGACCATAAGCCGGCATACACGGTTTGATCCCAACGGATCGGCCTGGGGATGTCCGGACAAAAGTATTTGTTGGTCAATTCTCTAGTTTGACAACCCATCAGCATTACTGCAATTCACATTTACTCACATTTCCCATATCCCCAGATAGCTGGGATCTGAGCGCACAAAACCACCGAATAGCGCTCAGATCCTCTTCACACAGTTCAATTGCCATGTAGCTAAAGTCTTTCCCATAGTCTTTCATTATATGAATGGGCTTCATGGCACAGTTATCTGGGGTATCATGGTTCACACAGGGCAAGTACAGAATGACCCCCCTGTATGTAAAGGGCCAGAATGAGTGACATACACTCTGGTATGGCCGAACACTGGTTCCAAAGGGCAATATGTACCAGGGCCATAGTCGCAGGGCAGGAGGCTGGCAAACAGTCCTCTCCAAGCCAAAGTGGCGAAGGGCACTTCGTCACACATCTCCCCTTTGGGGGGAAGTCTAACCAGGCACCTGGATATTTCGCTGGGGTGATGGTGCAACACGCTGAGGGGACTTGAGGGGCAGAGGCCAGCGGCACTCTGCCCTGATGCCAGCTCTTCTGCTGGTATAACCTGCAGGACCTCCTGCTCTGTACAAGGAACAAAGGGAGGGCAGAGGCCGACTGCACTCTGCCCCACTGTCAGCTCTTCTGCTGGGGTACCTCGGACATATTCCGGCTCAGTAGCCAGGGAAACGTGGGGGTCAGTGGGGGTTACCATTTCCTCTGTTAACCCTGGGGCCACATTAGAAGTTAGCTGGGGAGGGGAATTTGTACTTACCCCCTCCTCCGGTTGTCCCAGTGAGGGTAGTTAGGGATCTGGACAGGCTGCGGGCGCAGGGACCACGGTCCCATCTGCGCCATCTGGGAGATTGGTGTCTCCCCTGGTTAGGGTAAACTGTCGCTGGGGGGGAAGGACGACACCTTTGGCGCCCTGGGGTACCAACTGCCGCTGTGGAGGAAGGTCGACACCTTCTGCTCCCTGGGGTACACACTGCCGCTCGGGGGGAAGGACGACACCTTCTGCCCCCTGGGGTTCACACTGCCGCTGGGGGGAAAGGACGACACTGTAACGGAACCCATCACTGTTTTACCCTGTTTTATGATTATTATGGTTAAAATATGATCCTACAATATGTATGCTGGTTTATGCTCTGCAGAATATTAGCCAGACTTTTGCAGACCTAGGCTAATAGATAATCCTGTTACAGAGATTCAAGAGATAAGAAAGTTGTAAAGGATCCTTGCATTTTCCAAAGTGTTTTCATTCTCTGATAAGAACAAAGAAGAATGATCTAATTAATGTCTGATTGTATCCAAGTTGCCAGGGAGGGGTGACCACACCTATTGTCCTATATGTGCATTGTATGGGGGATATGTGCAATGTCTGTGTGTTATGTGTAAAAACATACTTTTACTAACTTTTGAACCCCTGGTCTGATTCATGCCATTTTTGTATATGTTGTTCCCCTGGGTGAGAGCTATTGAATGGTGCGGGACTTAAAGGTGTACCCCCTGTATTTGGGGTACATCCAGAATGTGGTTAAAATTGTGTCTGTTTTAATTGTGTTACCTGTTATCTGAGGGGAGGAGACGTGGGGGTTGAACCATGTAGATAATTGGCTGTTGTGATAATTATGTGGGTGTAGCCCTTCAGAGGGCACCATTGCATAAAAGGAGATCCCCTGTCATTAAAGAATAGTTCTACTTGACCCTTCAAAACGTAGCCTTGTCTCGTTATTGAAGGGATCGCTATATCATACTGGGCATTTCTATGCTTTTGCATACTCCCTTGAGCTGTACCAACTGAACCCTTGTTCCTGATGTACTATCCTTGGAGTCTGTGGTGGTTTTGGTGTCCGGTACGGTGCTTGTAGGCCTCGACGCAAACTAGGACGCGTCCATCAACGGAGGTACCCGGTCGGGGTGCCAGTAGATCCGTTACAGACACCTTCTGCCCCCTGGGGTTCACACTGCCGCTGGGGAGGAAGGACGGCCCCTTCTGCTCCCTGGGGTACACACTGCCGCTGGGGGGGAAGGACGACACCTTCGGCCCCCTGGGGTACACACTGTCGCTGGGGAGGAAGGACGACACCTTCAGCTCCCTGGGGTACACACTGCCGCTGAGTAGGAAGGACGACACCTTCAGCTCCCTGGGGTACACACTGCCGCTGGGGAGGAAGGACGACACCTTCAGCTCCCTGGGGTACACACTGCCGCTGGGGAGGAAGAACGACACCTTCAGCTCCCTGGGGTACACACTGCCGCTGGGGAGGAAGGACGACACCTTCGGCTCCCTGGGGAACACACTGCCGCTGGGGGGGAAGGACGACACCTTCGGCCCCCTGGGGTACACACTGCTGCTGGGGAGGAAGGACGACACCTTCAGCTCCCTGGGGTACACACTGTCGCTGGGGAGGAAGGACGACACCTTCTGCCCCCTGGGGTACACACTGTCGCTGGGGAGGAAGGACGACACCTTCCTTCCCCTGGGGTTCATACTGCCGCTGGGGGGAAAGGACGACACCTTCTGCCCCCTGGGGTTCACACTGCCGCTGGGGGGTAAGGACGACACCTTCTGCCCCCTGGGATTCACACTGCCGCTGGGGGGGAAGGACAACACCTTCTGCCCCCTGGGGTTCACACTGCCGCTGGGGGGGAAGGACGACACCTCCTGCCCCCTGGGGTTCACACTGCCGCTGGGGGGGAAGGATGACACCTTCTGCCCCCTGTGGTTCACACTGCCGCTGGAGGGGAAGGACGACACCTTCTGCCCCCTGGGGTTCACACTGCCGCTGGGGGGGAAGGACGACACCTTCTGGCCCCTGGGGGTCACACTGCCGCTGGGGGGCAAGGACAACACCTTCTGCCCTCTGGGGTTCACACTGCCGCTGGGGGGGAAGGACGACAACTTCTCCCCTTTGTAGGGCCGGTAGAGAGACCTTGGTCCCATCTCTACCTGCCATCTGGAGGTCATCCCAGGACCAGTCAATGAAGTCTGGTTCTGCTTGTCGAGTAGGTTGGGGCTGCACAAGGCTGAGCAGGTGTTGGTAGTCCTGCTCCAGCTCCCACTCTCTCGTTACCAGGTGGGTCATGTCTTTGCTCACCTCGCCTTCGTCATCCCAGACATACATGCCCATCCGGTAGTCGTAGATGTCCCAAAACCTAGACCCCTCCATGCTGCCAAGATCAATATCGTCCTCCAAGGCATCCCATAATAAACCCGGGCCATCATAATCATCCCCCTCCGGTAAGTCGTGTTCAGCCGTCCAGGGGGTAAGTCGAACGGTATGCCACCAGAGGGCCTGGTATGCGTTGTCTAGCCAGAGCTCTCGCCATACCAGGGTCTCTAGTCTTGTCACCCACTCATCCAGGGGCTGCTCTCCCAATAGATACATCCGCATCGCCACACGCTTCTGTAGCCGCTGCTCATCACTGGGGAGACTCTCACCTCGCCGCCATTGGGCATCTTCCAGGGCATCATACCAGAGTTCCTTTCTGTCTGCATCCCTGTAGTCCGCGGCCGCCTCCTCCTCCTCATCATGAAACGCTGTCTGAAAACTAGCCGGTTCCATCCTGCTGTAGCCAGGGGCGCTGTACGGATACTAGCGTTGCCCTCAATTTGTAACTCCAAACGTTACCGGTGTCTCCGTGCTGCTTTTCCTCTTACTAGGACGCCATCCCACCACTGCCAGCCAATGTAACGGATCTACTGGCACCCCGACCGGGTACCTCCGTTGATGGATGCGTCCTAGCTTGCGTCGAGGCCTACAAGCACCGGACACCAAAACCACCACAGACTCCAAGGATAGTATGACAGGAACAAGCGTTCAGTAGTTACAGCTCAAGGGAGTATGCAAAAGCATAGCAATCCCCAGTATGATATAGCGATCCCTTCAATAACGAGACAAGGCTACGTTTTGAAGGGTCAAGTAGAACTATCTTTTAATTACAGGGAATCTCCTTTTATGCAATGGTGCCCTCTGAAGGGCTACACCCACATAATTATCACAACAGCCAATTATATACATGGTTCAACCCCCACGTCTCCTCCCCTCAGATAACAGGTAACACAATTAAAACAGACATAATTTTAACCACATTCTGGATGTACCCCAAATACAGGGGGTACACCTTTAAGTCCCGCACCATTCAATAGCTCTCACCCAGGGGAACAACATATACAAAAATGGCATGAATCAGACCAGGGGTTCAAAAGTTAGTAAAAGTATGTTTTTACACATAACACACAGACATTGCACATATCCCCCACACAATACACATATAGGGACAATAGGTGAGTCACACCTCCCTGGCAACTTGGATACAATCAGACATTAATTAGATCATTCTTCTTTGTTCTTATCAGAGAATGAAAACACTTTGGAAAATGCAAGGATCCTTTACAACTTTCTTATCTCTTGAATCTCTGTAACAGGATTATCTATTAGCCTAGGTCTGCAAAAGTCTGGCTAATATTCTGAGCCAATATATTCTGTAGAACATCAACCAACATACATATAGTAGGATCATATTTTAACCATAATAATCATAAAACAGTTTAAAACAGTGATGGGTTCCGCTACAACATGTGTGTGAGATGTATATTACATGTGTGTGAGATGTATATTACATGTGTATGAGCTGTATATTATATGTGTGTGAGATGTATATTACATGTCTGTGAGATGTATATTACATGTGTATGAGATGTATATTACATATGTGGGAGATGTATATTACATGTGTGTGAGATGTATATTACATGTGTATGAAATGTATATTACATGTGTATGAGATGTATATTACATGTGTGGGAGATGTATATTACATGTGTGGGAGATGTATATTACATGTGTATGAGATGTATGTTACATGTGTGTGAGATGTATATTACATGTGTGTGAGATGTATATTACATGTGTGTGAGATGTATATTATATGTGTGTGAGATGTATATTACATGTGTGTGAGATGTATATTACATGTGTATGAGATGTATGTTACATGTGTGTGAGATGTATATTACATGTGTGTGAGATGTATATTACATGTGTGTGAGATGTATATTACATGTCTGTGAGATGTATATTACATGTGTATGAGATGTATATTACATGTGTGTGAGATGTATATTACATGTGTGGGAGATGTATATTACATGTGTGTGAGATGTATATTACATGTGTGTGAGATGTATATTACATGTGTGTGAGATGTATATTACATGTGTGTGAGATGTATATTACATGTGTGGGAGATGTATGTTACATGTCTGTGAGATGTATATTACATGTGTGTGAGATGTATATTACATGTGTGTGAGATGTATATTACATGTGTATGAGATGTATATTACATGTGTGTGAGATGTATATTACATGTGTGTGAGATGTATATTACATGTGTGGGAGATGTATATTACATGTGTGTGAGATGTATATTACATGTGTGGGAGATGTATATTACATATGTGGGAGATGTATATTACATGTGTGGGAGATGTATATTATATGTGTATGAAATGTATATTACATGTGTGTGAGATGTATATTACATGTGTGTGAGATGTATATTACATGTGTGGGAGATATTACATGTGTGTGAAATGTATATTACATGTGTGGTGTGTATATAACATGTGCGAGAGATATTACATGTGTGTGAAATGTATATTACATGTGTGGGAGATGTATATTACATGTGTGGGAGATGTATATTATATGTGTGTGAGATGTATATTACATGTCTGTGAGATGTATATTACATGTGTGTGAGATGTATATTACATGTGTATGAAATGTATATTACATGTGTATGAGATGTATATTACATGTGTGGGAGATGTATATTACATGTGTGGGAGATGTATATTACATGTGTATGAGATGTATGTTACATGTGTGTGAGATGTATATTACATGTGTGTGAGATGTATATTACATGTGTGTGAGATGTATATTATATGTGTGTGAGATGTATATTACATGTGTGTGAGATGTATATTACATGTGTGTGAGATGTATATTACATGTGTGTGAGATGTATGTTACATGTGTGTGAGATGTATATTACATGTGTGTGAGATGTATATTACATGTCTGTGAGATGTATATTACATGTGTATGAGATGTATATTACATGTGTGTGAGATGTATATTACATATGTGGGAGATGTATATTACATGTGTGGGAGATGTATATTATATGTGTATGAAATGTATATTACATGTGTGTGAGATGTATATTACATGTGTGTGAGATGTATATTACATGTGTGGGAGATATTACATGTGTGTGAAATGTATATTACATGTGTGGTGTGTATATAACATGTGCGAGAGATATTACATGTGTGTGAAATGTATATTACATGTGTGGGAGATGTATATTACATGTGTGGGAGATGTATATTACATGTGTATGAGATGTATATTATATGTGTGTGAGATGTATATTACATGTCTGTGAGATGTATATTACATGTGTGGGAGATGTATATTACATGTGTGTCAGATGTATATTACATGTGTGTCAGATGTATTTTACATGTGTGTCAGATGTATATTACATGTGTGTGAGATGTATATTACATGTGTGGGAGATGTATATTACATGTGTGTCAGATGTATTTTACATGTGTGTGAGATGTATATTACATGTGTGGGAGATGTATATTACATGTGTATGAGATGTATATTACATGTGTGGGAGATGTATATTACATGTGTGGGAGATGTATATTACATGTGTGTGAGATGTATGTTACATGTCTGTGAGATGTATGTTACATGTGTGTCAGATGTATTTTACATGTGTGTGAGATGTATATTACATGTGTGTGAGATGTATATTACATGTGTGGGAGATGTATATTACATGTGTGTGAGATGTATATTACATGTGTGGGAGATGTATATTACATGTGTAGCGGAACCCATCACTGTTTTACCCTGTTTTATGATTATTCTTGGTTAAAATATGATCTTACAATATGTATGCTGGTTGATGCTCTGCAGAATATTAGCCAGACTTTTGCAGACCTAGGCTAATAGATAATCCTATTACAGAGATTCAAGAGATAAGAAAGTTGTAAAGGATCCTTGCATTTTCCAAAGTGTTTTAATTCTCTGATAAGAACAAAGAGGTGTAATTGAATCAGTGTCTGATTGTATCAAAGTTGCCAGGGAGGTGTGACCCCCCTATTGTTCTCTTTGTGTGTATTGTGTGTAGCCAAATATGGGCATGTGTATTGCCTGTGGCCAAAGAGATGTATATATAGTTCTGCAATAACAAAATAAAGTCAGTATTCATTTGACTCCCAAATTGTGTGTCGTCCAATATGGGAGGTCGGGGATGGTGAAACTGTAGTGCCTCGTGGGTATTTTATCGTATACCAGCGGAGATTTTGGACTGCGTGTTCCTGCTCCGTTACATTTGTTGGCAAGTGGTGGAATTGTTCCCACGGTCAGAAGGACAGCTACAGGAGACACCATTCCGTGGAGTACAAATTGAGGGCAACGCGAGTATCCGTACAGCGCCCCTGGCTACAGCAGGATGGAACCGGCTAGTTTTCGGACAGCGTTCCATGATGAGGATGAGAAGGAGGCCGCAGACTACAGGGAAACAGACAGAAAGGAACTCTGGTATGATGCCCTGGAAGATGCCCAATGGCGGCGAGGTGAGAGTCTCCCCAGTGATGAGCAGCGGCTACAGAAGCGTGTGGCGATGCGGATGTATCTATTGGGAGAGCAGCCCCTGGATGAGTGGGTGACAAGACTAGAGACCCTGGTATGGCGAGAGATCTGGCTAGACAACGCATACCAGGCCCTCTGGTGGCATACCGTTCGACTTACCCCCTGGACGGCCGAACACGACTTACCGGAGGGGGATGATTATGATGGCCCGGGTTTATTATGGGATGCCTTGGAGGACGATATTGATCTTGGCAGCACGGAGGGGTCTAGGTTTTGGGACATCTACGACTACCGGATGGGCATGTATGTCTGGGATGACGAAGGCGAGGTGAGCAAAGACATGACCCACCTGGTAACGAGAGAGTGGGAGCTGGAGCAGGACTACCAACACCTGCTCAGCCTTGTGCAGCCCCAACCTACTCGACAAGCAGAACCAGACTTCATTGACTGGTCCTGGGATGACCTCCAGATGGCAGGTAGAGATGGGACCGAGGTCTCTCTACCGGCCCTACAGAGGGCAGAAGGTGTCGTCCTTCACCCCCAGCGGCAGTGTGAACCCCAGGGGGCAGAAGGTGTCGTCCTTCCCCCCCAGCAGCAGTGTGAACCCCAGGGGGCAGAAGGTGTCGTCCTTCCCTCCCAGCGGCAGTGTGAACCCCAGGGGGCAGAAGGTGTCGTCCTTCCCCCCCAGCGGCAGTGTGAACCCCAGGGGGCAGAAGGTGTCGTACTTCCCCCCCAGCGGCAGTGTGAACCCCAGGGGGCAGAAGGTGTCGTCCTTCCCCCTCAGCGGCAGTGTGAACCCCAGGGGGCAGGAGGTGTCGTCCTTCCCCCCCAGCGGCAGTGTGTACCTCAGGGAGCAGAAGGTGTCGACTTTCCTCCACAGCGGCAGTGGGTACCCCAGGGAGCCGAAGGTGTCGTCCTTCCTCCCCAGCGGCAGTGTGTACCCCAGGGGGCCGAAGGTGTCATCCTTTCCCCCCAGCAGCAGTGTGTACCCCAGGGAGCAGAAGGTGTCGTCCTTCCCCCTCAGCGGCAGTGTGAACCCCAGGGGGCAGAAGGTGTCGTGCTTTCCCCCCTGCGGCAGTGTGAACCCCAGGGGGCAGAAGGTGTCGTCCTTCCCCCTCAGCGGCAGTGTGTACCCCAGGGAGCTGAAGGTGTCGTCCTTCCTTCCCAGCGGCAGTGTGTACCCCAGGGAGCTGAAGGTGTCGGCCTTCCCCCCCAGCGTCAGTGTGTACCCCAGGGGGCCGAAGGTGTCGTCCTTCCCCCCCAGCGGCAGTGTGTACCCCAGGGAGCAGAAGGGGCCGTCCTTCCTCCCCAGCGGCAGTGTGAACCCCAGGGGGCAGAAGGTGTCGTCCTTCCCCCTCAGCGGCAGTGTGTACCCCAGGGAGCTGAAGGTGTCGTCCTTCCTTCCCAGCGGCAGTGTGTACCCCAGGGAGCTGAAGGTGTCGGACTTCCCCCCCAGCGTCAGTGTGTACCCCAGGGAGCAGAAGGGGCCGTCCTTCCTCCCCAGCGGCAGTGTGAACCCCAGGGGGCAGAAGGTGTCGTCCTTTCCCCCCCAGCGGCAGTGTGAACCCCAGGGGGCAGAAGGTGTCGTCCTTCCCCCCCAGCGGCAGTGTGTACCCCAGGGAGCAGAAGGTGTCGACCTTTCTCCACAGCGGCAGTGGGTACCCCAGGGGGCCAAAGGTGTCGTCCTTCCCCCCCAGCGGCAGTGTGAAACACAGGGGGCAGAAGGTGTCATCCTTCCCCCCCAGCAACAGTTTACCCTAACCAGGGGAGACACCAATCTCCCAGACGGCGCAGATGGGACCGTGGTCTCTGCGCCCACAGCTTGTCCAGATCCCCAACTACCGTCACTGGGACAACCGGAGGAGGGGGTAAGTACAAATTCCCCTCCCCAGCTAACTTCTAATGTGGCCCCAGGGTTAACAGAGGAAATGTTAACCCCCACGTTTCCCTGGCTACTGAGCTGGAATATGTCCCAAGTACCCCAGCAGAAGAGCTGACAGCGGGGCAGAGTGCAGTCGGCCTCTGCCCTCCCTTTGTCCCTTGTACAGAGCAGGATGTCCTGCAGGTTATACCAGCAGAAGAGCTGGCATCAGGGCAGAGTGCCGCTGGCCTCTGCCCCTCAAGTCCCCTCAGCGTGTTGCCCCCTCACCACAGCAAAATATCCAGGTACCTGGTTAGACTTCCCCCCAAAGGAGAGATGTGTGACGAAGTGCCCTTCGCCACCTTGGCTTGGAGGGGACTGTTTGCCAGCCTCCTGCCCTGCGACTATGGCCCTGGTACATATTGCCCTTTGGAACCAGTGTTCGGCCATACCAGAGTGTAAGTCACTCATTTTGGCCCTTTACATACAGGGGGGTCATTCTGTACTTGCCCTGTGTGAACCATGATACCCCAGATAACTGTGCCATGAAGCCCATTCATATAATGAAAGACTATGGGAAAGACTTTAGCTACATGGCAATTGAACTGTGTGAAGAGGATCTGAGCGCTATTCGGTGGTTTTGTGCGCTCAGATCCCAGCTATCTGGGGATATGGGAAATGTGAGTAAATGTGAATTGCAGTAATGCTGATGGGTTGTCAAACTAGAGAATTGACCAACAAATACTTTTATCCGGACATCCCCAGGCCGATCCGTTGGGATCAGACCGTGTATGCCGGCTTATGGTCACGGGGGAGGTGTGTAGCGGAACCCATCACTGTTTTACCCTGTTTTATGATTATTATGGTTAAAATATGATCTTACAATATGTATGCTGGTTGATGCTCTGCAGAATATTAGCCAGACTTTTGCAGACCTAGGCTAATAGATAATCCTATTACAGAGATTCAAGAGATAAGAAAGTTGTAAAGGATCCTTGCATTTTCCAAAGTGTTTTAATTCTCTGATAAGAACAAAGAGGTGTAATTGAATCAGTGTCTGATTGTATCAAAGTTGCCAGGGAGGTGTGACCCCCCTATTGTTCTCTTTGTGTGTATTGTGTGTAGCCAAATATGGGCATGTGTATTGCCTGTGGCCAAAGAGATGTATATATAGTTCTGCAATAACAAAATAAAGTCAGTATTCATTTGACTCCCAAATTGTGTGTCGTCCAATATGGGAGGTCGGGGATGGTGAAACTGTAGTGCCTCGTGGGTATTTTATCGTATACCAGCGGAGATTTTGGACTGCGTGTTCCTGCTCCGTTACAACATGTGTGGGAAATGTATATTACATGTCTGTGAGATGTATATTACATGTGTGGGAGATGTATATTACATGTGTGTGAGATGTATATTACATGTGTGTGAGATGTATATTACATGTGTGTGAGATGTATATTACATGTGTGTGAGATGTATATTACATGTGTGGGAGATGTATATTACATGTGTGTGAGATGTATATTACATGTGTGTGAGATGTATGTTACATGTGTGGGAGATGTATGTTACATGTCTGTGAGATGTATATTACATGTGTGTGAGATGTATATTACATGTGTGGGAGATGTATATTACATGTGTGGGAGATGTATATTACATGTGTGTGAGATGTATATTACATGTGTGGGAGATGTATATTACATGTGTGGGAGATGTATATTACATGTGTGTGAGATGTATATTACATGTGTGGGAGATGTATATTACATGTGTGGGAGATGTATATTACATGTGTGTGAGATGTATATTACATGTGTGGGAGATGTATATTACATGTGTGTGAGATGTATATTACATGTGTGTGAGATGTATATTACATGTGTGGGAGATGTATATTACATGTGTGTGAGATGTATATTACATGTGTGGGAGATGCATATTACATGTGTGGGAGATGTATATTAAATGTGTGTGAGATGCATATTACATGTGTGTGAGATGCATATTACATGTGTGTGAGATGCATATTACATGTGTGTGAGATGTATATTACATGTGTGTGAGATGTATATTACATGTGTGGGAGATGTATATTACATGTGTGGGAGATGTATATTACATGTGTGTGAGATGTATATTACATGTGTGTGAGATGTATATTACATGTGTGGGAGATGTATATTACATGTGTGTGAGATGTATATTATATGTGTGGGAGATGTATATTACATGTGTGTGAGATGTATATTACATGTGTGTGAGATGTATATTACATGTGTGGGAGATGTATATTACATGTGTGGGAGATGTATATTACATGTGTGGGAAATGTATATTACATGTCTGTGAGATGTATATTACATGTGTGGGAGATGTATATTACATGTGTGTGAGATGTATATTACATGTGTGTGAGATGTATATTACATGTGTGTGAGATGTATATTACATGTGTGTGAGATGTATATTACATATGTGGGAGATGTATATTACATGTGTGGGAGATGTATATTACATGTGTGTGAGATGTATATTACATGTGTGGGAGATGTATATTACATGTGTTCGAGATGTATATTACATGTGTGTGAGATGTATATTACATGTGTGGGAGATGTATATTACATGTGTTCGAGATGTATATTACATGTGTGGGAGATGTATATTACATGTGTGTGAGATGTATATTACATGTGTGTGAGATGTATATAACATGTGTGTGAGATGTATATAACATGTGTGTGAGATGTATATTACATGTGTGGGAGATGTATATTACATGTGTGTGAGATGTAAATAACATGTGTGTGAGATGTATATAACATGTGTGTGAGATGTATATTACATGTGTGTGAGATGTATATTACATGTGTGTGAGATGTATATTACATGTGTGGGAGATGTATATTACATGTGTGGGAGATGTATATTACATGTGTTCGAGATGTATATTACATGTGTGTGAGATGTATATTACATGTGTGTGAGATGTATATAACATGTGTGTGAGATGTATATAACATGTGTGTGAGATGTATATTACATGTGTGGGAGATGTATATTACATGTGTGTGAGATGTATATTACATGTGTTCGAGATGTATATTACATGTGTGTGAGATGTATATTACATGTGTGGGAGATGTATATTACATGTGTGGGAGATATATATTACATGTGTGTGAAATGTATATTACATGTGTGTGAGATGTATATAACATGTGTGTGAGATGTATATTACATATGTGGGAGATGTATATTACATGTGTGTGAGATGTATATTACATGTGTGTGAGATGTACATTACATGTGTGGGAGATGTATATTATATGTGTGGGAGATTTATATAACATGTGTGTGAGATGTATATTACATGTGTGTGAGATGTATATTACATGTGTGTGAGATGTATATTACATGTGTGTGAGATGTATATTACATGTGTGGGAGATGTATATTACATGTGTGTGAGATGTATATTACATGTGTGTGACATGTATATTACATGTGTGTGAGATGTATATTACATGTGTATGAGATGTATATTACATGTGTGGGAGATGTATATTACATGTGTGTGAGTTGTATATTACATGTGTGTGAGATGTATATTACATGTGTGGGAGATGTTTATTACATGTGTGTGAGATGTATATTACATGTGTGTGAGATGTATATAACATGTGTGTGAGATGTATATAACATGTGTGTGAGATGTATATTACATGTGTGGGAGATGTATATTACATGTGTGTGAGTTGTATATTACATGTGTGTGAGATGTATATTACATGTGTGTGAGATGTATATTACATGTGTGTGAGATGTATATTACATGTGTGTGAGATGTATATTACATGTGTGTGAGATGTATATTACATGTGTGTGACATGTATATTACATGTGTGTGAGATGTATATTACATGTGTGTGAGATGTATATTACATGTGTGTGAGATGTATATTACATGTGTGTGAGATGTATATTACATGTGTGTGAGATGTATATTACATGTGTGTGAGTTGTATGTTACATGTGTGTGAGATGTATATTACATGTGTATGAGATGTATGTTACATGTGTGTGAGATGTATATTACATGTGTGTGAGATGTATATTACATGTGTGTGAGATGTATATTACATGTGTGGGAGATGTATATTACATGTGTGTGAGATGTATATTACATGTGTGTGAGATGTATATTACGTGTGTGAGATGTATATTACATGTGTGGAATGTATTATATATGTGTACTATTTATGCAGAGTGTATATTATATTAGGTGTATTACATGTGTGAGGTGTGTAGTATTATCTGTCCGCTCTCCCTTCTCATCCTCCTCACCCCCAAACTACTATTCATTGTAGGTTTGTTCTCTTATCCATTGCCTGGAAACGCATTGCACTTCCGTGGTTAGCATTGGTTGCCTGGTAACGCATTGCACTTCCGTTGTTAGGCTTGCTTGCCTGCTAACTCATTGCACTTCCGTTGTTAGGCTTGGTTGCCTGGTAACACATTTCACTTCCGTTGTTAGGCTTGGTTGCCTGGTAACCCATACACTTCCGGTATTGCTATCATTTCCGGTGTTGAACCACGGGTATTACGGAGAGGGCATGTGTCGTCACATCTCAGCGCGGGGAATAGAAAGTAAGAAGTGAGTATGAAGAGAAGGAAGGGACAAGGTAGAGGGCCTGAGAGAATGTAAGGAGCAGAGAGAAGAGGCAAGATATAACGGGAGAGACAGAGAGCGTCAGGAAATAGAGACCAGAGAGAGAGAGAGCAGAGAAAGAGAGAGCAGAGAGTGTCATGGAGGAGAGAGAGAGAGCAGAGAGTGTCATGGAGGAGAGAGAGAGCAGAGGGTCTCATGGAGGAGAGAGAGCGCAGAGAGTGTCATGGAGGAGAGAGAGAGCAGAGAGTGTCATGGAGGAGAGAGAGAGCAGAGGGTCTCATGGAGGAGAGAGAGAGCAGAGGGTCTCATGGAGGAGAGAGAGAGCAGAGGGTCTCATGGAGGAGAGAGAGAGCAGAGAGTGTCACGGAGGAGAGAGAGAGCAGAGAGTGTCACGGAGGAGAGAGAGAGAGCAGAGAGTGTCATGGAGGAGAGAGAGAGAGCAGAGAGTGTCATGGAAGAGAGAGAGAGCAGAGAGTGTCATGGAAGAGAGAGAGAGCAGAGAGTGTCATGGAGGAGAGAGAGAGAGCAGAGAGTGTCATGGAAGAGAGAGAGAGCAGAGAGTGTCATGGAGGAGAGAGAGAGAGCAGAGAGTGTCATGGAAGAGAGAGAGAGCAGAGAGTGTAATGGAAGAGAGAGAGAGCAGAGAGTGTCATGGAGGAGAGAGAGAGAGCAGAGAGTCTCATGGAAGAGAGAGAGAGAGCAGAGAGTGTCATGGAGGAGAGAGAGAGAGCAGAGAGTGTCATGGAGGAGAGAGAGAGAGCAGAGAGTGTCATGGTGGAGAGAGAGAGCAGAGAGTGTCATGGAGGAGAGAGAGAGAGAGCAGAGAGTGTCATGGTGGAGAGAGAGAGCAGAGAGTGTCATGGAGGAGAGAGAGAGCAGAGGGTCTCATGGAGGAGAGAGAGAGCAGAGGGTCTCATGGAGGAGAGAGAGAGCAGAGAGTGTCATGGAGGAGAGAGAGAGCAGAGAGTGTCACGGAGGAGAGAGAGAGAGCAGAGAGTGTCATGGAAGAGAGCAGAGAGTGTCATGGAGGAGAGAGAGAGAGCAGAGAGTGTCATGGAGGAGAGAGAGAGAGCAGAGAGTGTCATGGAAGAGAGAGAGAGCAGAGAGTGTAATGGAAGAGAGAGAGAGCAGAGAGTGTCATGGAGGAGAGAGAGAGAGCAGAGAGTCTCATGGAAGAGAGAGAGAGAGCAGAGAGTGTCATGGAGGAGAGAGAGAGAGCAGAGAGTGTCATGGAGGAGAGAGAGAGAGAGCAGAGAGTGTCATGGAGGAGAGAGAGAGAGAGCAGAGAGTGTCATGGTGGAGAGAGAGAGAGCAGAGAGTGTCATGGAAGAGAGAGAGAGAGCAGAGAGTGTCATGGAAGAGAGAGAGAGCAGAGAGTGTCACGGAGGAGAGAGAGAGAGCAGAGAGTGTCATGGAGGAGAGAGAGAGCAGAGGGTCTCATGGAGGAGAGAGAGAGCAGAGAGTGTCATGGAAGAGAGAGAGAGCAGAGAGTGTCATGGAAGAGAGCAGAGAGTGTCATGGAGGAGATAGAGAGAGCAGAGAGTGTCATGGAGGAGAGAGAGAGCAGAGAGTCTCATGGAGGAGAGAGAGAGCAGAGAGTGTCATGGAAGAGAGAGAGAGCAGAGAGTGTCATGGAAGAGAGAGAGAGCAGAGAGTGTCATGGAAGAGAGAGAGAGCAGAGAGTGTCATGGAAGAGAGAGGGAGCAGAGAGTGTCATGGAAGAGAGAGGGAGCAGAGAGTCTCATGGAAGAGAGCAGAGAGTCTCATGGAAGAGAGCAGAGAGTCTCATGGAAGAGAGCAGAGAGTCTCATGGAAGAGAGCAGAGAGTCTCATGGAAGAGAGCAGAGAGTCTCATGGAAGAGAGCAGAGAGTCTCATGGAAGAGAGCAGAGAGTCTCATGGAAGAGAGCAGAGAGTCTCATGGAAGAGAGCAGAGAGTCTCATGGAAGAGAGCAGAGAGTCTCATGGAAGAGAGCAGAGAGTCTCATGGAAGAGAGCAGAGAGTCTCATGGAAGAGAGCAGAGAGTCTCATGGAAGAGAGAGAGAGCAGAGAGTCTCATGGAGGAGAGAGCAGAGAGTGTCATGGAAGAGAGAGAGAGCAGAGAGTGTCATGGAAGAGAGAGAGAGCAGAGAGTGTCATGGAAGAGAGAGAGAGCAGAGAGTGTCATGGAAGAGAGAGAGAGCAGAGAGTGTCATGGAAGAGAGAGAGAGCAGAGAGTGTCATGGAAGAGAGAGAGAGCAGAGAGTGTCATGGAAGAGAGAGAGAGAGCAGAGAGTGTCATGGAAGAGAGAGAGAGCAGAGAGTGTCATGGAAGAGAGAGAGAGCAGAGAGTGTCATGGAAGAGAGAGAGAGAGCAGGGAGTCTCATGGAAGAGAGCAGAGAGTGTCATGGAGGAGAGAAAGAGCAGAGAGTCTCATGGAGGAGAGAGAGAACAGAGAGTCTCATGGAGGAGAGAGAGAGAGCAGAGAGTCTCATGGAGGAGAGAGAGAGAGCAGAGAGTCTCATGGAAGAGAGAGAGAGAGCAGAGAGTCTCATGGAGGAGAGAGAGAGAGCTGAGAGTCTCATGGAAGAGAGAGAGAGCAGAGAGTCTCATGGAAGAGAGAGAGAGCAGAGAGTCTCATGGAAGAGAGAGAGAGCAGAGAGTCTCATGGAAGAGAGAGAGAGCAGAGAGTCTCATGGAAGAGAGAGAGAGCAGAGAGTCTCATGGAAGAGAGAGAGAGCAGAGAGTCTCATGGAAGAGAGAGAGAGCAGAGAGTCTCATGGAAGAGAGAGAGAGCAGAGAGTCTCATGGAAGAGAGAGAGAGCAGAGAGTCTCATGGAAGAGAGAGAGAGAGCAGAGAGTGTCATGGAAGAGAGAGAGAGCAGAGAGTCTCATGGAAGAGAGAGAGAGCAGAGAGTCTCATGGAAGAGAGAGAGAGCAGAGAGTCTCATGGAAGAGAGAGAGAGCAGAGAGTCTCATGGAGGAGAGAGAGAGCAGAGAGTCTCATGGAGGAGAGAGAGAGCAGAGAGTCTCATGGAAGAGAGAGAGAGCAGAGAGTCTCATGGAGGAGAGCAGAGAGTCTCATGGAGGAGAGCAGAGAGTCTCATGGAGGAGAGCAGAGAGTCTCATGGAGGAGAGCAGAGAGTCTCATGGAGGAGAGCAGAGAGTGTCATGGAAGAGAGAGAGAGCAGAGAGTCTCATGGAGGAGAGAGAGAGCAGAGAGTCTCATGGAAGAGAGAGAGAGAGCAGAGAGTGTCATGGAAGAGAGAGAGAGCAGAGAGTGTCATGGAA
Organism: Discoglossus pictus; assembly: GCA_027410445.1. Taxonomy (NCBI): domain Eukaryota; kingdom Metazoa; phylum Chordata; class Amphibia; order Anura; family Alytidae; genus Discoglossus; species Discoglossus pictus. Next base: position 478,917,483 of record CM050164.1, read on the forward strand.
GAGAGAGAGAGCAGAGAGTGTCATGGAGGAGAGAGAGAGCAGAGAGTGTCATGGAGGAGAGAGAGAGCAGAGAGTGTCATTGAGGAGAGAGAGAGAGCAGAGAGTCTCATGGAAGAGAGAGAGAGAGCAGAGAGTCTCATGGAAGAGAGAGAGAGAGCAGAGAGTCTCATGGAAGAGAGAGAGAGAGCAGAGAGTCTCATGGAAGAGAGAGAGAGAGCAGAGAGTCTCATGGAAGAGAGAGAGAGAGAGCAGAGAGTCTCATGGAAGAGAGAGAGAGCAGAGAGTGTCATGGAAGAGAGAGAGCAGAGAGTGTCATGGAAGAGAGAGAGCAGAGAGTGTCATGGAGGAGAGAGAGAGCAGAGAGTGTCATGGAGGAGAGAGAGAGAGCAGAGTCTCATGGAAGAGAGAGAGAGCAGAGAGTCTCATGGAAGAGAGAGAGAGCAGAGAGTCTCATGGAAGAGAGCAGAGAGTCTCATGGAAGAGAGAGAGAGAGCAGAGAGTCTCATGGAGGAGAGAGAGAGAGCAGAGAGTCTCATGGAGGAGAGAGAGAGAGCAGAGAGTCTCATGGAGGAGAGAGAGAGCAGAGAGTCTCATGGAGGAGAGAGAGAGAGCAGAGAGTCTCATGGAGGAGAGAGAGAGAGCAGAGAGTCTCATGGAGGAGAGAGAGAGAGCAGAGAGTCTCATGGAGGAGAGAGAGAGAGCAGAGAGTCTCATGGAGGAGAGAGAGAGCAGAGAGTCTCATGGAAGAGAGAGAGAGAGCAGAGAGTCTCATGGAGGAGAGAGAGCAGAGAGTGTCATGGAAGAGAGAGAGAGAGCAGAGAGTCTCATGGAGGAGAGAGAGAGCAGAGAGTGTCATGGAAGAGAGAGAGAGAGCAGAGAGTCTCATGGAGGAGAGAGAGAGCAGAGGGTGTCACGGAGGGGAGAGAGAGCAGAGGGTGTCACGGAGGGGAGAGAGAGCAGAGGGTGTCACGGAGGAGAGAGAGAGCAGAGGGTGTCACGGAGGGGAGAGAGAGCAGAGGGTGTCACGGAGGGGAGAGAGAGCAGTGGGTGTCACGGAGGGGCGAGATAGCAGAGGGTGTCACGGAGGGGAGAGAGAGCAGAGGGTGTCACGGAGGGGAGAGAGAGCAGAGGGTGTCACGGAGGGGAGAGAGAGCAGAGGGTGTCACGGAGGGGAGAGAGAGCAGAGGGTGTCACGGAGGGGAGAGAGAGCAGAGGGTGTCACGGAGGGGAGAGAGAGCAGAGGGTGTCACGGAGGGGCGAGAGAGCAGAGGGTGTCACGGAGGGGAGAGAGAGCAGAGGGTGTCACGGAGGGGAGAGAGAGCAGAGGGTGTCACGGAGGGGAGAGAGAGCAGAGGGTGTCACGGAGGGGAGAGAGAGCAGAGGGTGTCACGGAGGGGCGAGAGAGCAGAGGGTGTCACGGAGGGGAGAGAGAGCAGAGGGTGTCACGGAGGGGAGAGAGAGCAGAGGGTGTCACGGAGGGGAGAGAGAGCAGAGGGTGTCACGGAGGGGAGAGAGAGCAGAGGGTGTCACGGAGGGGAGAGAGAGCAGAGGGTGTCACGGAGGGGAGGGAGAGCAGAGGGTGTCACGGAGGGGAGGGAGAGCAGAGGGTGTCACGGAGGGGAGAGAGAGCAGAGGGTGTCACGGAGGGGAGAGAGAGCAGAGGGTGTCACGGAGGGGCGAGAGAGCAGAGGGTGTCACGGAGGGGCGAGAGAGCAGAGGGTGTCACGGAGGGGCGAGAGAGCAGAGGGTGTCACGGAGGGGCGAGAGAGCAGAGGGTGTCACGGAGGGGCGAGAGAGCAGAGGGTGTCACGGAGGGGCGAGAGAGCAGAGGGTGTCACGGAGGGGCGAGAGAGCAGAGGGTGTCACGGAGGGGCGAGAGAGCAGAGGGTGTCACGGAGGGGCGAGAGAGCAGAGGGTGTCACGGAGGGGCGAGAGAGCAGAGGGTGTCACGGAGGGGAGAGAGAGCAGAGGGTGTCACGGAGGGGAGAGAGAGCAGAGGGTGTCACGGAGGGGAGAGAGAGCAAAGAGTCTCATGGAGGAGAGGGGAGAGAGAGCAAAGAGTCTCATGGAGGAGAGGGGAGAGAGAGAGCAAAGAGTCTCATGGAGGAGAGGGGAGAGAGAGAGCAAAGAGTCTCCTGAATGAGAGGGGAGAGAGAGCAGAGAGCCTCATGTAGGAGAGAGCAGAGAGTCTCATGGAGGAGAGGGGAGAGAGAGCAGAGAGTCTCATGGAGGAGAGGGGAGAGAGAGCAGAGAGTCTCATGGAGGAGAGGGGAGAGAGCAGAGAGTCTCATGGAGGAGAGGGGAGAGAGAGCAGAGAGTCTCATGGAGGAGAGAGCAGAGAGTCTCATGGAGGAGAGGGGAGAGAGAGCAGAGAGTCTCCTGAATAAGAGGGGAGAGAGAGCAGAGAGCCTCATGGAGGAGAGGGGAGAGAGAGCAGAGAGTCTCCTGAATGAGAGGGGAGAGAGAGCAGAGAGTCTCCTGAATGAGAGGGGAGAGAGAGCAGAGAGTCTCCTGAATGAGAGGGGAGAGAGAGCAGAGAGTCTCCTGAATGAGAGGGGAGAGAGAGCAGAGAGTCTCCTGAATGAGAGGGGAGAGAGAGCAGAGAGTCTCATGTAGGAGAGAGCAGAGAGTCTCATGGAGGAGAGGGGAGAGAGAGCAGAGAGTCTCATGGAGGAGAGGGGAGAGAGAGCAGAGAGTCTCATGGAGGAGAGGGGAGAGAGAGCAAAGAGTCTCATGGAGGAGAGGGGAGAGAGAGAGCAAAGAGTCTCATGGAGGAGAGGGGAGAGAGAGAGCAAAGAGTCTCCTGAATGAGAGGGGAGAGAGAGCAGAGAGCCTCATGTAGGAGAGAGCAGAGAGTCTCATGGAGGAGAGGGGAGAGAGAGCAGAGAGTCTCATGGAGGAGAGGGGAGAGAGAGCAGAGAGTCTCATGGAGGAGAGGGGAGAGAGCAGAGAGTCTCATGGAGGAGAGGGGAGAGAGAGCAGAGAGTCTCATGGAGGAGAGAGCAGAGAGTCTCATGGAGGAGAGGGGAGAGAGAGCAGAGAGTCTCCTGAATAAGAGGGGAGAGAGAGCAGAGAGTCTCATGGAGGAGAGGGGAGAGAGAGCAGAGAGTCTCCTGAATGAGAGGGGAGAGAGAGCAGAGAGTCTCCTGAATGAGAGGGGAGAGAGAGCAGAGAGTCTCCTGAATGAGAGGGGAGAGAGAGCAGAGAGTCTCCTGAATGAGAGGGGAGAGAGAGCAGAGAGTCTCCTGAATGAGAGGGGAGAGAGAGCAGAGAGTCTCATGGAGGAGAGGGGAGAGAGCAGAGAGTCTCATGGAGGAGAGGGGTGGAGCAGAGAGTCTCATGGAGGAGAGGGGAGAGAGAGCAGAGAGTCTCATGGAGGAGAGAGCAGAGAGTCTCATGGAGGAGAGGGGAGAGAGAGCAGAGAGTCTCCTGAATGAGAGGGGAGAGAGAGCAGAGAGTCTCACAGAGGAGAGGGGAGAGAGAGCAGAGAGTCTCCTGAATGAAAGGGGAGAGAGAGCAGAGAGTCTCCTGAATGAGAGGGGAGAGAGAGAAGAGAGCCTCATGAATGAGAGGGGGGAGAGAGCAGAGAGCCTCCTGAATGAGAGGGGAGAGAGAGCAGAGAGTCTCCTGTATGAGAGGGGAGTCAGAGCAGAGAGTCTCCTGAATGAGAGGGGAGAGAGAGCAGAGAGTCTCCTGAATGAGAGGGGGGAGAGAGCAGAGAGCCTCCTGAATGAGAGGGGGGAGAGAGCAGAGAGTCTCCTGAATGAGAGGGGAGAGAGAGCAGAGAGTCTCCTGAATGAGAGGGGAGAGAGCAGAGAGTCTCCTGAATGAGAGGGGAGAGAGAGCAGAGAGTCTCCTGAATGAGAGGGGAGAGAGAGCAGAGAGTCTCATGAATGAGAGGGGAGAGAGCAGAGAGTCTCATGGAGGAGAGAGCAGAGAGTCTCCTGAATAAGAGGGGAGAGAGAGCAGAGAGCCTCATGGAGGAGAGATCAGAGAGTCTCATGGAGGAGAGGGGAGAGAGAGCAGAGAGTCTCCTGAATGAGAGGGGAGAGAGAGCAGAGAGTCTCATGTAGGAGAGAGCAGAGAGTCTCATGGAGGAGAGGGGGGAGAGAGAGCAGAGAGTCTCATGGAGGAGAGGGGAGAGAGAGCAGAGAGTCTCATGAATGAGAGGGGAGAGAGCAGAGAGCCTCCTGAATGAGAGGGGAGAGAGAGCAGAGAGTCTCCTGTATGAGAGGGGAGTCAGAGCAGAGAGTCTCCTGAATGAGAGGGGAGAGAGAGCAGAGAGTCTCCTGAATGAGAGGGGAGAGAGCAGAGAGTCTCCTGAATCAGAGGGGAGAGAGAGCAGAGAGTCTCCTGAATGAGAGGGGAGAGAGAGCAGAGAGTCTCCTGAATGAGAGGGGAGAGAGAGCAGAGAGTCTCCTGAATGAGAGGGGAGAGAGAGCAGAGAGTCTCCTGAATGAGAGGGGAGAGAGAGCAGAGAGTCTCCTGAATGAGAGGGGAGAGAGCAGAGAGTCTCCTGAATGAGAGGGGAGAGAGAGCAGAGAGTCTCACGAATGAGAGGGGAGAGAGAGCAGAGAGTCTCACGGAGGAGAGGGGAGAGAGAGCAGAGAGTCTCCTGAATGAGAGGGGAGAGAGAGCAGAGAGTCTCATGAATGAGAGGGGAGAGAGCAGAGAGTCTCCTGAATGAGAGGGGAGAGAGAGAAGAGAGCCTCATAAATGAGAGGGGGGGAGAGAGCAGAGAGCCTCCTGAATGAGAGGGGAGAGAGAGAAGAGAGCCTCATGAATGAGAGGGGGGAGAGAGCAGAGAGCCTCCTCAATGAGAGGGGAGAGAGAGCAGAGAGTCTCCTGTATGAGAGGGGAGTCAGAGCAGAGAGTCTCACGGAGGAGAGGGGAGAGAGAGCAGAGAGTCTCATGAATGAGAGGGGAGAGAGAGCAGAGAGTCTCATGGAGGAGAGGGGAGAGAGAGCAGAGAGTCTCATGGAGGAGAGGGGAGAGAGAGCAGAGAGTCTCATGGAGGAGAGGGGGGAGAGAGAGCAGGGAGCCTCCTAAATGAGAGGGGGGGGAGAGCAGAGAGTCTCATGGAGGAGAGGGGGGAGAGAGAGCAGAGAGTCTCATGGAGGAGAGGGGAGAGAGAGCAGAGAGCCTCCTGAATGAGAGGGGAGAGAGAGCAGAGCGTCTCATGGAGGAGAGGGGAGAGCGAGCAGAGAGCCTCCTGAATGAGAGGGGGGAGAGAGCAGAGAGCCTCCTGAATGAGAGGGGAGAGAGAGCAGAGAGTCTCATGAATGAGAGGGGAGAGAGAGCAGAGAGTCTCATGGAGGAGAGGGGGGAGAGAGCAGAGAGTCTCATGAATGAGAGGGGAGAGAGAGCAGAGAGTCTCTTGGAGGAGAGGGGAGAGAGAGCAGAGAGTCTCATGGAGGAGAGGGGAGAGAGAGCAGAGAGTCTCATGGAGGAGAGGGGAGAGAGAGCAGAGAGTCTCATGGAGGAGAGGGGGGAGAGAGAGCAGAGAGCCTCCTGAATGAGAGGGTGGGAGAGCAGAGAGTCTCATGGAGGAGAGGGGAGAGAGAGCAGAGAGCCTCCTGAATGAGAGGGGAGAGAGAGCAGAGAGCCTCCTGAATGAGAGGGGAGAGAGAGCAGAGAGCCTCCTGAATGAGAGGGGAGAGAGAGCAGAGAGCCTCCTGAATGAGAGGGGGGAGAGAGCAGAGAGCCTCCTGAATGAGAGGGGAGATAGAGCAGAGAGTCTCATGAATGAGAGGGGAGAGAGAGCAGAGAGCCTCCTGAATGAGAGGGGGAGAGAGCAGAGAGCCTCCTGAATGAGAGTGAAGAGAGAGCAGAGAGTCTCATGAATGAGAGGGGAGAGAGAGCAGAGAGCCTCCTGAATGAGAGGAGGGAGAGAGCAGAGAGCCTCATGAATGAGAGGGGAGAGAGAGCAGAGAGTCTCATGGAGGAGAGGGGAGAGAGAGCAGAGAGTCTCATGGAGGAGAGGGGAGAGAGAGCAGAGAGCCTCCTGAATGAGAGGGGAGAGAGAGCAGAGAGCCTTCTGAATGAGAGGGGAGGGAGCAGGGCGCCTCGCGGAGGTGAGGGTGGGAGCAGGGCGCCTCACAGAGGTGAGGCGAGATCAGTGACGTGTTCTTGTTCTTCTCAGATTGGAAGCTGCCGTCTGTATAACAGGATGAAGAGCAGTAAGTGTGTAAGTACAACATGTGCTGCCTGTCTTCATTTTACACGCGCTTCATTAGTATATTGGTGTATCGTCTGTGTCTGCCATTGATAGTATCTTCATCGGCCCGAGCTATAGACAGAATGATCAGTTCTACACACACATTCGTACTGATCGCACCGCGAGTGTCACCCCAAGTAATCGGCTGTTATTAGTAGGTGTATGAGTCACGTGCGCACTAATGGTGGCGGGACTAGTAGTAATGTCTTTGTCTATAATCAGGTTACTAACATAAACAGTAATAATAATGACATTATCACTAGTAATGGTCTTCTATTTGTAGGTGCAGAGTACTAATGACTGCAGTACTGTTAGTAAAGTCTCCGCCGCACATTCCGGTTATTTCATGGATAACTTTCAGAAATACTTCATAAATCGGAAATGTAGAAGATCCCCGCTCATCCACAGGTGAGTCCTCAGTCACCCCTCATCCACAGGTGAGTCTTCAGTCAGGTGAGTCCTCAGTCACCCCTCATCCACAGGTGAGTCCTCAGTCACCCCTCATTCACAGGTGAGTCCTCCGTCACCCCTCATCCACAGGTGAGTCCTCCGTCACCCCTCATCCACAGGTGAGTCCTCCGTCACCCCTCATCCACAGGTGAGTCCTCCGTCACCCCTCATCCACAGGTGAGTCCTCAGTCACCCCTCATCCACAGGTGAGTCCTCAGTCACCCCTCATCCACAGGTGAGTCCTCAGTCACCCCTCATCCACAGGTGAGTCCACAGTCACCCATCATCCACAGGTGAGTCCTCAGTCACCCCTCATCCACAGGTGAGTCCTCAGTCACCCCTCATCCACAGGTGAGTCCTCAGTCACCCCTCATCCACAGGTGAGTCCTCAGTCACCCCTCATCCACAGGTGAGTCCTCAGTCACCCCTCATCCACAGGTGAGTCCTCAGTCACCCCTCATCCACAGGTGAGTCCTCAGTCACCCCTCATCCACAGGTGAGTCCTCAGTCACCCCTCATCCACAGGTGAGTCCTCAGTCACCCCTCATCCACAGGTGAGTCCTCAGTCACCCCTCATCCACAGGTGAGTCCTCAGTCACCCCTCATCCACAGGTGAGTCCTCAGTCACCCCTCATCCACAGGTGAGTCCTCAGTCACCCCTCATCCACAGGTGAGTCCTCAGTCACCCCTCATCCACAGGTGAGTCCTCAGTCACCCCTCATCCACAGGTGAGTCCTCAGTCACCCCTCATCCACAGGTGAGTCCTCAGTCACCCCTCATCCACAGGTGAGTCCTCAGTCACCCCTCATCCACAGGTGAGTCCTCAGTCACCCCTCATCCACAGGTGAGTCCTCAGTCACCCCTCATCCACAGGTGAGTCCTCAGTCACCCCTCATCCACAGGTGAGTCCTCAGTCACCCCTCATCCACAGGTGAGTCCTCAGTCACCCCTCATCCACAGGTGAGTCCTCAGTCACCCCTCATCCACAGGTGAGTCCTCAGTCACCCCTCATCCACAGGTGAGTCCTCAGTCACCCCTCATCCACAGGTGAGTCCTCAGTCACCCCTCATCCACAGGTGAGTCCTCAGTCACCCCTCATCCACAGGGGAGTCCTCAGTCACCCCTCATCCACAGGTGAGTCCTCAGTCACCCCTCATCCACAGGGGAGTCCTCAGTCACCCCTCATCCACAGGTGAGTCCTCAGTCACCCCTCATCCACAGGTGAGTCCTCAGTCACCCCTCATCCACAGGTGAGTCCTCAGTCACCCCTCATCCACAGGTGAGTCCTCAGTCACCCCTCATCCACAGGTGAGTCCTCAGTCACCCCTCATCCACAGGTGAGTCCTCAGTCACCCCTCATCCACAGGTGAGTCCTCAGTCACCCCTCATCCACAGGTGAGTCCTCAGTCACCCCTCATCCACAGGTGAGTCCTCAGTCACCCCTCATCCACAGGTGAGTCCTCAGTCACCCCTCATCCACAGGTGAGTCCTCAGTCACCCCTCATCCACAGGTGAGTCCTCAGTCACCCCTCATCCACAGGTGAGTCCTCAGTCACCCCTCATCCACAGGTGAGTCCTCAGTCACCCCTCATCCACAGGTGAGTCCTCAGTCACCCCTCATCCACAGGTGAGTCCTCAGTCACCCCTCATCCACAGGTGAGTCCTCAGTCACCCCTCATCCACAGGTGAGTCCTCAGTCACCCCTCATCCACAGGTGAGTCCTCTGTCACCGCTCATCCACAGGTGAGTACTCCGTCACCCACTCGCACTCTTGTGGAGAGGAGCACCCACTCGCACTCTTGTGGAGAGGAGCACCCACTCGCACTCTTGTGGAGAGGAGCACCCACTGACGCTCTACATCAGTGCTTTACAAACTTTTCATGTTGGTGACACACTTTTTAGACATGCGTCATTTCGCGACATTAGAACAATACAAACACATACATGAATTGCATTCGCACGACACACCTTCACATTTCAGACGACACAGTTTGTCACATTGTGCTGTCTCTCTCTCTCTTGCAGGGGATACCATATAAGATCCCAGGCTGTCAGCTTCTGCCTCAGGAAATTTATTCAAGATACAAAAGACTGTGACAACAAACAGGTGTGTGTCCAGATACAGGTCCAAGATGGGGAATTCCGGCTTGTGAGAGAATGTTCTGTAAGATTGTGGTGTTCCTGTGGATGTGTGCTTCTGTGTGTGGCCACGTCTTTGCGTTTACTGTGGGTGTGTGCGGCGCTGTGTGGCCACGTCCTTTCATTGTTACTGTGGGTGTGTGCTGTATCATCTGGCCACGTCTTTGCGTTGTTACTGTGGGTGTGTGCGGCGCTGTGTGGCCACGTCCTTTCATTGTTACTGTGGGTGTGTGCGGCGCTGGGTGGCCACGTCCTTCCGTTGTTACTGTGGGTATGTGCTGCATCGTGTGGCCACGTCCTTCCGTTGTTACTGTGGGTGTGTGCGGCGCGGTGTGGCCACGTCTTTGCGTTGTTACTGTGGGTGTGTGCGGCGCTGGGTGACCACGTCTTTGCGTTCTTACTGTGGGTGTGTGCGGCGCTGTGTGACCACGTCCTTTCATTGTTACTGTGGGTGTGTGCGGCGCTGGGTGACCACGTCTTTGCGTTGTTACTGTGGGTGTGTGCGGCGCTGGGTGACCACGTCCTTTCATTGTTCCTGTGGGTGTGTGCGTCTTTGTGTGAACACTACTACTGTGGATGTGAGTAGCCAATTACGAATAGCTGGTTTGATTCTACCCCCCTGTGTGTGACTCCCTCGCCGGGTTCTGGTGTATAGTTTCTCATGGCCTCCAGGAGGCTGAGGGTCTGGGGGAGGTTATCTGGTAGGTCAAGCTTGGGGTGAAGGGAGGATCCCCATTCATAAGGCCAGAAGTAATAAATCTTAAGACCTTTTTCTACACTCTCTCACTATCCACTTTCCTTTATGTTCAGCCCTTTCTAATTCTATTTGGAGTGATTAGTGGCTCGATTAGGATCTGGTCCTTCTGGGAACATGGGAGTTAAAAGTTCCCTTATTTTCTTATATCGTACTAACTCTTGAAAAAAGGCCCCACAATCGGCGCTACTCCATCATGTCTTGGTTATACACATTCTAGCATTACGAGCTGGTTCATAAGCGTGACTGCTTTCTATACAATTACATGTGGCAAGGTCGCAGTAGATAGAGGCTACTAGTGTCATGTCCTAACATTTCTGGCCTCAACCTAGACACTAAACATAAGAAGGAAGTCGGTTTGCCGCTGTTGCCATTACCACGGCGGTTGGACTTATCATCTCCCAGGCTGTTCAGTGTAAATTTGAGGTTGCCAGCCACATTTATCCACCCAGGCAATTCTGATAATAGTACTAGACGCATAATGGTGGCTGCAGCCCACCATTCATCAGGCCTGATAAATATGGTTGCCGCAACATATTTCTGATCCAAAGTGCCAGTGACGTTATTAGTAGTGATGCTACTGCTGACGCTTTCCACAACCTCATTGTGTGTCCCTTTCACAGATCATCTCGCTCGGTTGTGGCTTTGATTCCCTGTATTTCCGATTACAAGCTGAGGCGTCCACTCCGGTGGAGCTGTGCGTTTGGGAGGTTGATTTTCTTACAGTGGTCCAGCGCAAATGCCATCTCATACAGCAGACTGAAGCCCTGAGAATTTCCTTGGGACCTTGCGAGATCATTCCACCTGATGGTGAGCAACAATTTCGTCGCAGGCTAATGATATTGACCAGACCGTAAAATGTCACTTCTAAGGGACAATCTTGAGATAAATGACCAGTCTTCAGGGGTCATACTGACCATTATGAGTTTGGACAGGGATATTTGCTAGGAGGTGGCCGTGTGGAAAGAGATACCATGGTCAATACCTGCATTGTAAGATTGGCATTCTTGAGATTGATAGCTTCCAGAATAGAAACCTACAATGAAAGATGGGATTCTGGCCAGGGAATAGATGGCATTGACATTCTAAAAGGTACATGCCAAGATGGAGCAACAATCAGGAGAGAGATACCTGCTAGTACATGCCAAGATGGAGCAACAATCAGGAGAGAGATACCTGCTAGGAAAAGGGACTAAAAAGGTGTCCCCAAGGACTAAATTTGTATGAAACGGAAAAATGACCCTTAGTATAAAGGACTATTATGAATACACACAAGATAAAAATATATAAAAAAGGATAAATTCTCAGACTGGGAGCCAATTGATGCACTCGCAATATTTCTGGTTCTTATACGTTCTGGTGCATCCATAACAGTGAGATGGTGATAAATATAAATCGGTTATATTATTATACTATTTCCAAAGTGCTAAAGAAAAATTGTAGTGAAACAGTGTTTATAATGTTGTCACAACCTGCTCTTCATTGGGCTTGAAAGGACCTTAAATGACCAATCCGACCCACGGGTTATCTATGTTCTGTATTCCTGCACACACGGGACGGCTTAACCGGATGCTAAGACAAATTGACGATTCTCCGAAGTTATCAGTCAAGTTTCAGAATGTAAATAAAGAAAAAATAACGACCTTGCATGTGTCCCAAACAGGACATAACATTTATTAGGTTGATTCACCATTTTATACCATTTTTATGTGCCAAAATCAAAGATTCAGCTGCCCTAATACCATCAGGATTTCACACTTTTTAGCACCATAATTGCTCTACCACATATTACATGGAATGTAGGAGATGATTATATTTGTACAACTAATATTATTATTATTATTATCCTTTATTTGTAAGGTACCAACAAATTCCTTAGTGCTATATATGGGTCGAGTACAAGGCAAAAACTTGACACATTGCAAAGAGTGGAAAGTCCAGTCCTTGAGTTTAAATTTTGTGTTCATACAGCTTTTCCCTAAAGCACATTACAAGATTGAAAGCTTGCACATTTACAATCTAATTACACCTTACAAGATTAAGAACTTTAAATCTAATTAACAACTTCACCGTTTTTAAATCATAAATAGAACAGAAATCGCCCAAATGGCCCTGATCAGAAGTTTACATAGCCTTGAATGTTTTCCCTTGTTACAAGGTGACGCACACAGGTTTTCATTGCAATTAAAGGTTTGTTTCCCACACCTGTGGCTTTTTAAATTACATTTAGTGTCTGTGTATAAATAGTCAATGAGTTTGTTAGCTCTCATGTGAATGCACTGAGCAGGCTAGATACTGAGCCATGGGGAGCAGAAAAGGACTGTCAAAAGACTGCATAACAAGGTAATCTTCATAAAAATGGAAAAGGATATAAAAAGCTATCCAAAGCCTTGAAAATGCTAGTCAGTACTGTTCAATCACTTATAAAGAAGTGGAAAAGTGGGGGATCTCATGATACCAAGCCAAGGTCAGGTAGATAAAGAAAGATTTCAGCCATAACTGCCAGAAGAATTGTTCAGAATACAAAGAAATCCCCACAGGTAACCTCAGGAGAAATGCATGCTGCTCTAGAAAAAGACGGTGTGGTTATATCAAGGAGCACAATACAACGATACTCGAATAAAAATGATCTACATGGTCGGAGATGCCAGAAAGAAGCCTTTACTGCGCCAAGGCCACAAAAAAATGTGCGGTAATACTACACTATTAAACTTGTTAGACTTGGAGATACAGTTGTGCTTTAAAGTTTGCATACCCTTGGCGAATTAGTAATCTATGTACCATTTTTAAAGAAAACACGAGCGAGCCGCAAAAGACATTCCTTTTATTTCTTATGGGATTCTTTTTCAACTGTAGCTTATAACCGAATGGCACAATCATAAAACAAAACATGCCAACAAAGAAAAAAATGAAATTACCCTGTTCAAAAGTTTGCATCCTCTTACTTTTCAATACTGTGTATTGCCCCCTTAAGCATCAGTTACAGCGTGCTGTATTTTCTAATAGTTGTCTATGAGGCCACTAATTCTTGCAGGTGGTATAGCTGCCCATTCATCTTGCCATCAATTATCACAAGATTCTCTGTGCCTTTAGAGCTCACATACCCCCAAAACATCAGTGAGCCACCACCATACTTCACAGTGGGGATGTTATTCTTTTCACTATAGGCTTTGTTGACCCCTCTTATGGTTGTGACTATTGTTGGGGCTTATTTTACTGCATTGGCAGCTTGGACCACAGGCCTCGGACAGAGCTCTGGGAGCTAGTACTGGAAATAACACACACAAAAGTCTCAGTACAAGCTCATTTATTTGCTGGATGGCAAAACTTATATATCTGACAGCAAGAATGCATATCAGAGGAAATTGCAGTTTCAGCAGAAACAGCTTGTTAGTCTAGCAAGGTCAAATCGTAAGATGTTCTTGGAACATAGATAGCAGGAAACAGGTGGTAATATTCTATATGTCAGCTAATTTTCCATTTCCTAAACAAAGAGTTTTTATTAACCGTTCATTCCCCTCTTAGATCACAAAGTGATCTTCATATAAAACATTATAAAAGCATAAAAAAAATACAGCAAGCGGACTGGTTCTCGTCAAGGTTCAAGACCCCTAAAATAACCAGTACACGTGAAGTTCCTACAACCTGGTGGTGTTTTATCACAGGGAGTCCTTTGCACATTTAATTAATTTATTAAGTGGCAGCTTAAAATTCTTTGTAACAAAGTTTTACAGCATGCGACAAAAACACACAGAAGGACAAGAGATGCAATGACAGAAACAAAGGATTAGTATTCTCTGGTCCAGATGTCCTAACCAGGACAATATGTCCTCCCACACACTCCCTTGAAATTGTTTAAGACGGTCTTATATGTCTCTGTTTTTTTTATAAATTTGTCATTATTTATGGACTTTATATTTCTGTGAAGTGAACTGGTGTTGGTGTGAGTGTCATTTTATTTACCACAAACAGACTTCAGTGGTCCCAGTTCTTCTGGGTCAAAATAACAATTAAGAAATGTCCATAAGGGAAAATAAATCGGGAGCGTAATGCCCATCAACAGGAGAAAGTTCTTCCATGTATTTTGTGGATGCAGGAGTAAGTTTGACATTTTTATTATCGCTGTCTTCAATCGCTTTCATGGGGACTTTGTCACCTGCTTCACCCCTCTTTTGACACAGCTTTAGGCGTGATGCATGGATCCAGATGTTCTGTTAGTCAGTAAGGACGGCTGTTCTGGTTACCGCTGCTATGGTGGTCGGTGGTCCGAATGGGAAGCCTCCCTTCTTTGCTTTGTTCAGTTGTCGGACACGGACGAGGTCACCTGGCTGGAACGGATGTGTTGGTTCCTGTGAGGGTAAAGGAAAGCGAGAAGACACATCACCATAGATGCCATTCAATTTATCAATCGAATGTTGCACATATTGTTGCACTATTGGTCATGTCTGGAGTCCACTGAATATGCTCTGGGCTGTCCCCCTTAGCAGCCGCACGTAAAATGAGTCATGATGTGAGCATTCAGGGATCCATTGCCTGCAATAACTAATCATACCAAGAAACAAAAGCATTTCCTTTTTAGTCTGTGGTTTAGGTATTCTCTGAATTGCCTCTATGCATTTTGAGCTAACAGAGCGTGTGCCATGTGACAGAGTAAAACCTAAGAATTCAACATGTGTTTCCCCCATTTGTATTTTGTGTTTTGCTACCTTGTGACCTTCAGCTGCTAGATGCTTTAGCAAACTGAGTGAATCGTGTCTATTGGCTTCCCCGTTAGGACTACCCAACAGTAGGTCATCAACATACTGAAGGAGGACAGAACTTTGCCACGGGGTCCATGACCGCAAGGTATGTTGGAGCACCAGCGAGTAAGCAGCTGGTGAGTCCACGTAGCCTTGGGGAAGACGGGTCCATGTTAATTGGCGCCCATCAAAAGTGAAAGCCATAAGTAGTTGTGTCTCAGGGTCCAATGGGACTGAAAAGAATGCGTTTGATAAATCAATAACAGTAAATATAGTGGCGTCATTAGGAATGGCCGTAATGAGAGCCGTGATATCAGGAACAATTGGGGCAGTTGGGATAACTAGGTAATTAATTGCCCTTAAATCCTGAACAAATCTGAAGTTATTGTTAACTAATGGAAGGGACGTTAGTCCAATTCCATCCTGACTGTATCAGAGTCTAAAAGTCCATCAATGATAAGTCTGAGTCATACACTGTCTTTGACGCATTCGCTTCAGATACATCATACATGCAGAAGGATAAGTTTGGGGGTTAGGGCTATCATAACGTCACCTACAGTTAAAAGTTCCTTTCTACAAACTTAAATTGTAATCACAGGAATGAACCACAATTTCTCTCTCTAATAATAAGGGCTGCCTGTGCAATCTATTCAAACAAACTATTATGATCCCATTTTGGTTCATCAATTCACATGCAAAATGTCCTTCCTAAATCACTTGCTGAAACATTTCTAGGAACTATTTCCGATCAGTTCCGTCCTTAACTTACAATAATTTCCAACTAACACTCTCAGCAAACATTTACTTCACGTACTAAAAACCACCTTAAAAAGTTCAACAGCAAAATTCCATACACATGACAGTTTTTTTTTTTGTCCAAACTAAATACGACCGTAAGTATTTTCTGTGGGGAGGGGGAATTCCTGTCATTAAAACTCACTTTTTTCTCCGGGACAAGGAGATAAGTGTTAGCAAGCTTTAAGACAGAAATAACACATTGTCTTCAAATTGCCACAACAATGTCAAGATATTTTTGAAAGTACAAATAGCTCATCTACAGAGTAAAAAGACAAGTTTTACACTTATAAACATTACAAGACCATAAATCCTCCACTGTTACATATTTCTGAAAAAAAGATTTCCCTTTTTTATATTTATGCCGGCTTTAGAAATATATCTCAGTGGTGGACACTGTAACGGAGTTGGAACACGAATCCAATATCTCCGCTGGTATACGGTAAAATATCCAAGAAGCACTACAGTCTCACCATCCCCAACCTCCCATATTGGACGACACTCAATTGGGAGTCAAATAATACTGACTTTATTTTGTTGTGCAGAAATATATATACACATCTCTTCCCACAGGCAATACACATCCCCCATAGTTGGCCACACAATACACCTCCCTGAGGCTACCTGGCTACTTTGATACAATCAGACATTGATTAGATCATCCTTCCCTTTGTTCCATCTTCACAATGTGAACACTTCACACAATGGACCTCTCTTGCTTATGAGGAGCCCTTGTAATAGGATTATCTATTATGCCAAGGTCTGCAATAGTCTGGGCTAATATTCTGCAGAGTATAAACCAACATACATACAGTATAACAGTAGGATCATATTTTAACCATAATAATTAAATAACCATAAAACAGGGTAAAACAGTGATGGGTTCCGTTACAGACACGATCTCTACACCCTTAAAGACACAGAGGAGAATTATCTAACCTGCATTTCTCAGTTGTGTTGCAAAGAAAGAAAGTACAGCAATCACACTCACAAATTTATTTGCAGCAAAACAACTTCCCAAATGCAGAAAACAAGACAATGCATCTACTTTATAAACAAAAGCAATCAGAATATTATATACATATATGTAAAGAAAAAGTTCCTTTGGGTTTTATGTTTAGATCCTCAGCATCTGACTGTTCGGAGTCACTGGAGCCTCTCCTACCATCAGAGTCGTTTTTACTCTGTACTTTTATGGTTTTTTTCTGGTCCTATATATTTTTGTTCCTATTTCTTTTATTACCCTTTCCTCGTTTGCTCTTTTTGTCTGCTCTCCCTCTCTATGTAGTGTTATCAGCGGGGGAAGGATGAAGGGGGGCTGCAGCCGCTGCTCACAGCTTCTGAGTTGCAGCTGCTTGCTCTCTTACAGGACCTGGGGGTCGGGGCTGTGTATATAACTACATATGATAGCTTTGCATGATTCTCCCAGGTTGGGAGGTGGATATTGTTTAGATTGGGAAGTGCCCATTTTCAACTATCCTTACAAACTTTAGGTGGTTGTCACAATAGACAACGTAACCTTATATTGTTACCACGATTGTTAATCAGAGAATAAGAGCGGCTGTACTGAGCTGGAGAGCTCTGACAATTCCGACAGTTATTCTCGAGTTAATTACTTAAAACAAAACGTGGTACAATATCTCTCTTTCTGTCTCTTTCGACTGTCACTATGCGCTCATACTCAACGGGTTGCCCCTAGACACAGAGATGGTGCGTCTTACAGTCTCCAGAAACCTCACTTCCTTATTTTACACAGTATAACAAAATGTCTTATCTTAAACAGCACAGCAATACAGCAAAATTCACAAGCAAGCAAAAGCAGTGGTTTGGGCCACTGTCAACCAAGCCGTCAAGTATATATTTCAATGTTATCCTTTCTATTCCCACCTTAGGAATAATTAATATAGCCTACCAAAGACTAATAATTAATACAGCCCACCAAAGGCTAAACATTTCCTTCCTTGGAGAGTGGTTCTCAGTCTACCTAAGACTGTCCCCAACTTATTTACTTAGATACAGTTTACAGAGGAAGATGAGAGTGGGAGCAAAGGAAGGTGTACTTAAATGGACACAATTCGCTCTACTCACCACTCGTCATTCTTCGATCTGTATCCCACTTTGACACCAGCTTGTTGGGGCTTATTTTACTGCGTTGGCAGCTTGGACCACAGGCCTCGAACAGAGCTCTGGGAGCTAGTACTGGAAATGACAAACACACACACAAAAGTCTCAGTACAAGCTCATTTATTTGCAGGATGGCAAAACTTATATATCTGACAGCAAGAAGGCATATCAGAGGAAATTGCAGTTTTAGCCGAAACAGCTTGTTAGTCTACCAACAAGAGGTGGTAATATTTTTTATATGTCAGCTAATTTTCCATTTCCTAAACACAAAGAGAGTTTTTATTAACCCTTCAACCATAAAGCTCTATTTTAGTCTCGTCACTCCAAATTAAAGTGTGTCAGAAGATGTGAGGTGCGTCAAGGTGTTTGCGGGCATATTGTAACCGGGATTTTTTGTGGCATTGGTGCAGTAAAGGCTTCTTTCTGGCAATTCGACCATGCAGCTAATTTTTGTTCAGGTATCGTCGTATTGTGCTCCTTGAAACAACCACACCTTCTTCTTTTTTCAGAGCCTGTATTTCTCCTGAGGTTACCTGTGAGTTTTTCTTTGTATTCTGAACAATTCTTCTGGCAGTTGTGGCTGAAATATTTCTTGGTCTACCTGACCTTGGCTTGGTATCAAGAGATCCCCAAAATTGACACTTCTTAATAAATGATTGAACAGTACTGACTGGCATATTCAAGGCTTTTGATATATTTTTACATTGTTTTCTGCTCCCCATGGCTCAGTATCAAACCTGCTCAGTGCATCCATGTAAGAGCTAACAAATTCATTGAATATTTATACACAGACAGTAATTGCAATTTAAAAGGCCACAGGTGTGGGAAACAAACCTTTAATTGCCATTTTAACCTGTGTGTCACCTTGTGTGTCTGTAACAAGGCCAAATATTCATGGGGATGTAAACTTTTGATCAGGGCCATTTGGGTGATTTCTGTTATCATTATGATTTTAAAAAGGAGCCAAACAACTATGTGATAATAAATGGCTTCATATGATCACTATCTTTCAATAAAATATATATATTTTTTCTGCATGATCAGTCATATTTTCAATAGACATGAACAACTTAACAATAACCGCAATATTCCTTACAGTGTGTGTGTCGTTTATTGTCTGTTTGTGGACTATTCTATATGTGTTATGTCTATATGAACAAGGTACACAATATGTCCCACTCAATGGCTGTCTATCCTTAGGTCCCATGGTTCTTTCTACACCAAATTATAAATTACTTGGAGTCGATCTGAATGATGTCTCCAGTCTGGATCGTGCCCTGGAGGGTGCAGGCCTGAGGTGGGATTGCCCGAGCCTCATACTGGGAGAGGTGGCCTTGTGTTACATGGACCCTGCACGGTATGCACCTGTTTGTGAGTTATGTAATACTGTGTGTGTGTGTGTGTATATATATATATATATATATATATATATATATATATATATATATATATATATATATACTCAAACGGAAAATAATTTCTATGGTGCATAACATCGGCTTCATTCTCAAACAATATTATAAAAATAAATCTTTATTAATCATCATAGTTAAAAATAGATTAATACTCTTATTACACCAACGGTAAGACCATCTTACTTTTGTGCTAGTAAAATATATATAGTGCAAATGGGCAGGGGGCAATAAAGGTGATAGCATAAGAAAATATATATAATATACAAAAACCATGTGCATGTATAAAGTGATCTCAGCAGTAAATAGGAGGAGACCCATTTGGATAAGACTAATGAGTACAATCCTAGTACTCGGAAGAATAATGAATAATAAGTGACAATATATAATCTTACTAATGTAAGCTATACTAACAATGTTAGTGTAATGAGTAGAAAACCCTTATGTGAAATGTATATACATATCTATAAAGCGTAAATAAAATGGGCACCCTGTCTAGGGAAATTGTCTCCACAAAAATAAGTTATCATGGAGCTAGCAAACTCTCCTCAATTGGTGGATTAAATCATTAGAGAGCCCAAAAGTAACAAAGTTAAAAAGGTGCATTTAAGAAAAGGAGATAATAGTACAGACCTAGGATGTTATCTCTACAAATCATGTGTGGTAAATACTGGCCACAGATTGTATCACCGTACAAGTAATATATACCTTCCTTCTATGCTCCGCGTTTCAGCCGTGCCAGACACCCTTAATGGGAACCTCGCGGCTGCTTTCAGCACACCTTTGGGCGAATACACTTATGTATTTTGGAGAGAGCATAAAAAAGTAGCCATGATAGAACTTTTAGGAAGCAGATAATCAAAGTTTAAATTAGTAATTAATCTTTTTTCTCCTGCCTGACTGGGGATTGCTCTCAACTGATTAGATAATTCTAACATTGGATATTTTGATAAAACTTCATGTATTTCCTTATTATCAAGAATGGCTTTAAACATTCTTAGATATTTGTCTTTGTTCATTAGGATAATATTGCCCCCTTTTTCTGCGCTGGAATCTAATAGAGGAGATCTACTATATAAAAGGAAAGAATGCGAAACGAAAGATCTCACTAGATGCACAATGAAATAATCATCAAATCAGGAAAAGTCTGAATAAATACTGGTATCTTTTAAGAGAAGATCCAATTCTGAAAGAGTATGTAACGGAGAATGCCTCCGTAACCTATCGTACAGGACGTAGATTGGGAGACCTGCTAACTAGGAGAAGCCAAATAACATTGGGGCAAACCAAATAAAAGGATAGTTTAAATGTGCGCATTGCAAAGCTTGTCAGTGGGTTGAACAAACAGGGCTTCAGTATCCACTTAAAAACTTCTTCAATTGCTCCACGGATCCTCTGGTGTATGTAACATCCTGTGGCTGCCCTAAAATCTACGTAGGAAGGACTGAAAGGTTCTTCAGGAGAAGAATTCTTGAGCATATCTCTTCCATAAATTTGCAACTAGGTAGTCCAATTGCAAAACCACTTTCATGTTATTAATAAGATCCTTCCCAAACCTAGAGGAGGCAACAAAAGAACGTTTCTCTTACAATTAGAAAGCAGATGGATTTACCTTCTGAAAGCTCATAACCCCATGGGACTACATGAGGGTTTCTCTTACACCTCATCCATTAAGTCCTTATGTATAGGGAATCATTTTATCATTAGGTTATTGACTTATATCTTTAGAGATTATAATAAGTTATTTTAATTCAGCCCTATGAGACTCCTGAATATAGGTACTATAATGATAATGTGTGTGTGTGTATATATATATATATATATATATATATATATATATAAAAATCTAGATTCATATATGTGTGTGACGTTTTTATTTTTCAGTGTTTTTGTTGTTTTTGGATGTGCACGTATCGGCCGTTAACTTCGTATTTTTGTGACTCTCTCTTTTTTTAATTTTCTCAAAGTCACTCTTTTCTAGGTTGTTATTTTACCGAGATTGAGGCGCCTTAGAGCCTCCACCTCCGCAAATGTGGACACTCACTTTGCGAGGTCCGCATTTGCGCCCTGCAATGAGCCTTCTTCTCATAGCAGTCCACATCCGCTTTGAGAGGGACGCAGTTCTGCTAGCTCGCTTCGCGAGCTCCCAAAGCATGACGACGTCTCGCAGTTTGACAATTATAATATGTGATAAAAAATAGAATATACAAAGGGATTAAAAATAATACAGATATTGTATTATAAGGATACATAATATCAAGAAGGTTTTGGTATTGAAGGATGAACAGATGCTAGAGTGAGGGACCGGCAAACCCCGGAAGTGCGTGCGTATTGGATGACGTAAACGAATGGAGGAGTCTCTCCCCCTTTTAAATAAGCCCGCCAAGTACGAACCATTCAGTAGCTCGATTGGTTGAGCGAAACCGGTCAGGCGTAAAATACTCTGTGTTCTAAAGGACATTACAGCCGCTGCCTACTGCTAACTACTTTATTTTTTTGCATACTCCGGTGTCCTCTACTTACCTTCGCTCCCGGTGTGGTAAACGCAGCCGTGAGGTATCATGTACCTCCACATTCCAGCAGAGGCATCAACATTTATTTATCTTTGCTAAAAAAAATGTCCTGCTGGAGTCAGGCTCAGATTTTCAAACACACACATATATATATATATATATATATATATATATATATATATACAGTATCTCACAAAAGTGAGTACACCCCCTCACATGTAAATATGTTATTATATCTTTCTATGTGACAACACTGAAGACATGGCCCTCTGCTAAATGTGAAGTAGTAAGTGTACGGCCTGTATAACAGTGTAAATGTGCTGTCCCCTCAAAATAACTCAACACACAGCCATTAACTGTTGGCAACAAAAGTGAGTACAACCCTAAGTGGAAATGTCCAAATTGGGCCCACAGTGTCAATATTTTGTATGGCCCCCATTATTTTCCAGCACTGCCTTAACCCTCATGGGCATGGAGTTCACCAGAGCCTCACAGGTTGCCACTGGAGTCCACGACATTATGGAGCTGGTGGATGTTAGAGACCTTGCACTCCCCCCACCTACCGTTTGAGGATGCCCCACAGATTCTCAATAGGGTTCAGGTCTGGAGACATGCTTGGCCAGTCCATCACCTTTTACCTTCAGCTTCTTTAGCAAGGCAGTGGTCGTCTTGGAGGTGTGTTTAAGGTTGTTATCATGTTGGAATACTGCCCTGCAGCCCAGTCTCTGAAGGGAGGGGATCATGCTCTGCTTCTTTGGGAAATAGACATGTGAGTGCTGCCAGCATTGCTGCAGAGGTTGAAGGTGGATGGGGGTCAGCCTGTCAGTGCTCAGACCATACGTCACACCCTGCATCATATTGATCTGCATGTTGTCCCAGAAGGAAGCCTCTTCTAAAGATGATGCACAAGAAAGCCTGCAAACAGTTTGCTGAAGACAAGCAGACTAAGGATGTGGATTACTGGAACCATGGAGGCTCCCACGTGGAGGCTCCCACGTCGGCTGTGTTTGTCCGCAAATGCGGACCTTCGCGAACCCGAGGGTCCGCATTTGCGGAGGTGGAGGCTCAAAGGCGCCTCACAAGCGGTTAAAAACACACACGCACGACTCAGAAAAAAAAACGACCTCGGAACCAACCTTTACGGAACAAACACCCACACGCACGAAAAATACGACCATAATAGCCGAACCACGCGCACCTAAAAACAGTCAAAACACACCAAATACTCACAAAAAATACATAAAAAGCTTACCCATAGCAGGGGGGGGCATCCAGGACCTCTGAAAGTGAAGTTACACCTCCATTTAAGTCCAAATTCCTGAGTTCAGACACACGAATAGCCCCTAAACAAGAGAAAAAATGGCCACCGAAGAAAACAAGGCTCAAAGCCCAGCCACGTAAAACTTAGCCAAGAAGGGATCAGAGATAAGCTCAGAAACCCGCATTAACCCCACATTAACCATCGAAGTGGGGGTCCCGATCGCACGCGATCGGGGACCCCCGCTGCAATGAAAATTAAAAATTCCCGCGTTACGGGTCCTTAAAGGACCGCTAAGGTCCTTAAAGGACCCGTTATAAAAGAAAACAAATATACACTATCACCCTGTCACTCATGGGGGTCAATATAGACCTGCATAAGTCCTTCAGTAACCCTGTCACTCATGGGGGTCAATACAGACCCCCATAAACCCCTATTTATCCCTGTCACTCATGGGGGTCAATATAGGCCCCCATAAGCCCTTCATTAACCCTACATTTTCTTCCCTAATACACAAAATTTGTGTAAAAAATAAAGCATTGCTTTTTAATTAACTAGTTTAGGGTTTTGTACGGTTTCTCTCTTTAGATGGCTGACACTTGTAGACTCTGTGATTGTGCTCTTATATATTTAATTCCATAAATATGTTCAGGATCTCACAGCCTTTATTAGAGAGGCTCATCCTCAAAAATGCTGATGTGGTGCCATCTTGCTTCCGTATATATGACGAGGTAACACAGCAAATATCAGTAGGAAAGACAAATGCTGATGTGGTGCCATCTTGCTTCCGTATATATGACGAGGTAACACAGCAAATATGAGTAGGAAAGACCAATGCTGAGGTGGTGCCATTTCTGAGGTGGTGCAGTCTGCACAGACGTCTTGTCTTTCCGTGCTTACAGTATGTTTCTACAGGTCCACAGCTCTCATTGCCTGGGCTTCATCTCGCTTCTCAAGTGCACGATTTGTCCTATATGAACAGATATCCCCAACGGATCCCTTTGGACAGGTCATGATGAATCACTTCATATCCCTGAATTCACCTCTGCTCTCTGTGGCCACCTACCCTCAACTACAGGACCAGGAGCAACGGTTCCTGCAACAGGTCAGTGACATTGGATATGGTGATGATGGTAACCTGTGTCATGTGCAAGGGCAATACTTCTCAATTGGAAAGAAGCAATAGTCAGACCAAGCCACAGGCAGGAATCTGGGCAGGACCAATGGTAACTTATGGCAAAAGCATGAGAAGAACATCTGGTCACCTCTGACAAATGTAGGCGTCATGGCCACCTTGTACAGGAACCTAGATAAGCATGGTCAGCTGGCCCAAGTGTAATGACATTTAGTGCAGACAAAGGTCACTTAAAGCATAAATAATGGCCTTAACTAGAGAAAAAGTAGTGAAATTGACTTTACTTAGTGATAGTGTAAAATAAATAGTTTATCGGACACATTTAAGAAGTTACGTTTACAAAATAATATATATTTTGCACTTTATTTTTTTGGTGCCGGTTCTCTCACCAGCCAACATACCAAGGAATATCTACAAAAACAATGTATTAAAATCACTTAAAACAGACTAAAAAGAAAATGCAGAGATATTTATAGTGTAGATACTGTAACTAACTCACTCATAACTACAGAAATAAGATATAACGGGGCCACCACCTTGTGAGGAAGGGTATCTAGTATACAATGTTAGAGCAAAAGAGGTGTAAGACATGTGGTGCAAGACATGTGGAAGACCACTTGTGATTATATATAAGTATGAGAGATTCTTAATCCCCTTCTTACGGGTATATGTTGTTTTACACTTTTAGAGAATTGGGAATTTAGTGCAATATCTCCACTTCTTCTGCCAGTTTTCACCACTTTATTCTCTTTCTCAAGTTATAGAGAATGTCTTTTGGAATTCTTAGACACCTCATAATCCCTTTTACTCCGAATGTATGAATGAGCTTTAATTATTCTTTATTTATATAGCCCATTATAGAATGGGCAACGTCTGTAAGGTGTATTGTTCCATGTATATGTATGTCCCAATGCTATAATGTTATTATCATCTCTGGTTCTTACTTTTCAATTCTTATATTTGCAGAAGCCGGATATGTAGAGAGATTCTCCAACAATGTATTTTCCTTATATTAAAGCACAGTATACTTTGCATAATTTCATCTCATAGTCAAAAATAGAAGGTCTTACACTCGATTACTTTATTGTTTCAGTGTACTCTATGTTTGGACCGGGTATAGTACTGTGCTCCCATACTGTTCTTTATAGGATCATTTTATATCTTGTACTCGAGTTCTAGGTCTCCAACTAAGCTTCTTTCTATTACTCTCTATTGTTATTATTATTGTTGCTTAACTTCATTGCTTCCACATCTTATACAACCCTCTCTATACAAACTCTGCATGTTGGCGCCCATCCGACGTACTGTACACTCCCCTTACACGTGTATATAACATCCCAAGTGCGTATTCCTAACCACATAATGCTAACGAGACCAAAATTCATTCTTGATAAAAATATTGACATTTATTTATGTTATTATATTGTAGGCCTTATATACGTGGTTCCCTCCTTCGCTCTGCCTGGTGGGATTGAATGTCCAATCTGGTCTCTATTTTGATTGCCTCACAATTAGTAAAAAAAAAGTCTGTGACTCAGAATCCCTCAGTTCTTCTGGTGTTTGGACTTTTTGTTTGTAGTAATCTTATCCAGATCTCCTTTCCTCAGGCCTGGTTTTACATCGTCTATTGCACAACATTTGAGAACTTCTGCTTTATCGTTGTGATAATATTTAACGTGTCGAGCAATAGGTGTATCATAATTGTTACTAATGGCATATATATATATGTGTGTGTGTATATATATAATATATATATATATATATATATATATATATATATATATATTCAGTTTGTTTTTCAATTGAGTTGTACAGTTTATAGGTCACATTAAAGGTGGAAAAAGTTCTGAAATGATTTATCTTTGTCTAATTTTTTTACAGCACAGAAACCTGAAACATTTTAACAGGGGTGTGTAGACTTTTGATATCCACTGTATATATGTATATGTGTGTGTGTATATGTATATATATATATATATATATATATATATATATATATATATATATATATATATATATATATATATATATATTGTTTGATATATTTGCAAAATGTTTTTCTCCTGGAAGGTACTATGGACCAATATGAGATTTTTGCCTACTGGCTTGTGACGTTTTTAAGGCTTCATCACTTTGCAGAACATGCCAGTGCTTTGAGCCAATGTTTCCAGTTGTTAGTCGTCTTTATGTCCGAATGCGTCTGGCTTTCTTTTCTTCATTTCCTTTTTTGTCAGTGGTCAGTTTTTCTATTGGCTTGTTGCTGGGGTTGAACATTATCAGCCTTATTAAATTGCGATTTGGTAAATTTAAAAGGGCTCTATATAAGCACACGGCATATTACAGAAGTTTTTAGTTCGTGATCTTCTATCCAAAAGCCTGGTCTTCACTAACCAAAAACTTCTGTAAATAAAATATGCTCTGCGCTTATATAGAGCCCTATTCAAATTACCGAATCGCAATGTAATAAGGCTTTTAGTACTTCAGTTCTATTGCACCTCCGGGCATGTTTGTAGGCTGCTTCTAGGCATCTGTTAGCGTGGTTTCTCTCCTTGATTCTTGTCCTTCGTGTTGCAGCTTCCTTTTTGTCCAACGCTGCAGTTTCTTTAGTCTCTTTGGCCTTCTGGAGAATATCCTGTTCAGGGGATCGAAATACTCACCATCCCAATCCAACAGAGTATTCGTGGAGGTGGTAATATCCCCCTGAGGATCTTTATGGATTTTTAGGTCCAGAAAAGTAATTATTGACAGATTCATTACAAAAGTAAATCTCAGACTTAGATTGTTTCTATTCAGATGAATAATACATTGGTTTAGATCACTTCTGGTGCCTATCCATACTTTGAAGATATCATCTATATATCTGGTCTGTAGATTTATTTAATCAAATACGCACTGCTCCTCCCACTGGCCTAAAATACATTGGCATAACCTATTTGCATTGATGTATCTATTTGTTATCAAAATTGAAATAGTTATACTCCAAAATATAATTAGAGATGAGACGTTATTAAATCCGTCATAGATTGTGCTTGTCATACGTAGGAAGTATTTTTGCCGCTTTCATTGCATATTTATGGGGAATACTGCTGTATAGCGCTTATAGCGCCACGTCCATACAGCCTAACCAAGCATCTGTTGGTATGTTTAAGTCTTCCTGTTGTCTCAGAATGTCAGAGGTCACATAAGAAGGTTGTCCATTCCAGAGAATATTGCTTTTCCTGTTACTGGGTTGCTTTTTTTGTGAATCTTTGTCAAAGCATAAAATATAGATAAGTTGGGGATTTGGGCAAAAAGAATGGATGTTTGGCCATCTGTGAGTCCATTCTCTTTCACTGTATCTAGAATCTTTTAAAATTATTTTCTGTATTCAATAGTAGGGTCTTTTACAATCACCTCGTAGGTTGTCCATTCCAGATCCTATGGCACATATCTTTATACTCATGGTTTTATCTGTATAGTTTTGCAGCTTTTCTGTTCCTTCAATGCCTCATATTCCAACTTTGTCACATTATATGTTTTTTGTTTTGTTTATAATATTTTTTTCTATTTCATGGGTGTCTTGTTAGAGGAATACCCAAATATTGGAGTGAACGTGCTTATTGCACTTCCAGATCTTTTGTCTTTTCATTCCTTCCAGGTTCCTATTCCTCTAGAAGTGTCATTAAAGTCTTTAAGGTTTCAATGTCCCCTTTTCCCACTCCTAAGTTAAAAAAAATATTTTTTTACATTTAATTTTGTTTTTGTGAGGCCAACTTCCAAGCAAATAAGTTACGATCTCTTATTTGTGTAAACGTGTCTACTTTGGATGTGGGAACAAATGTCCGCCATTTTTATTAAACCGAGATCTGATTTTCTTTTAATTCCAGGGTAGATAAATGACCTGTGTCATGTGCAAGCGCAATCGTTCCCATTATCAGAAATAGTGACTTTGTCCTCACTCTACGGCCTCTACCTAAACTAATTCTCATTATCAGACCTTTTTGGGTTCCTATATGTACTTAATCTCTATCAAAGGTGTTTGAACCCAAATGTTGTCGTCTTTGAGAGATATTTTCCTCCATATCTGAGTTATCGTCATCAGAGCTGATCTCAGGTCCTGATTGTTTTTGGGGACTTGTCGTAAATGTTTTATAGATTTTACCCATTTTACAATAATTTTGATCCCTCTGATATTTTCTCTGTTTACGTCCTTTAATGTCTCTTTTACATTTTTTAATATTGTTATTCCATCTCATGCATAAATTCTCATAATCCTTTGTATCTTTATATTAAATTCTGGTTGGTTTCCAATCACTTTTTGTTTAGTCCTTTCCAGATTCTGTTCTTCCATTTCTACGAGTAATCCCATCCGTTCCAAAGAGCTTCTCAATAGAATAGCTGTCCATCTGTTTTAGGTCTGCTGTGATATTTGTTCTTAAGCCTCTTGGGACTTTCTTATTTTTTATGTAGTTTTGCAAATTACTAATCTCCCATACTGATTATATATATATATATATATATATATATATATATATATATATTTTTTTTTTTTTTTTTTTTTTTTTTTTTGAAGATCCCCAAGTGCTGAGCTAATATCTTTATTTTCTACTCTTCTAGTAGGATGAAGAAAGCTTTAGTCAGCTTCTACTTGGGTTAGGTCTATATTATTTGTATATACAACAGCATTACGATGTTAAAAGAACAATACAATTATTAAGATAATCTATGTACTGCTTGTGCTGATGAGCTCTAGATATGAATGTATTATCTTTGTCTCTCGTGGCTGCTTGTGCTGATGAGCTCTAGATATGAATGTATTATCTTTGTCTCTCGTGGCTGCTTGTGCCGATGAGCTCTAGATATGAATGTATTATCTTTGTCTCTCGTGGCTGCTTGTGCCGATGAGCTCTAGATATGAATGTATTATCTTTGTCTCTCGTGGCTGCTTGTGCCGATGAGCTCTAGATATGAATTTATTATCTTTGTCTCTCGTGGCTGCTTGTGCTGATGAGCTCTAGATATGAATGTATTATCTTTGTCTCTCGTGGCTGCTTGTGCCGATGAGCTCTAGATATGAATGTATTATCTTTGTCTCTCGTGGCTGCTTGTGCCGATGAGCTCTAGATATGAATGTATTATCTTTGTCTCTCGTGGCTGCTTGTGCCGATGAGCTCTAGATATGAATTTATTATCTTTGTCTCTCGTGGCTGCTTGTGCCGATGAGCTCTAGATATGAATGTATTTTCGTTGTCTATCGTGGCTGCTTGTGCCGATGAGCTCTAGATATGAATGTATTATCGTTGTCTCTCGTGGCTGCTTATGCCGATGAGCTCTAGATGAAAGTGAATTTTCTGTCTCTTATGTGCATGATTTGTTCTTCTCCCTCTCAGGGCTGGGAGCAGTTTCAAGCTCTAGATATCAATGAGTTCTCTATGACTTGTGTCCCTGTCTTGGAGAATCTTCGTGTTCAGGCTCTGGAACCATTTGATGAGTTTGAGGTGAGGTTGGGTTCTCATAGGTTCTGTGTGTGTCGGTTTTGGCCTCCATCTGCCCGGCCTGTGGTCTGCTCTGTTTTGGTCACTCTGTCGGTCTCTTCTTTTAGGAGTACCACCTAAAGTGTTCTCATTATTTTATCCTTGTGGCTTCCAGTGGCGCACTCACAGACCGCGCTGCCCTACCTCGCATCTCTCCAGGAAATGCAGGTCAGAGAAATGAGACCATGGTCTCTGTGAGCTTTGGTTGTTCAGTTTTTGGTTCTTGTGTCTATCATTGTTTGTGTGTCACTGTCGGATTGTATCGTCTCTCTTGTGTTTCAAGGCTGTCTCACAGCGTCCCCTCTTTATGTAGCTCTCTGTATCTCTTCTCTCTCACACCCTGTCTGTCTTTTGTCTCAACGTTTGAATGTCTGATTGTCTTCTCACTTGTTTCTTCCACTACAGATTTCCATGTCTCCCCTCCTCCGATGACTCAAGGCTGTCTTTCAGTCTTCCATCTTCCTGTGGCTCTTGGTGGACTGCGTCGGTTTGGACACCGCTCATGTTCAATCTCTTCCCAAGTCATTATCACTACTGGAGGCTTTGGAGCAGAAGATGCCAAACACCAGAGACTAACGGACGTACACATACTGCTGCGAGAGGGAGAGTGCTCAGTCAGAGAAGAGAGAGCCAGCACGTGGGGTGAGACCCTACACTAAAACCATTGCGTCTAATTCATCCAAATTCTGAAATATCGCCTAAATTATTTAAAATATGAAAAATACTCAAATCTTTCTCTTGCCTCTCTCTCCTTTCAGACGGACGTCTCCTGCACTCGCTGACGCCTCTCTCAGAAGGGGGCCGAGTCCTGGCTCTTGGGGGACGTTTTTCTCCAACCACCCCAGCTCCTGGTGTTTTTATCCTGAAATATGAAGAGGAATCGAGCAAAGTAACGGTGAAGAAAAAAGACCTGGAGCCGGATCTGCTGCGCTGGAGACACTCTGCGACGGAGGTGTCCCTCAACGGTAATGAACGCAAGATACTGCAATAATAAATGTGCCCTGGAAGAAAATCTAATTAGACACAGAGATATAGATTAGGTATCCACAAGTTATACAAAGCTCGAGTCTGATCTCCTGCGCTGGAGACATTCTGCAATGGCGGTGTCGCTCTGTGGTAATTAAAACTAACTAGTGCCAGGATGCCGTATGTCCAATAATAAATCTACACTATTATATCGGGAATGCTTATACATCGATATATATACCAGGAATCCTCCAGTTGTTGTTATAAATGGACAAATTCCAGTGGTCCGGTGCCTAATAGATTGGGCTTATGAGCTTCTGTTGTCCATCTGTTGAGACTTTATCATCATTATTATTACTCTCTATTTCTAAAATGCCTGCAATTTCCGTAGCGTAGGATAGTGGGTAAAATTAGCAAATTGCAAACAAATAAACAAATTCTATGATAAGTACAAGTACAGATACAGTGTAATACAGATATGAGACCCGAGAAGACTTGTATAGCAAAAGCTTCTGACCTTTATGCCTTGTCAGAAGGGAATTCTAGTTTTATTTGATGCCTCCATAGATTTTATTAAGATGTCTTGTGCACATAACAGACTTTTCATCTAAAAACTGACATTTTGCCCTATGCAGGTAGTTAACTTTTGACAAAAACTGGTTACTACTATACTTAAAGGGTCAGTTAACTCAGCACAACTTGGAGCACACCACGGTAATGTAATCCTGAAAACATGTTAAAATACTTTTTGAATTTTTTGTCTGTTGTCCGAAGATGCTGTAAATCATGGAGCAGTCAGCAGTGTGTCTGTAAACACACATAAGACTTTTTTTAACTGTTCTTAGTTTAATTTAAAAAAAAGCAATAGATCACTTTAACACACAATGAAGAGCGCTTATAGTGAGGTCAATGGCCATTTTAAGATCACAACAGCTGTCTTTTCTACATCTGCATAAGGAGCCAGATGGTCCTCTCTTGTTATCCCAACCTTTGCTTACAGTTTCTACAGCCCCATTAATGTCTTCACCATGCTAAGAGATTTTCTATGAATTTCTGTTCTGACATTTGTATTGTGATGACATCGGAGCAACTTTGATATCATATCAGAATTTGTTTTCTAATAATTCTGTCCTGTTAGAGTCACACACATTATGGACAATATGGTGAAGGGTTCCATAAGACGTTGGAACTGTAAGATGAAAACTAATGACCCAGTTACATTAGTGTCACAAAAACAATATTGATTATCATTTGGGAAATATGTACTTTATGATTTATTTTCAGTTTGGTTAAAATGCCACAAAAAGACAAAAGCTAAAAAGCATAAAAGATAGAGGTAGAGGATTCATTCCAAGTGTGTCGTGACCCAGTGCTGAGGGGGAACAAGTTCACTCCAAACCCGTGGATAGTGATGAGTTGGGTGTCTCTGCACTCGAGGTCAAGAACCAGCTCAAGACATCAAGAACACAGCAGGCACAAAGCAGGCTTGACAACATAATACATGATTTTCTCTCGATAATTGTCACAAATTACATTCACCTTTTTTATGTCAACCAGAATAGCAATATTCTCTCTCTTCATGACGGATACAGATGACATCACTACATCTAACTCCGTTAAGTCTTCATGAACTGCATATGCAACATACCGAAGCTAAACACCGAAACATCTCAACAACTTCCCCTATACAATACTATATAATGTCACATTATTAATTATTCATAACATCACATATTATTACTATTGCCAGCATTAACAACCTGGTGCTGTATTTATTCACCTAAGCAATACTTTGTTAACAATATTGTCACAACCCAGATTTGAGGGCTCAGTACACCCCTAATTCCCCTACTGTATCTCATAGGAGCAATCTGGAGGTTGTGACTTTATTCATGTCAGCACCAGCAATTCAGGACATCAGTCATGGAGCGGCAGAGGAATCGCATCACACATCTTTTAGTTCAGCACAGACTGGCCACTTTTTTATTTTTTAACACTTGATTTATGAAACACAATAAGATCTCGCCCACACCCCTGCTGGATTCATTCCAGTGCCCCCGACCAAATAAACTTTCCAGGCTGCCATATACTCATTCAAATTCCTGCAGAGTTAACTATTTGTTGTCACACTAACATACATGGCAGAAAGTGTAAGAGTCCCAGATATCAGTGGTACATGTGTGGTGCAGGTGGTCCCATTATGGCCATGACAAATATTATATAACATTACGTATTATTAACCATTAATAACACATATTATTACTATATAATATACATTGACCCCAAGAGTCTGGTCTTCACAAGGTGTCATTAACCTTTTTTTCAATAGTAGCCAAGTATTGTTTTTATTGTAGAGTACACCAAATAACAGACCCATGCCTCTATTCTTAGGCTCCCGTAAGAAGAGGGAAGTTCACTCGTAGCACCTTTCAGTGTTGCTCATCACACTCGTAAATCTAACTTTCGAGAAATGCCATCCGAGTCCATAAAAATGTCTTCCCGAGTGCCTGTCCTATTTCTCTTTATCACATGCATCGGAGCGATATCTGAGCTTGCAGACGTTTACTTGGAAGTCTCTCAAGTGCCTAAAATTATTAAAAAGACTTGGGGTACCTCCGACTTCCTGTAAAGGCAGAATTACTGAGATTCAGACTCGATTCTATTGTGAAAAGGCTGAGAACACGTTAGGGGTTAATCCACCTGTGTGCGACTCGGGAAGCTTTACAAGATTATATTTTGCAAAAGCCATGGGCTAGCGCCACAAATAAGCTTTTCGAGATTCCAGTAGTTGCGAGCCAGCATTTCGAGAGTTCTTACAGGCGCCATGGAATGGAGGCCAAAGTCTTTCATCAGGCCAGAAATGCTCTAAAATAAAAACATCATTTGGCTGGTTGAACAATTATTAGTCTTTTTATGACAAATATTTGGCAGCCTCATTTTATTATGGTCGTGTCCTTGTACATGACAATTATGTAAATTGTCTCCGATGGCGTACTTTTAGTCTAATGACCTCTACAGTGGCGCCGCTTGCAACAGCCAGACAGCTATCAGAGGCTGTGGTAGGACATGTGGAGGGTGCAGAATACCCAGAGCCCACTTACCTGACAATGAAATAAAGTGAAGGCCAGCTTCACCGCGTGGACCCATTCTCCGAAGACAGAAGACCACCGTCGAGACGTCTAAGATCTCTCTTTTACAGAATCTTTACAATTAACCACCAAACCCAAATTATTAACTTTGGAAAAGTTTGTTATTTAATCCTGCAAAAAATGCTAATATATTCTTGTACAAAGCGATAGATCCTAACATTACAAGGTATGCGTTAGTGGAGGTTTCATGTTTATATCTTTCTCCTGATCATTTTGTGCACTGTTTTTCAGGTCAGTCCTACATATTGGTATTTGGTGGACGTTCGCTGTCATCTTTGGCTCTACAGGACACCATGTTTCTTCATCCACATGATCTGCACTGGGTGCAGGTATGAGGTGGAAGTACATCCAAAAAGTAGTAAATATAGTAATGTGATGTAAACTGATACCCGTTACGTCCAAATTATATTGGTATCAGTTATGTACCAGCAGGAGGTGTCTCTGAACATCACTGTAGACTCAGAATCACTTACATATGGATTCGGAAACACAGAAAAGGTGCATCTCACTGGTGGAAGTGTACACAATTATTTTGCTTCTCATTTAATAGAGTTTGTTCAGTGGGTTTGGAGAATCCTAACAAAGGGGAAGACAGAACTAACATTCTACCTCCACATCTTATTTATTTATATAATTATTTATGAGCATAATTACACTCCATATTTATAAATTAATGCACATTTATCTGTAGGACATGTTTAAATGTGAATTTTGTGGTTAGATATTATGTGCTACTTTTGTCTGTGGGTTGTGTACATGTGTATTGATGGTATGTGCTACATTTGGCCGACACTTGATAATATTTCAGTTGTTCTATCCTATGTCTTATAGATGGGTAACAAGTAGCTTCTTTTTTGTATGACAGGTACCAGTTTTGGGTTCTTCCCCCTCTGGACGTCACTCTCATAACTCATGCAAGTGGAAAGACGGAGCTGTAATATCTGGAGGGCTCCTGGCCTCTGGGGTTCCCAGCGGGTCCATCACCTTAATTAAACCCTGTGGCTCCCACTTCAAGTGGGAACGACTCAGGACCACACCTTCACTCACCCCCAGGTATTCCAACTCAAATCTTCATATGTGTGTTTAGCCTCCCTCTATCTCTTTGTATGTGTCCCCAGCCTTGCTACTGTACCTTGGCCCTCTGTCCATGTGTGTGTGTGTCCAGCCTTGCTCCTGTACCTTGGCCCTCTATCCCTGTGTGTGTCTAGCCTTGCTCCTGTACCTTGGCCCTCTGTCCCTGTGTGTGTCCAGCCTTGCTCCTGTACCTTGGCCCTCTATCCCTGTGTGTGTCCAGCCTTGCTCCTGTACCTTGGCCCTCTGTCCCTGTGTGTGTCCAGCCTTGCTCCTGTACCTTGGCCCTCTGTCCCTGTGTGTGTCCCCAGCCTTGCTCCTGTACCTTGGCCCTCTGTCCCTGTGTGTGTCCCCAGCCTTGCTCCTGTACCTTGGCCCTCTGTCCCTGTGTGTCCCCAGCCTTGCTCCTGTACCTTGACCCTCTGTCCCTGTGCGTGTCCCCAGCCTTGCTCATGTACCTTGGCCCTCTGTCCCTGTGTGTGTCCCCAGTCTTGCTCCTGTACCTTGGCCCTCTGTCCCTGTGTGTGTGCCCAGCCTTGCTCCTGTACCTTGGCCCTCTGTCCCTGTGTGTGTCCCCAGCCTTGCTCCTGTACCTTGGCCCTCTGTCCCTGTGTGTGTCCCCAGCTTTGCTCCTGTACCTTTGCCCTCTGTCCCTGTGTGTGTGTGTGTCCAGCCTTGCTCCTGTACCCTGACCGACTATCCGTGTGTGTCCAGCAGTGCTCCTTTATCCTAACTGACTGACCCTGTGTGTGTCCCCAGCCTTGCTCCTGTACCTTGGCCCTCTGTCCCTGTGTGTCCCCAGCCTTGCTCCTGTACCTTGACCCTCTGTCCCTGTGTGTGTCCCCAGCCTTGCTCCTGTACCTTGGCCCTCTGTCCCTGTGTGTCCCCAGCCTTGCTCCTGTACCTTGACCCTCTGTCCCTGTGCGTGTCCCCAGCCTTGCTCATGTACCTTGGCCCTCTGTCCCTGTGTGTGTCCCCAGTCTTGCTCCTGTACCTTGGCCCTCTGTCCCTGTGTGTGTCCCCAGCCTTGCTCCTGTACCTTGACCCTCTGTCCCTGTGTGTGTCCCCAGCCTTGCTCCTGTACCTTGGCCCTCTGTCCCTGTGTGTGTCCCCAGCTTTGCTCCTGTACCTTGGCCCTCTGTCCCTGTGTGTGTGTGTGTCCAGCCTTGCTCCTGTACCCTGACCGACTATCCGTGTGTGTCCAGCAGTGCTCCTTTATCCTAACTGACTGACCCTGTGTGTGTCCCCAGCCTTGCTCCTGTACCTTGGCCCTCTGTCCCTGTGTGTCCCCAGCCTTGCTCCTGTACCTTGACCCTCTGTCCCTGTGTGTGTCCCCAGCCTTGCTCATGTACCTTGGCCCTCTGTCCCTGTGTGTGTCCCCAGTCTTGCTCCTGTACCTTGGCCCTCTGTCCCTGTGTGTGTCCCCAGCCTTGCTCCTGTACCTTGGCCCTCTGTCCCTGTGTGTGTCCCCAGCCTTGCTCCTGTACCTTGGCCCTCTGTCCCTGTGTGTGTCCCCAGCTTTGCTCCTGTACCTTGGCCCTCTGTCCCTGTGTGTGTGTGTGTGTCCAGCCTTGCTCCTGTACCCTGACCGACTATCCGTGTGTGTCCAGCAGTGCTCCTTTATCCTAACTGACTGACCCTGTGTGTGTCCCCAGCCTTGCTCCTGTACCCTGACCCTCTGTGCCTGTGTGTGTCCCCAACCTTTACCCTGGCCCTCTGTGTTTGCAGCTTTTTCTCCTGTACCCTGATGCTCTGTCCAGGGGCGTAGGAACTGGGGGGATACAGGGGACAAATCCCCCCTGATTAATTGACGAGGGGACACAAAAATAGCAAACACTTAATCATGCATTACCCGATTTGTCCACTAGGACAGTATGTCGTTCCAGTGAAAGCTTTGACCCATAATTTATTTATCTATATATATATATATATATATATATATATATAATCTTGTGTATAATCCAACCCTAACTATACTGTTACAGCGGGAAGCCATGTTTAATATGGTTATCAATTGCAAGAGCGAGGTCTTTGTGGGCACATTTGCATGTCGCCCTCCTACGGTTCCCAGAATGCAGTGTAGTATTTCTTGGAATTCTGGGCATGACACAAGTTTTTTAGGCATTCAAATGTGAACACATATGTACTATTTATTTATTTACTGTACGGTGGAGGCTTCTATCGCTCATTTGCCCACCATATATTACATGATTGTTGTGGTGAACTATATACTCAAAATATCCACTATACATGCTGGGGATCCAGGCCCACACTGATGAGAGACAGTAACCTTGTCCCACTGAATTTCGATATAATGACATTCATAATGACTTTTCAATATAGTAATTCTATTGGCCGAGATAAATTCCCTTTGACCTTAGTCACGTTCGCAGCGTCAACGTAAGGACGTTGCGTCTGACGTAGAGCATTCTCTATTGGTCTGGAGCATCTCTGTTTTCGCGAACCCTATACACGTTATCAACGTAATGACGTAGGATTAGGAACACCTTTTTAATCACCTGGGTAACATTGGTAGAAAGTATTGGTAGAGCTTGGCTGCTTATGATTGGCGCAATATTAGAATACCGCAAAAAATTTAATCTATAGCGACTTATATATTAATAGTCCGCTGAACAACGCGAATACATGGCCTGAGGAAGTCTGTATGGACGAAACCGGTTGCCAAATATAATCTGGATGCAATGGTGTCTCGTTCAGAGCACCTTTCTAATTGATTTGCTTTTCAAATAGTTAGTTCCTGTATAGGCTGTATTTATGCGGGTCACTTTTTTTGATCTAATGCTGGTCCCTTGCTACGCCAAAACGGTTCTGGTGAGAAAGGTTGGTCTCCAGACTTTATTGTGCTACTAAGCACTGATCTGGGGACAACCTGCACACACTATTCTTGAGTCGGAACTTGTGGACTCCAAACTGATTTATATCCAAGCACTCTTTTAAAATGTTTTTATAATAAGAAGGGTATTTCCTATGATTGTTTGTGCTTATATGAGGATTACCTTACATATATCATGGTTACCATCATAATTATGAACTCATTTAAGTATATATAGATATCCACATGAATATGCTGGTATATAGAAGTCAATGATACTTTTTCCTTTTTTTGTGTGACCCCATTTATGACATTCTAATCTAGGATTATTTCCTGCTTTTATACGACGTTGTTTGAGCTTAGTGCTCTAATAAAGACTTTAGTATTTTTTGCTATTATTAATTTTGGTGTTAGGCACCTCCTATTAGTCTGGAATGTTCAGTAATTCTTGATATTTGTTGCTATCTATGTATATATATATATGTGTGTGTGTATATAGTTCACCACAACAATCATTTAATATATGGTGAGCAAAAGAGAGATAGAAGTCTCCACCGTACAGTAAATAAATAGGACATTTATGTTCACATTTGAATGTCTGAAACAAGTTAAAAAACCTGCTTCCAGCTCAGAATTCCAACAAATCCAGTTATTACACTATGTAATCCAACCTTGGCGTTACTTAAAAACTGTGTAATGCAGCGGGCATAAGCTTCAAGGATAAAGGAAGCCATGTTTAAAATGGTTTTATGCATTGCAGAGCGAGGCATTTGTGGGCACATCCAAGAATGTAGTGTAATAACTGTATTTCTCAGAATTCTGAGCAGGAAACCGTTTTTTTAACTTGTTTTAGACATTCAAATGTGCACACAAATGTATTATAAATATATTTCATGTTATTGGCGGACAGGGGCATTGAGAATTTAAAGAAAGAAATAAAAAAATAAAAGTTTTTTGAAGGGCCCCTGCTTCCTGCGATTAGAGTTGAATTATCTACCCTACATAGTTTTGGGCTCCCATGGCTCTGCCCATATGTGTGTCTCCAGCCCCAGTTCTCCATCTTCTCCAGTCACCATCTCTCTCGGTTTCCATTTCATGCTCTCTCCCACTTTTCTTCCTCTCCACGTACTTTAGATATTCCCACAGCTCTCATGTAATGGGTGACAAGCTTCTTCTAGTCGGAGGGGTTTGGATTCACTGCCGATCGGTGCCTGGAGTTGCTATTATAGACCTCAACACAGGACATGTTGCAGAGTATGAGATTAATACTGTGAGTAACTCCTGGCATGCACATATGATGAACATGTAATTAACATATACTTCTCTACGGTGACACTATGTGATTGGAACATGTACAAATTGTGACGGACACATGAAGATTTGCGAGCTTGAGACTGTTGTGTAATTAATTCTAATATCATCACTTTCCTGTTACTTACAGAGCTACCAACAGGTGTTTAAACCCCCTTGCGCGTCCTCTCTAGCACTCGTAGGATTTTCACCTTCATTGGCCATTTACGGGTGTGAAAGCATTTGCTGGCTTGGGGAATTGGAGCAATTCAATAGCAACTTGCGATTTTAGCTGCCGTAACTAAGTTCCGGGTTTAACCATCGCAAAGTTTTCAATACCGTAACCTTTTTGGAGCCCTCATAAAGTTACCAATTGAATAGCAAATAAACTTGCGGCCTCACTTACGGGCTACAGTAATTTGCGATAACCAAGAGCCCGATTCAATTGTGCTATTATATCACATGGTGTGTAGACAAGCAATGAAATGAAACCCAGTAGGATGTCTGGGTGTACTGGTGGGGGAATTAGCCGAAAACGGTTGTTACTAATATCACGCTTATTAGTGACACGTCACCTAGCGTCGAGAGAGTCTAAGCTCTAACTAAAAAAACTTTTAAGAGCTCTAACTAAAAAAAACTACTTTTTTTCAATCATATTTCGCCATCCCCCCCCCCCCCCTCCTTTTCCCTGCACGTCTGACCCTGTGATTTTTTATGTAGAATTCAAAGCACCAAGTTTTGCTTTCATTGTTTATTCGTAAAAGATTAGGTAACAGTTTTTGGAGGGTTTTTGTTCATTTTTGAGGAGTGGAAAAAAAAAATATCTAAGCAAGCAGTGGGAGGAAGAAACAAACACACAGCAAGGAAAAGAAAATGGTGGCCGTTTAAAACTAAGGATATCCAAAAGTGAAACTGTAAAAAAAACAAGACCAGTTAAAAGACAAAAAAAAAAAACATACAGTAAATCTGCAACTTCCACAAATCATGAAAATATATCTTTAAAATAAAAAATAGAACGAAAACAACACTGTTCTTATTTGCGGTTGCAAAGTAACAAGAAGCCGCGGCTAAATGCCTCCATTAGTGCTCTATACAGGCAGATAAAGCTGTGCTTGTCTAGGGGCACAATCAAGGGGTCATTTGTGGTTCCATTTTGAAATATTGCTGTATAGGACTTTTACAGCACAGCAGAGGTACAATGTCTCCGCTGCAGGGGGTGGGAATTACTCACTGAAACTGCCCTAAGTTATAACATCCCGTCCCACCCGCAATACAGCACCAAACTCCGCTGACCCTACCACGGCCAGTACCTCAAGGGTCGTATTCCCTCCAGAGAGCTCTTACAGGGAGGTTGTTCCTCTTGCCACTACCAATGCCAACCCTTCTCAGCTTTCCACTCAACTAGCAGTGGAAATGTCAGAGGAGGCATAGAAAGCCTTTAAGGCTTCTGATGCCATAAAGGAAGTCATACCAACTGCTGCTATGTACCCCTGAAGCTGTAGGGGTGTAAAAGCCATCTCGGGCTCCCAAAGTCATAGAGGTGCTAAAGGGACCCTTTCTACACCCACAAATAATGGGCCAGTTAGAATAAAGCTGAGGAAACACTACCATCATAGAGAATGAGGTAATGGTAGTGAGCCAGGAGGCGCTCAAATATGATCCACTAGAGGGAACATAAGACTCCAAATGGGTTATCCCCTCCGCTCACACCAACAGCTCCATAAGCCACCTATTGCCACTTAAATAATGCCTTGTTTGAGGACTAGGCACTCATGACATTGTTCCAGGAGTTCATTATGGACTTAAGGGGTTGTAAGAATAACTTTTCTACGGTAAAGGTGGTGTGGAACGTGGTCAAGGTGCACTTGTGACTCTTGATTCAGGAATATATCAAGGATTCGAGTAGACATCTAGATGGTAGGCTGGAGTCACTTCAGGGCGAGGTGCACATTCTTCAGTAGAGGCTGTCTCCCGCCTGCTCTACTCACAGGATAAGATGAGGGGACAATAGTAAACACATCGCCTGTCTTTTAGATGAAGACTGGACCCTTCTTACAGATCTGGAACAGGGCCCCAGAATTATATAAGAAACTTTACTCTTCTATTTCAACATATGCCTTCAGGGTGCAAAGGGAGGGACCCCACAGTTAATGATAAGAGAGCGGCTTAATCGGCCAATAATATTCCAAGAGCTCTCTGAAAAAAACTCTCTTATTATTCTTACAATTCTCAGGCACTGGTTCTGTGATGATCCAGGGGTAGGGATATTGACTACCCACAAGGACCGTTGGGTTCTTGGAAAAAATCAGTACTTTGATATCTGGCTTTTGTATCAGAGTCTCTCCATCAGTAATCAGCACTTCCAGGAGTCTCAGTAACCTTCCTGTGGTAGTGACCAGGACAAGTTACTTGCAGGGTGGAGATAGGATCAATATCGCAGCCACCATGAGTAAATAAAAGACAATACCATTGCTATATATCTCAGCAGTCAACTGTTTTCTTTTTGAAAAGTCAGCAATATTTACAGCAGTTAGATACAGAGGGGTGTATACAATACAACAATGACAGGGAGTGGCAGGCAAATACAGGAGATTGACTCCACATGGCGTTCAACATTAGCATTCTGTCTGGCAGCTGGGAACAATAGGCCAACTTTCAATACACACGTAGAGATGTAATTAGCTTATCTGGCAACCAATGGGACAAAACATTATAATGCAATCACTGGTTCCTGTCTGTCTACATTGTAGACCTATTTTGTTTATCTGTTTCATGACCATTTAGTTAAAGTTTAAACAGAACACAGTAATATCACATGGGGAATTACATATTGTATACAGGATAAGGCAGAGACATATGCCATAAGACCATATGAAGCATGGTGGTACCCTATAGCCCTATGTTTTGGGGATATTCAGCCCACCACCCACCTGCCCATGTTTCCCATGTGGCAATATAATACCATTTCCCATTTTCTAATGGGGCGGTATGTTCTCTATGGTGGCTTAATGCACCACGATCCAGGCCCTGGAAAGGGGTCCATGACATTACTCCCCCCTTCCAGACAGCAGTTCTGGGGCTTTGATCCTTAACGGATGATAGTCTTGAACTGCAGCCCCTAGACCAAGTCCTCCTCCAAATAAGAAAAAATGTTGGCCCAAGTGGCCACTGCATAAGTCCCAGTGCATGTCCTCCTCCTGGAGTGAAGTAGTAGGTTTGCCTGGTCTGTGGGTGGTTGCCCACCTTTCAGGAAAATTTCCACAGTCTCTAACCCAATTTCTTTAGGGTTTTGGGAACATAATGCAGTTCCTACAGGGGGAATCTGGGTTAGCAGCCAATTCTCAGCCACCCTCCCCCTTTTCCTTCACAACATCTGGGATCCCAATCCTCAGGGTCCCAGGTAGCAACACAGCCCAACCCCATCTTCTTTCCTTTCAATAACCCACCCCAAATTGCAGGCATCAATCTTGGGGACACATTATTATTATTATTATTATCTTTTATTTGTATTGCGCCAACATATTCCGTAGCGCTGTACAGGGGATAAGAACAGGGGAAATACATGTTTAACAAATTCAAAAGTTGAAGAGCCCTGTTTTGAGCTTAGAATCTTAGCAGAAAGTGCTTTATTCCAAAGCACCCTACAAAACTGGAAACTCGCTACTTACAATCTAAAGGGAATTAAAGGGCAGAAAACTGGGGAAGAGTAACATACAATAAGGAATAGCAAGGGTCAGGAAGCAGCTGAAAGATAGAAAGAGTTTTATTTTAGAGGAAGAGGGGGTCTCAGGAACTAGGATCTTATGCAGGAGCATACTGCTACCCCCTTGGCCACAGGCAGGCAGTGGATCTGAGGTATCACATCTAGGTAGCAGCTCAGGAGGGGGAAAGGGACACTTCCCCACTGGCACAATCTCCTAAGGGTCAGTTGTCAAGGCAGGGTTCGTGAAAAACAGAGTAGGACTTGGAGTTAGGGTCTCTGGATGGAGACCCTTTCCTGGCTAAGACTCACCTGGAGTAATAGACTTTGCTGGGGTTGGTAGCTCCTCCGTGTGGGTATCCACAAGGGCTGGTAAGATTGGGATCACTTCTGTACGCTGTGTCAGGTCCTCTGGTTCCGTGGGCAGCTTGGCTGATCCTTCTATCTCTGGGGCTGCCTGGATTAAAGCGATCCCAGTCAGCCCTGCTAGCAACAATGCAGGGCTTGGGAGTGGAGCCTCAACATGCTCCTTCCTTAGGGTCTTAGGGGTTGCCCCTTCTCCTAATAGCCACATGCCCTGATTTTGGCATCACACTCTCCATGGCTGTCAGCCTTGGCATCTCCACCTGTTTCCTGACGCTTGGACATCAGCAGTCTGTGGTTCAAGACCGGTAACAGTTCATGGGTAGTGAGGCTGGAACTTCTCTGGTTGTTGGCCATCTCCTAGTGGCTGGGGCTGCTAAACACTGCCCTCAGTCTTGCATCTAACAGGATCTGGACTGTTCTCCAGGCCTCCAGGTACCTTCTGGTTTCCTTCCTCCACCTTATAGGGGTGTATCAAATAGTCCATTTACTCTGCTAGCTCAGCTGGGGAAGTATGGGGTAACTCCAAGTACTTTATCCAGGTCCCAACTGGGCCCGCCTCCTCAAGCAGTTCCTCGTACTCTTTTTCCAACTCAAATTATTTCTTCTTCTGTCCCTGGGTCAATTTCCACTTCCCTTTGGGATCATGCCAATAGGATTTCCCAGCACTCTGTGGATTCAAGG
Source organism: Discoglossus pictus (assembly GCA_027410445.1). Classification (NCBI taxonomy): domain Eukaryota; kingdom Metazoa; phylum Chordata; class Amphibia; order Anura; family Alytidae; genus Discoglossus; species Discoglossus pictus. Next base: position 478,960,588 of record CM050164.1, read on the forward strand.
CCACACTTTGGATCTCCCTGCAGCACATCCAGGAGCCCTTGCACTAGTCCAAGGCTGTAGAACGAGGGCCTTTGATTGATGCAGGAGTGGAAACCATTAGGTCCACATACTCATGTTCCAAGTCAAGCTCCAATCACACTAGGTCCTTAAGCCGTTCTGCTAGCTTCTCACCTGGCTGGAGCCCCAGGGAAGCCATTCTCTGATTTTAGAATAACTGTCCACCTATCCTCTTCTGTTGCAATCCTTTGCCTTCGCCGCTCCAGCATACTGGTGATCAGGCTCCTTTTTCTCCCTGACTGCTCTGCAGGCCTCCATGTGGTCCATGATCTTATCTATTTAGTGATGGCCTTCCTTGGACTTGGAACTGGATTTCAAGGTTTGGGAAAATCGCCAATCGGTTTCTGCATCCCCGCTAAGCCGCTGAAAGTACTGGACTTCGAGAAATGGGATACTGAGGTGCAGGGGAGAGGGCTGACCACAGGGTATAGGCGGTGAGGAGAGTGACCGGTAAAAGCAGAGTTCAGCCCTTCCTTGCTGCTAGTTCTTGCACCGAGATCCCACCTCTGCCAACCAGTTGTGTTGATCCAGTGGTAGGGGCTATTACTGCCCAGGGCCACCTGCTAAAGACTACAGGTCAACTACCCACAAGGACCATTTGGGTTCTTGGAAATCTCTGCACCAGCACCCTGATATCTGGCTTCTGTATCAGTCAGGGTCTCTCCATCAGTAATGAGCACTTCCAGGAGTCTCAGTAACCTTCCTGTGTTAGTGACCAAGATAAGTTACTTGCAGGGTGCAGATAGGATCAGTATCACAGCCACTAGGAGCAAATAAGAGGGTAGCACGACTTTTGCGTGCACACCCAATGCGCGCCGTCGCATCCAAATATAGCGCACCCGTCCATCTATGTGCAGTCCGGGCTGAACTCTGCTTTTCTCTGTCACTTATCTTACCGCCTATACTCTGCGGTCAGCCCTCTCCCCTGCACCTCAGTTTCATGCCCTATCCCATTTCTCCTGTACCTCAGCACCCTACCTTCTCCCCTGTACCCCATGCCCTCTTCAGCCCTTTGTGCTTCCTGCTACACACCTGGCTGCCCCTAGGACATTGAGTTCTGGCACATCTGGAATATTTTGGGCACACTCCAAGTCCAACATGAGGGTGATACTGGTGTTTGTGAGTAATGATTAGGTACTTACCTTGTGGCTCCTGTCTGACTGACTTTACAATACTTTCCAAACAAAAGTAAATCACCAGGATCACCCTCACTGTCCAAGCCCTCCTCATGTTACATAGTTACATAGTAATTAAGGTTGAAAAAAGACTTTCAGTCCATCAAGTTCAACCTTTTAAGATCTCCTCTGATCTGCAATATGTGGATTAGTTATTAATTAATTAGTTGTTCGTTAATTATTAATCAATTATTTAATTATTTATTTATATTTTTAAATTATTAATTAATCCAGAGGAAGGCAATCAGAAACTTAGCCAATCATATCCAAGGAAAAAAGAATTAATTCCTTTCTGACCCCAGATACTGGCGATCAGATTTCTTCCATCAATACTCTCTCTCTAATTATCCATGAGAACCCTGAATTCACTTTTTAATTAGAAATAAATCCAGTCCCCTTTTTAAAGTTATGTATCGAATCCTCTGTCACCACCTCCTTGGTAGAGAATTCCACAGATTAACCACCCTTACTGTGAAGAACCCTTTTATTTCTTTAAGGTGGAATCTTTTTACTTCTAACCTCAAGGGATGTCCTCTTGTCAGTTGAAAACCTCTTGGCACAAAAAGCTCCCCTGACAAATCTTTATACTGACCCTGGATGTATTTATATAAGGTAATCATATCTCTTCTTAGACGCCTTTTTTCTCGAGTGTAAGTGTAATTCGGTTAGTCTTTCTTCATAACTTAGCCTCTCCATTCCCCTTATTAGTTTTGTTGCCCTCCTCTGTACCTTTTCCAGCTCTAAAATGTCCTCTTTATGAAGTGGTGCCCAAAATTGTTCTCCATATTCCAAATGAGGGCCTACTAGAGATTTGTATAGTGGCAGAATTATATTTGCTTCCCTGGCTTCTATACCCTTCCTAATACATGCTAATATTTTATTTGCCTTTGCAGCTGTTGCTTGGCTTTGAGCACTGTTACCTAGGTGGTTGTCCACAAGCTCCCAAATCCCTTTCAATATCTGATACCCGTAGATTTGCTCCATTAAGATTATAAATTGCATGGCTGTTTTTCCTTCCCAGATGCATAACTTTACATTTATTCGTATTAAATCTCATCTGCCATTTAGATGCCCATTCCTCAGTTTTATGTAAATCCCTTTGGAGGGAAAGCACATCATTATCTGATTTATTAACCTTGCACAACTTTGTGTCATCAGCAAAAATGGAGACACTACTTTCCAGTCCCACCTCTAAGTCATTAATAAATTACCACATTAGTCCAATCAGAGTATGTTCCGTTTACAACAACCCTTTGCTTACTGTCTTTTAGCCAGCTCTCAATTCATGAGCAGATATTTACTGCAATTCCTGTATCTCTTAGTTTGCACAATAGTCTCCCATGTGGCACTGTATCAAAAGCCTTTGCAAAATCCAAAAATACTACATCCACTAAGTTGCCTCTTTTTTTTACTATTGTTTCTATCTTTTTCGAAATAGGTTATAACCATCCAGATTAACAGTCCAGTCATGAGATTCATCCCAGCACGTTTCGGTAACGCCTATTAAATCCCATTTTTATTAATTGCTAATAATTCTAATTCTCCCATTTTTCCTGGAAAGCTTCTGGCATTAGCAAGCATACACCTTATGTTATGAGTCTATAGTTCTGAAGTGCCTTCCACTGTACTTGAGTTACTTAGTACTACCTCCCTATTGACTATACTACCCCTCCCCCCATCTTCTCCCCTATGAGTTGTTAATTCATCCCTTATACCCTCTACACTTTTTACCCCATTACTTATATATAGTCCCTCCCCCCACCTACTAGTTTAAAAACTCCTCCAGCCTTTCTACCATCCTATCCCCTAGCACAAAAGCTCCCTCATCATTAAGGTGCAATCCATCCCTGCTGTAGAGATTGTACCAAAGTGAGAAGTCAGCACAGTGCTCTAAAAACCCAAACCCCTCCTTAGTGCACCACATCTTTAGCCACCCATTAACCTCCCTAAACTCCTTCTGCCTCCCTGGGCTAGCACGTGGCACTGGTAGTATCTCAGAAAATACTACCTTGGAGGTCCTTGCCTTCAGCTTATTACCTAGTTCTCTAAAATCATTCTTTAGGACACTCCATCTTCCACTAACTTTGTCATTGGTACCAATATGTACCAAGACCGCCGGTTCATTTCAAGCCCTCCCAATAATTTGTCTACCCGATACACAACATGACGAACCCGAGCACCCGGGAGACAGCAAACTGTTAGATTGCTGGGATCTGGGTGACAAATTACCCTGTCTACCTTCCTAATAATAGAGTCCCCTACAACCAAAACCTGCCTATTCTGCCCTCCCACTCCTCCAGTAGAACTGTTCTCTCGGCTGTTAGAGGGAACAGCTCTATCTGGCATTGCCATTTCTCAATGGTCATCCCCAACAGTTTCACTCAATCTGGCAAATCTGTTGGTGTTTGCCAACTCAGAACTGGCCTGCCTCCCCCTGTTCCTCCTGCTTCCCATTGTAACTGTAACCCACCTACCTCCCTGGGCATCCTCACTAGCCCCAGCTCCACCTTCCATGCTAGGCCCAGCTAAACTGTGCTCAGTGAGCACCAACCCCCCTTTCTAGTGGAGCAATTTCACTAAGTGCTTCAATTCTCCTCTCCAATTTGAGCTTCCAGAGAGGCAACATGCTCATACCTGCAACAGGTATGGACCCTGGATCATCTGTTCCAGTATTGCATACATATGACAGGGTGTACACTGAGTGAGGTTGCTACTGGACTGACTCATAATTATGATTATTGTCTACAAAAATTCAGTGGGAAAAATAAAGAATATAAAATAATATATTTGTATAAAGTTTTGTGAAAAATATATATATATATATTATTTTTTTTTATTCTTCCTCCTTTGCACTATAAATCTGCCCCCCCCCCTTTTCTTTGAACTCCCTCCTTTTATTTAAACTCACTTATTTAAACTTACACTTTTACTAGAACTGCACTTGATACTAGAAATGTTCGTAAGCTCACAAGTTCGCCCTTCTCCTCCTGTTTATATTAACTTCTGCCTTCTCACCTGGGCACAATTAGTGCACTCCACTTGCAAACAGCCCCAAAACAGCTCACATACCTTTTTTACTAGTTTAACACAGTCAATCCACACCCCTCTCATCTGTGCAAAATTAGTGCACTCTGCAATTTATCAGCCTTTACCTGCAAAGGAAAATCCACTTGTTGGACTTGGAGTGTCCCCAAAAGTCCCAGGTGCCACCAGGTGTGTAGCAGGAAGCACAAAGGGTTGTCAGTCAGTCATCTCTCAGCATCCAGCACTCTCTGAACAGCTCAGGGTCTAGAGAGGGTATGGGGTACAGGGGAGAAGGCGAGAGGCTGGGGTAGAGGGCCAGGGGTGTTCAGGGTGTTCAGGTTTTGGAGAAATGGGATACTGAGGTGCAGGGGAGAGGGCTGACCACAGGGTATAGGCGGTGAGGAGAGTGACCGGTAAAAGCAGAGTTCAGCCCGGACTGCGTGCTATTTTAGGGCACACTCTCGTCCTTTCGCACATTAGTCGGCGCACGTTTGGCGTGTGCGTAAAAGTCGGAGTGCCAAATAAGAGAACAGACGATTGCTATATGTCTCAGCAGTCAACTGTTTTAGTTTTGAAAAGTTAGCAATATTTATAGCAGTTAGATACAGAGTGCGTGTAAACAATACAACAATGACAGCGAGTGGCAGACAAACACCGGATATTGACTCCCCATGGGGTTCAACACTAGCATCCTGTCTGGCAGCTGGGAACAATAGGCCAACCTCCAATACACAGGTTGTCTCTTGCTGTCTAGCACATCAGAGATGTAATTAGCTTATCTGGCAACCAATGGGACAAAATAGGTTGCAATTCAATCACTGGTTCCTGTCTGTCTACATTGTAGACTTATTTTGTTTAACTGTTTTATGACCATTTATTTAAAGTTTGAACATAACACAGAACATAGTAATATTACATGGAGGATTACATATAGTATACATGATAAAGTAAAGACATATGCCATAAGACCATATGAAGCATGGTGGTACACTATGGCTATTCACCCCACAACCCACCTGCCCACATTTCCCATGTGGCGATATACGGTAATTCCCTTTACTATTTTCCAATGGGGCGGTATGTCCTCTATGGTGGCTCAATGCACCACGATCCAGGCCCTGGAAAGGGGTCCGTGAGAGGTGCTTTCCTGTCCAAAAAGGGCATCTCCGTCTTTTTAAGAACTGACAACCAATCTTACTGCTCAGGACAGATAAGATCTTAGCCAAAGCCCTCTCTGATTCTCAAGTTTGTGCTAGCATAATTGCTTCACTCTGAACCGTTGTATGCCATCCTGCACCAGACATCTTTCTGGTCTGGAATATACTAGGACTAATCTAGAACTCACTTTCCATTCCCTGGATCAAGAGAAGTTTTTGGGTGGGCCATCACTACCTTATAGCCACTCTGCAGGCGTATGGCTTTGGCCCACACTTGTGGGCTATATGAAAATGCTGTACTCCTCTACAGAGCATTTACCTAAAATCTATTGGTCCGTAACGGCACCATTGGTATTTGGACTAGCAGTATGTCAAAGATGCCCTTGTCTGTGTGCACTGGTCATATGCTTTCCTATGCGAAGGTTCACAGGGCTGGTACTGAAGGAGCCAGACATGCGGATTTGTTATTTCGGTAGATGGCATACTCATCGTACTCCTCATAGTCATAATTTTGAGCTGGCAAAGTGAGTGCCAAGAAGTATATTTAACTGGCTCCTCTTTTCAGATCCACTGGTCCAAGTGTACTGGTCTTCCAGAGGTTCTCTACAGGTAGACATCTTTCCTCCCACATTCTGCAACCTTTCATGGGAGGCAGATTTCACCAAGTATTTGGGAGTCTACCTTTCCACTGTGGACCCTTCTGTCCCAGAAAATTGAGCAGAGTTAGGGGTACGCGTCCTACTGTGAGAGTTTTGCAGGACACCTCCACCATGTTTCCCTTAGCGGGAAGACTGTGGTGATCAAATAGCTGGTGTCCTTTCAACTATGGCACCAGCTGACCTGTCTGCGTGGGCACTCACCGGAGCTCCACTGGATAAAAAGGCATTGGGTCTTTGCATGTGTAGCCAGTTTTCCTCTGGAAGAAGACGGACAGGAAGTGGAGTGTGTGTGAAAGCTCCCAGTAGCCCACGAACACCTTTAGTGACTGCAGAAATACTTGTATACAGTGGTTTGCACTGGCATACAGTTTCTACCGCCATTTGCACAATATGGAGTATAACCAGCAATTATTTGGGGTGTTGTTGGCATACTACTGGAATGATCCTCAAGATGTGGATCATCTCAGGGACAGGCAATGTAAGCCTTTAGGTGTAGGAGAGGTTTATATAGCCTTTTCCATCGCTGAAACCCCCTGGTACCATCCCTCACCTTATTCAGTCGGGTATATCCTGGACTTGAACAATCAGATTGGGTGCCGCCACTAAAGATTGTACTCCATCTTGGATTCACGACATTCGAAAAGTTCCACAGGGTTTCCTCTAAGAGATTAAGAATGTCTTCTCCCCTGACTCAAACATCTTCCCTCACAGGGCTTTCACAAGCGACAGCACCACTTGTAGCATCCCTATTGAGGTGGAGGTTGTTAATTCTTTCTTATATGAGAATATTGATCTTTTGCATGCGCTCCTTTCTGCTCTGGGCTTGAATAAGAAGGTTTTTGTGCAGAATGTCTTGGTCCACACTTGCAAGAACAAATGTAGGCGCATGCAAGAGTTTCCTCTTCATTTCAGTGTGACTGGTAAGGTTAAGGGAACGTGGGAGAATTTTTTTATTTTATTTTATTATTTTCTTCATTTATACAAAAAAAAAGACATAGCATTAGGAATTAATCAAAGTTACAGTCTCATAACTAACAGTCAAAGTTAAACCAACAAACATTCATAAAGGAATAAGTTGACATCTGAGGACCCACGTTGACCACATAGGAGGGAGCAACTAACTCAACTTAGTACCATGTAGCACATGTGGGAACGTGGGAGAATTTTAACAGGAAGGCATCCATAACCAAGCTGTTCCTTCTGTGACTTTGAATGGGAAAGGGCTCTGGGGATCCCCCCTCGGGTTAGAGACACCTATCGTGCATTTGGCTATGTATGCATTCCATTATACCACTAGCAAATGAGACCTCTCTCTGGAGCTCTACTTTAAATGGGTGCTTATTTCCATTCAGAGCTCAAAGAATTTGTGGCTCAAGATCTACCTGATGACATTGCAGAAATGAAGTTTGTGGCACAGACTGTTGTCCGTTTTATGGCATGGAAGAATGAGATGCAAAGAAAAGTGTCTCGTATCTAGTGGGCTGCCTTGACTCAATACACAGTGACAGTTAATTATTCAAATAGTTATCTTCTGGCATTGCCTTTTTGAGGGGTTTAGTATTTTTGGACCTTAGCTGGAATTGCATATTGTTATCTTGGTTAGGAATAATCCTTAATTCGTTCCTCAGGAGAAGTCTGGCACTGTTGGAACAATTAGTCCTTTTGGTTCTTTCAATCAGCATCGCTTAGCAAACCATGGCCGGATGTAGCAGTTATCCTGGGTGCAGAGGCAGTTGTCTTTCACTTCCTAATCGGAGTCTTGACTAGCAAGAGTTAATGCTACAAACCTCCATTTCTACTTACCCCATCCTACTCAACCTTTGGGTCTGTGGTTTATAAACCTCACCAGAACCTGGACCATATTACTCATGTACCTGTTATATACTACAAGACTATTTTACAACATATTACACAATATTTTATGTACACTGTGAGTAGAAGAAATGATTCCTTGTTTCTTGTCTCCCTTTAACATCTTTAGTCCTCACTGGAATGGCCACTGATGATGCATGGACACAGTTCTGTTCTGCTTCCAGAGGAGATGCAAGTGTTGATTATGGGTGGAGGTGGGAACTGCTTCTCATTTGGTACCCATCTGAACAAGCAACCTATCCTCCTGCAGCTGCCCCCTGGCATGTGACCACCCTGAACTCCATCTGCCACTATCTTCAGACAACCTGACTCCAGGTGCTTTGACTTTCCTCTGTCATGTGACCACCTGGACTCCTACGGCTGCTATCTTCATTCACGTAACCACCTGGACTCCCTGCTGTCGCTATCTTCATTCACGTAACCACCTGGACTCCCTGCTGTCGCTATCTTCTGTCACGTGACTACCTGGACTCCCTGCTGTCACTATCTTCTGTCACTTGACCACCTGGACTCCCTGCTGTCGCTATCTACTGTCACGTGACCACCTGGACTCCCTGCTGTCGCTATCTACTGTCACGTGACCACCTGGACTCCCTGCTGTCGCTATCTTCTGTCACGTGACCACCTGGACTCCCTGCTGTCGCTATCTTCTGTCACGTAACCACCCGGACTCCCTGCTGTCGCTATCTTCTGTCACGTGACCACCTGGACTCCCTGCTGTCACTATCTTCTGTCACTTGACCACCTGGACTCCCTGCTGTCGCTATCTACTGTCACGTGACCACCTGGACTCCCTGCTGTCGCTATCTACTGTCACGTGACCACCTGGACTCCCTGCTGTCGCTATCTACTGTCACGTGGCCACCTGGACTCCCTGCTGTCGCTATCTTCAGTCACGTGACCACCTGGACTCCCTGCTGTCGCTATCTTCAGTCATGTTCCATGTTTTGTCTCTGTCGTGAAACAGAAGTGCTCAATGTTGTCGAATTTAGGACTTTATTAAAAAATATACAGAAAACATCAAATGTCAACAAAATTGTTTCAAAAATCATCTAGCCATGAATATAGTAAAGGACCACTGGGAAGTCTTATTTATATTCTGTTTTTTTAAAGCCTAACTTGATCATGTGAAATAAATGCAGCCTTTCATTTTTAATTATTGGTCTAAAATTTGCTTTAATGGTCGTAGATATGTGTTCCTAATATGGAGACATGGGAGGAACACTGGGTTCAGATAATAGCTCTTTTTGGTTGAATTGAAAGACCACCAGGTATGTAATATACCTTATACCTATGTATTTATTTACTTGTATGTACTTTTATTGGGGAAAGATTGAAGGCATAAGAACATAGGTCACAGGGGCAGAGATGGATAGATGAGGTCATTGAAACAATGATCGTGAGCTTAATGTAGCTTAAACGACCAGTGACTGACAGATGTACCTGCATGTGGCGTGCCGAGACTAAACAACATTGCCTTAAGAAGCAATTAAAAGATTTGTTGTATAGCCTAAATCATGCAAATAGTTCCTGTATAGGTCTGCCTACTGCAACATAAGCCTGCAACATACTATTGAAACGCTAATTCACATTCAGCACTACAGAGCTTGTGTACTAGGAGAGAGGATGGTAGAAAGACTGGAGTGGGGAAGGGACTAAATAGAAGTAATGGGAACGAAAGTGTAGAGGGGGTAAGAAATGATTTAACTTGTCATGGGATTAGATGGGGGAGGGGTAGTATAGTCAATAGGGAGGTATTACTAAGTAATTCAAGTACAGTGGCAGGCACTTCAGGAGCACAGACTCCTGGCATAATGTGTATGCTCGATAATGCCAGAAGCTTACCAGGAGAAATGGGAGAGTTAGAATTATTAGCAGTAAATGAGGAATGGGACTAAATAGGCATTACTGAAACATGGTGGGATGAATCTCGTTACTGTTAGACTGGATGATTATAACCTTTTTAGGAAACATAGAGGCAATGGTAAAAGAGGAGGAGGGATTTTTCTGTATGTTAAGCCTGAATTTAAGCCTTTAGCAGAGAAGATATTTATGGTGGACCTAGTGATAAAGCTGAATGCTTGAGGGTAGAGTTAAATAGCGGAGCAGCAAATTCCAAAAGAATATTAGTTGGAGTATGCTATAAACCCCCAAATATAGCTGAAAGTGAGGAAATACAATTAAGGTACAGATTGAAAATGCAGCTAAGCACGGGTAAGTTCTAATAATGGGAGATTTTATCTACCCTGAAATAAACTGGATGGATGGGACTAAGGGGAGCAGGTTCTTGGTTACACTCAGGGATTATTATCTGGCCCAGGTTATACAAGAGCCTACTAGAAATGAGGCCATCTTGGATTTAGTTATCATGAATAATATTGATATAATATAAAATCTTATTTGAGATTGAATAAAAAAAAACAAAGTTGTAAAGGCCAGCAAAAAATATTTTAATGGTAGGTTTTAACGGTCAGCATTGCGTTTGTCATTCAGTCGTTTCCGGCTCTCCGCGACCTCAGGGATCGTAACACACCAAGCACATCTTTATGTCCATGGTCATAATGATCCACATGGTATTCATGGCAGAGATACTGAAGTGGATTGCCAGTTCCTTCTCCAGGGGGCCACAGCATAGTGGTATTCCTAAGTAGTCTCCCATTCAAGTACTGACAAGGCACAACCTTGCATGGCTTCTTGGTGGCCTTTTGGTTCACTGATTGGAAACTACTGGACCACCAGGCAACCCACAATGCAACGTATAGACTGGGACAAATAACTGACAGGTAAAAATACTGAACATAAATGGACAACGTTCAAATCCTAACTTAAAACGAAATGGAGTACATCACATCCGATATGCACCTAAGCGAGGCCAAGCTCTAATAATGGGGGACGTTAACTAATCTGAAATAAACTGCATGAATTAGACCAGCAGTACGGGTAAGGGGAGCAGAGATCATTATCTGGCACCAGTCATACAAGAACCGAGGCCATCTTGTATTTAGTGACCATGAATAATATAGATAGAATATCAAATGCTGAAATAGAGGGAAACCGTGATCCCAACACAGTCTCATTTGAGATTGAGTTAAAATGATAACGTTAAAAGAGGTCAAGAATAACGGAACAAATACAGAGAATATAAGTGGACATCATTCAAATGCTTATTAAATATACATAAAATCTACATATACCATCTTGAAATAAAAGAACTGGATTAAATCCTACATCATATAGACTTTAAAGATCAAGATACAGAACACAAAACAGACATTTATATTATACAAGAAAGGGGACAGACGGCTTTACGGGAGTACAAGGAAGTCACCAAGGAAAGGGCGATTAGACTGGCTAACATAGAAAATGAAAAGTTATATGTAAGGAGAGTAAGACTAATCCTAAACATGGATATAAATATATTACTGGGAAGAAGGCCAGGAAGGAAGCTATAGGGACATTACAATGTGACACAGTCTGATAATTAGTGACCAGGAAAAGGCAGATGAGCTAAATAGGTTCTTATCTTTGGTATACACAAGGGAGGTACCAGTGGTTGGGACACGGCAACATAATGGGGCTACACTACCTCCACCAAATAACTGTTTAACACAGGAAGTAATCCAAAAGAGATTGGAAAAAATAAATGTAATAAAGCTGCGGTTCCTGATGGAATACATCCAAGGGTCCTGATGGAATACATCCAAGGGTACTGAGGGAATACATCCAAGGGTACTGATGGAATACATCCAAGGGTACTGAGGGAATACATCCAAGGGTCCTGATGGAATACATCCAAGGGTCCTGATGGAATACATCCAAGGGTACTGCGCGAGCTGGGCTCTGTAATAGCCAAACCATTATATTTAATTTTTCAAGATTCACTCAACACGGGGTCTCTACCAGATGACTGGAGAAAAGCTGATGTGATACCTATATTTAAAGAGGGAGCAAGAGCAAATCCAGGGAATTATAGACCAGTGAGCTTCACTTCTGTAGTGGGGAAGCTTTTAGAAGGGTTAATAAGGGATAATATACAAGAATATGTATATTTGAACAGGATTATAAGTAGGAGTCAACATGGATTTATGAGGGATAGGTCATGTCAAACAAATCTAATTAGTTTCTATAAGGAGATTAGTAGCAACCTGGATCAAGGCAACTCAGTGGATGTAGTCTTTTTGGATTTTGCAAAGGCTTTTGATACAGTGCCACATGGAAGGCTATTGTGCAAACTATGGGATACAGGAATTGCACTAAATATCTGCTCATGGATTGAGAGCTAAAAGACAGGAAGCAAAGGGTTGTTGTAAATTGAACATACTCCGATTGGACTAATGGGCTAAGTGGGGTTCCTCAGGGTTCAGTATAAGGTCCTCTCATTTTAACATATTTCATAAAAACTTAGAAGTAGGACTGGAAATTATAGTCTGCTGATGACACTCAATTGTGCATTGTGCAAAATGATGTCATTTCCCTCCTAAGGGATTTGCATAAATGTAAGAAATGGGCAACTAAATGGCAGATGAGATTTAATATGAATATGTGTAATGTTCTGCATTTGGGAAAGAAAATTGCTATGCAATGTGTAATCTTAATGGAGCAAATCTGGAGCAAACCACCTTAGTGCTCTGACCTTCTTCTTTGTACAACTCTTGTCACCTCCTCTCACTCTCACCTTCAGGACTTTTCTTGTACTGCCCCTATTCTCTGGAACTCCTTGCCTCACTTCACCAGATTATCCTCCTGCCTCAAAACATTTGCAACCTCACTAAAAACGCATCTCTTTAAAGAAGCGTATCACCTTCCACCTTAACACACTCTGCACCTCTCTCTCCCTCCTTTACCACACACAATACCTTTAGGTTGTAAGTCTGCGAGTTTCAAGCCTGCAGGGTGCTTTGGGGAAAGCACTATGGACACTGGAATCAAGGCTCAAAGACACGGCCCTCCTTGCTATGTGTTGATTTGTATTTACCTTTGCCTAGAACTTATCTTATGTACAGTGCTACGGAATATCAGCCTTATTAAATTGCGATTCGGTAAATTTAAAAGGGCTCTATATAAGCACACCGCATATTTTTTTACAGAAGTTTTTAGTTAGTAAAGACCTCGCTTTTGGATAGAAGTTCACCAACTAAAAACTTCTGTAAAAAAAATATGCTGTGTGCTTATATAGAGCCCTTTTAAATTTACCGAATCGCAATTTAATAAGGCTGTAAATGGTTAGATCTATTTGCCTTGTTATTGGTAGTCACGTAGCTTGTAATGAAGGCCAAGGACAAGTATTTAGATCTATGGGCCTTGTTATTGGTAGTCACGTAGCTTGTAATGAAGGCCAAGGACAAGTGGTTAGATCTATTTGCCTTGTTATTGGTAGTCACGTAGCTTGTAATGAAGGCCAAGAACAAGTGGTTAGATCTTCGGCCCTTGGTATTGGAAGTCATTAAGCTTATAAGAATGCCAATAACGGAGACAAGACCAATGTCTCGAGTCACAACTGTGAACTGGCAATGTCATCATATAGAAACTTATAATGGAATCCACTTTAGTATGGCAGGCTGCTAGGCAGAAACAGTTTATCAAAGACAATTTATGTCACATGGAATAATGAAGGTGTTTCTACAAAAACTTTTCACCCACAGTTTTTTTTATTAATATATTGAAACATCTGATCTATTTGTCACAATTCATTAAATAACTAATGATAATATATATATTTATAAATAACTAGTAACAATATTTTTTTGCAACTTTATGTATCTGCAGGCAGTTGGTAGACAAACTGGGAGCCAGGTCAAGGCCAGTGGTAGCCAGTCAGACTAGCAGACATGTTATGCATTATGTTGCGTCATGTACATAGCACCTATGCCAATTGTAAGCTGCCACTCACTGTGTACACATTGCACTGGCTTGGGTTCTCTTGCCTGTGCAACTGTGTTGTTGTGTCAAGGGTGTGTTTAAATCCTCCAGATGCCTTCTGTTATGTGTGTGGGAAATTGTCAATTTAACCTGAATGAATTTTTTGATTTGGCCCCCATACTTGCAGTGTCACCTGTGTTGGGCGTTTGACAGGATGGGTACATGGTTCCTGCTATATGCTCTTTATCTATCATTTTGGGCCTTGGCTGTTTCATCAATACAGTGCACCAAAAATGTGAGCGAAAGAAGCAGAGCTCAATGTAAACTATAATAATAATTATGGCTAAACTACGTCATCTCCTTTTCTCAGTCACTTAGAGAATTATGCACAAATAATAAAATTATGCACAAAGACCCTTAAGTTTCTACTGCCATATCTCCATGCATCAACTTTATGACCTAACAATAGTAATCTCTTCTTTTTTTTATTTTTATTAAGGAAAAGCAATTAAGGCACACAACCTTGCAATGATATACATTTACATAAACACAAAAATGAATGAAATATAATACATGCGTTTCAGGTATTGCTGAACATTGTATATAATATTGTCCTAATAAACAGTTTTTCATACTCTTTTTTTCTTATAATGTTATCTGTTTTTTGGCTTCATACTTGCAGCAATTTTAGTTTAGTTTAGTTTTAACAGCTTCATGTGCGGCCTTATAGTCCGTTAGGTGTAAGAGTTAAAATTTGCTAGAACTATAAATGGACTCAAAACCAAAGCAAGTGGGAATACGTCTGGTCTCCTCCCACCTACCCAGCACCCGCGGGTGGTTCCAGTCTGCTTTATATATCTGGTTCCATCTCCGGCACTCTCGGTCCGGCCCGCTCCCGACTCCACCTCTCGCCATACCCAAGCAGTTATCCTCCTATGACTTATTTAATAAGAGCGAGAGACACACCTTGAAGAGGAGATCCAGGGTTCCCATATACTTAACACCGGAAATTAGCTAAGAAGTATGTTGGTCATTCTTTTATTAAAGTATATATAATTGATTTTATTAATCACTTCTTGAAAGTCGATATTGCTATCTTTCCAAGACATGGCTTTAACACTCTTGGTTGCTGATTGACTGTGCTAGTTTATTACCCTTAGCATCCAGACTCACAATCCTCGCACCTAGCAAGCAGGAGTCTACAACTGGTGTCAGGGAGGTCCGGAGCAGCCCTGAAATTAATTCCGTGGTTTTAAGCCATACTTTCTGGACTATGGGGCATAACCACCATGTGTGCATAAAGTCACCTTATGTTTGGCACTCCTAAAACAGGTGTCTGCCGTAGCACATATCTTATGTAGTCGCAAGGGGGCCATATATGTCCGATGTAGTATTTTTAAGGAAGTCTCTAGAAGACAATAATTTATCGACCCTTTAGCCAAATTTGAGCAAGTTGCAGACCACTTGCTACTATCCCAGATTTGGTTTAAGTCCAGCTCCCATTTCTGCATGAAGGAAGGCTTTTGATCTGCAGGCGGAGTGTTCATAGAGAGAACACAATATCCCTTTAGAAAGGGGCAGATTCTTACAAATTGTCAAAACCCACGATGCATTTGGTGCTCCATATTTATTGTATACAGAGCTAGCCCAATGCCTAAGTTTCGCATAGTTAAATAATTTATGCCTAGGAATAAGGATGTGATCCGAGGGAATAATGCGGTCCTGCGTAAACCAGGCTCCTAGTTTATCCAACTTATTTAGAGGTCAGAAAGCCTTTTATCTCTGTGATGGGGCTTCCCGTACTGTGGGCATAGAAAACACTGAAGTGAGTGGCGATAGTGATGTACTAATTGGCGCTCTGACCTGGCCCATCCCCAAATTTTCAATGTCTGGTTGATCATTGGGTTTTGAGAATTTGGTAGAATCAGGATAAGGTGACCACAGTATTTCCCCCCAAGTTAATGGGGCCATTTGGGTATTTTCTAAGAAAATCCAGCTGGGCTAGTGTGTGATTGAGTGCGCGAGAGGGAGGAACACAAGTTGGGCCGCTTTGTGATAAAGGGCAAAGTTGGGGCATGATAAACCCCCCTTTAATTAGTGCCAAAACATTATCCTTTTTGCGATTCTGGGAGGCCTATTTCTCCAAATGAATTTCAAAGCTACATTTTGAAAGTGGGGCAACTGTTAATTGTAATAGGAAAAAGTCCAAAATAAATAGAGGAGCTTGGGCACTCTGGATCTACCCTCCTAATTGCCTTTTCCGTTCTTACAGAAAGGATACCATCTAGTTCCAGCCTGGTCTTATAAATTTGGCGCTTGAGAGAGCGAAAAGGTGACAATTGGTTTTGCTTTTCTAATGAGCCTAATAACGTCATAAGTTCTAGATCTTTCTGACGGTATTGTCTTATGGGCTACCCAGAGCCATCCTGTCGATGTCTCTGGGTTAGAATTGGTGTCAAACAAGAGTTTTCTGAGGCAACTTGCTCAGAGTACATTGGGACGGAGAGGCGATACTAATTTAATTTCCAGGAGTATGGTGTGGTCCAAATGTCAAATCTAGAGAAACGGCCGCATGATCAGACCACGTGCAAGGGTGAATGTTCACCTTGGAGGATCCATCAAATAGGGAGGAGCTAGATCCCAGCAATCGAACAGATCCCAGCAATCGAACAGTTTGCTGTCTCCCGGGTGCTCGGGTTCGGCATGTTGTGGATCGGGTGGATAAATTATTGGGAGGGGCTGGTAATGAACCGGCGGTCTTGGTACACATTGGTACCAATGACAAAGTTAGTGGAAGATGGAGCGTCCTAAAGAATGATTTTAGAGAATTAGGGAATAAGCTTAAAGCAAGGACCTCCAAGGTAGTATTTTCTGAGATACTACCAGTGCCACGTGCTAGCCCAGGGAGGCAGAAGGAGCTTAGGGAGGTTAATGCGTGGCTTAAAAAGTGGTGCAGTGCAGAGGGTTTTGGGTTTTTAGAGCACTGGGCTGACTTCTCACTTGGGTACAATCTCTATAGCAGGGATGGATTGCACCTTAATGATGAGGGCGCTTTTGTGCTAGGGAATAGGATGGTAGAACGGCTGGGGGAGTTTTTAAACTTGTAGGTGGGGGGGAGGGACTATATAGAAGTATTGGGGTAAATAGGGTAGAGAGGGAAAGGGATGAATTATTTACCCATGGGGGAGGAGAAGGGGGGAGGGTTACAATAGAAAGTAGGGAGATATTAATAGGGGCCTCAAATACAGTGGCAGGCACTTCACATCAGCAGAGCCATAGCAACATAAAGTGTATGATTGCAAACGCAAGAAGTTTGCCTGGGAAAATGGATGAGCTAGAAATATTAGCAGTACAAGAAAAATGGGGCTTAATAGGCATTACGGAAACATGGTGGGATGAATCTCATGACTGGACTGTTAATCTGGATGGTTATAACCTATTTAGGAAAGATAGGGGAAATGGTAAAAGAGGAGGAGGGATCTGTCTTTATGTTAAGCCTGAATTTAAGCCTATAGTTAGAGAAGATATTTATGCTGGCACTAACGGCATCATTGAATCCTTGTGGGTTGAGCTAAATAGTGGAGGAGCTAATTCTAAACGCATATTGGTGGGAGTATGCTATAAACCCCCAAATATAGCTGAAAGTGAGGAAATACAATTATTGTTACAGATTGGAAATGCAGCTAAGCATGGGCAAGTTCTAATAATGGGAGACTTTAATTACCCTGATATAAACTGGATAAACGAGACCAGCAGCTCAGCTAAGGGGAGCAGGTTCTTGAGTACACTCAGGGATCATTATCTAGCCCAGGTAATACAAGAACCTACTAGAAATGGGGCCATCTTGGATTTAGTCATCACAAGTAATATTGATATAATATCAAATGTAAAAATAGGGGAACCCTTGGGGAACAGTGATCACAACACAGTCTCATTTGAGATTGAATACAAAAAACAAAGTTGTAAGGGGCCAACAAAAACTCTAAATTTTAAAATGGCTAACTTTAATGGGCTACGGGCAGCAATACAACATATAGACTGTGACAAAGAACTTACAGGGAAGAATACTGAAAATAAATGGACAACATTCAAATCCTTACTAAATAAACATACTCATCAGCATGTACCATGTGGTAATAAAATGAATAGGAGTAAATCACATCCTATGTGGCTTAACAATGACTTAAAGATCATGATGAGGAAAAAGAGACATGCATTTAAATTATACAAGAAGGAGGGAACAGAGGCATCTTTATGTGACTATAAGGAAATCAACAAGGCTTACAAAAGGGCTATTAGACTGGCTAAAATAGAAAATGAGAAGTCAGTTGCAATGGAAAGTAAGACTAACCCTAAAATATTTTATAAATATATTAATGGGAAGAAGGCCAGGAAGGAATCGATAGGACCATTACAATGTGACACAGGCCATCTGATAATTAGTGACCAGGAAAAGGCAGATGAGCTAAATAGGTTCTTTTCGTCGGTTTACACAAGGGAGGTACCAGTGGTTGGGACACTGCAACATAATGGGGCTACACTACCTTCACTAAATAATTGGTTAACGCAGGAAGAAATACAAAAGAGGTTGGAGAAAATAAATGTTAATAAAGCCCCAGGTCCTGATGGAATACATCCAAGGGTACTGAGGGAGCTGGGTTCTGTAATAGCCAAACCATTATATCTAATCTTTAAAGACTCGCTCACTACAGGGTCTCTACCAGATGACTGGAGAAAAGCAGAGGTGATACCTATATTTAAGAAGGGATCTAGAGCAAATCCGGGGAATTATAGACCAGTGAGCCTCACTTCTGTAGTGGGGAAGCTTTTAGAAGGGTTAATAAGGGACAGAATACAAGAATATGTCTATTTGAACAGGATCATAGGTAGCGGTCAACATGGATTTATGAAGGAAAGGTTGTGTCAGACCAATCTAATTAGTTTTTATGAGGAGGTTAGTAGGAACTTGGATCAGGGCAACTCAGTGGATGTAGTCTTTTTAGATTTTTCAAAGGCATTTGATACAGTGCCACATGGAAGACTAGTGAGCAAACTAAGGGATACAGGAATTGCAGTAAATATCTGCTCATGGATCGAGAGCTGGCTAAAAGACAGGAAGCAAAGGGTTGTTGTAAATGGAACATACTCCGATTGGTCTAATGTGATAAGTGGGGTTCCTCAGGGCTCAGTATTGGGTCCTCTCCTTTTTAACATATTTATTAATGACATTGAAGTAGGACTCGAATGTAGTGTCTCCATTTTTGCTGATGACACTAAGTTGTGCAAGGTAATAAAATCAGATAATGATGTACTTTCCCTACAAAAGGATTTGCATAAATTAGAGAAATGGGCGGCTAAATGGCAGATGAGATTTAATACAAATAAATGTAAGGTTATGCATTTGGGAAGGAACAATAGCCAAGCAATCTATAATCTTAATGGAGCAAATCTAGGGGTATCAGATATTGAAAGGGATTTGGGAGTACTAGTGGACAACCACCTAGGTAACAGTGCTCAAAGCCAAGCAGCGGCTGCAAAGGCAAATAAAATATTAGCATGTATTAGGAAGGGTATAGAAGCCAGGGAAGAAGATATAATTCTGCCACTATACAAATCTCTAGTACGCCCTCATTTGGAATATGGAGTACAATTTTGGGCACCACCTCACAAAAAAGACATTTTAGAGCTGGAAAAAGTACAGAGAATGGCTACAAAACTAATAAGGGGAATGGAGGGGCTAAGTTATGAAGAAAGACTAGCAAAATTAAACTTATTTTCGCTAGAAAAAAGGCGTCTAAGAGGAGATATGATTACGTTATTTAAATACATCCAGGGTCAATATAAGGCTTTGTCAAGTGAACTTTTTGTAGCAAGAGATTTTCAACTGACAAGAGGACATCCTTTGAGGTTAGAGGAAAAAAGATTTCACCTTAAACAAAGAAAAGGGTTCTTCACAGTTAGGGTGGTTAAACTGTGGAATTCTCTACCAAAGGAGGTGGTGACAGCGAATTCGATAGACAACTTCAAAAAGGGGTTAGATATATTTCTGAATAAAGAGGGCATTCAAGGCTATCCTAGATAACTAGCGAAGGAATATTGATCCAAGGAGAAATTTGATCGCCCGGGGTCAGGAAGGAATTTTGCTTTTTTTTCCCCTTATGAGACAATTGGCAAAGTTTCAATGTTTTTTTTTTTTCTGTTTGCTTCCTCTGGATCAATTAACAATTAACAATAATAATAAATAGTCCACATTAAAAAGATCAATAGAGATCTAAAAAGGTTGAACTTGATGGACTAACTCTTTATTCATTCTCCAATACTATACTATTAATAATTATTTAATCAATAATTTAATTAATAACTAATCCGCATATTGCAGATCAGAGGAGATCTTAACAGGTTGAACTTGATGGACTGAAAGTCTTTTTTCAACCTTAATTACTATGTAACTATGTAACTATGTAATGAGCAGTGCATCTATGCGGGAGTATGAATTGTGAGCTGAAGAGATGAACGTAACCTCCCTATCACATGTGCGATGACCCCTCCAAGCGTCCACTAAATTAAATGAGGAAAGAAGCCTATAAATTCGTCTCAGCTTCTTAGAAAAGTGGTTATCCGTTGTGACTCTGGACCTATCTTTGGCTGGTTCGAGTGCCAGATTCAGAACTCCTCCTATTATGAGTTTCCCCAGTCTCCCTCTTCTAGTGTCCTAAGAATCCTAATCAAAGCTTGATGAGGCGAGGATGTGGGGGCGTAAAATGAAATTAGAGAAGTTCTGACACCCAAGACTGTGCCCTTTAAAATTATATAAGAGCCTTGGTTTCAAGCTGAAAAGGAAAATTCCTGTGGAAGAGTATCGCTACCCCCCTCCCGTGTGCGATATTAGTGGTGCGAAAATAATTGGGATAATCCTTATGAAGGAAGGAGGCAGCCTAGGAAGAGCAATGCCTATATAGCTTCTGTCAGAAAGTCATGGTATTTATGCGTACCATGTCACTAATCTAAATAGATCAGGTGAAGAATATCTGGAGGTAAACCCCAGCCGGTCCATTTTCGATAACATTAATTAAATATCTAAATAAATGTGTCTAAGATACGTAAGTTTTTTGGGTATCAAGCACAATCCTCTAATATTGAGCACTTAATGAATTAGGCTCCTGAGAATGATTTCCAGAGCACTATAAATAAAGAGAGCTCCTGTCCTACCTTGACCGATAGGGAGCTCAGTTAAAGCACAACCTACCCTCTTATCAGCCCCTGTAATTAATACCCTATACCTCGGGCCCTGGGTTGGAGTTCTGATGTAACCTAAACTAGTTAGTCCCTCAGTGTCATGCCTAGGTGACTAATGGAGATGCATGTTACCCTAGTAATCTTTCCCCACGAGAAGGTGAAAGCTGCTAAGTTCAAAAAGTGAATAAACACATACAGGTTAGGGACATGGCAGAGCAGTCTTATATCAAATTGTTAGATCAGGAGTTCTCTAAGCAGCCCAGGAATCAGTCAAGTGTCCTGGACCGTTTCTCAGGATGCTGCTGCTCAAGAGCGAATGTTCAAGCTCATATGTCTAGAAGTTCAAGCTCATATGTCTAGAAGCCAAGCTCATATGTCTAGAAGCCAAGCTCATATGGCTAGAAGTGCAAGCTCATATGTCTAGAAGCCAAGCTCATATGGCTAGAAGTGCAAGCTCATATGGCTAGAAGTGCAAGCTCATATGTCTAGAAGCCAAGCTCATATGGCTAGAGGTGCAAGCTCATATGTCTACAAGCCAAGCTCATATGGCTAGAGGTGCAAGCTCATATGTCTACAAGCCAAGCTCATATGGGTAGAAGTGCAAGCTCATATGTCTAGAAGCCAAGCTCATATGTCTAGATGCCAAGCTCATATGTCTAGAAGCCAAGCTCATATGGCTAGAAGTGCAAGCTCATATGTCTAGAAGCCAAGTTCATATGTCTAGAAGTGCAAGCTCATATGTCTAGAAGCCAAGCCAAGCTCATATGTCTAGAAGTGCAAGCTCATATGTCTAGAAGCCAAGCTCATATGTCTAGAAGTGCAAGCTCATATGGCTAGAAGTGCAAGCTCATATATCTAGAAGTGCAAGCTCATATGGCTAGAAGCCAAGCTCATATGGTTAGAGGCCAAGCTCATATATCTAGAAGTGCAAGCTTATATGTCTAGAAGCCAAGCTCATATGGCTAGTAGTGCAAGCTCATATGTCTAGAAGCCAAGCTCATATGTCTAGAAGTGCAAGCTCATATTTCTAGAAGTGCAAGCTCATATGTCTAGAAGCCAAGCTCATATGTCTAGAAGTGCAAGCTCATATGTCTAGAAGTGCAAGCTCATGTGACTAGAAGCCAAGCTCATATGTCTAGAAGTGCAAGCTCATATGGCTAGAAGCCAAGCTCATATGGCTAGAAGTGCAAGCTCATATGGCTAGAAGTGCAATCTCATATGTCTAGAAGCCAAACTCATATGGCTAGAAGTGCAAGCTCATATGTCTAGAAGCCAAGCTCATATGGCTAGAAGTGCAAGCTCATATGTCTAGAAGCCAAGTTCATATGTCTAGAAGTGCAAGCTCATATGTCTAGAAGCCAAGCCAAGCTCATATGTCTAGAAGTGCAAGCTCATATGTCTAGAAGCCAAGCTCATATGTCTAGAAGTGCAAGCTCATATGGCTAGAAGTGCAAGCTCATATGTCTAGAAGTGCAAGCTCATATGGCTAGAAGCCAAGCTCATATGGTTAGAGGCCAAGCTCATATGTCTAGAAGTACAAGCTTATATGTCTAGAAGCCAAGCTCATATGGCTAGTAGTGCAAGCTCATATGTCTAGAAGCCAAGCTCATATGTCTAGAAGTGCAAGCTCATATTTCTAGAAGTGCAAGCTCATATGTCTAGAAGCCAAGCTCATATGTCTAGAAGTGCAAGCTCATATGTCTAGAAGTGCAAGCTCATGTGACTAGAAGCCAAGCTCATATGTCTAGAAGTGCAAGCTCATATGGCTAGAAGCCAAGCTCATATGGCTAGAAGTGCAAGCTCAAATGTCTAGAAGCTAAGCTCATATGGCTAGAAGTGCAAGCTCATATGTCTAGAAGCCAAGTTCATATGTCTAGAAGCCAAGCCAAGCTCATATGTCTAGAAGTGCAAGCTCATATGTCTAGAAGCCAAGCTCATATGTCTAGAAGTGCAAGCTCATATGGCTAGAAGTGCAAGCTCATATGTCTAGAAGTGCAAGCTCATATGGCTAGAAGCCAAGCGCATATGGTTAGAGGCCAAGCCTATATGTCTAGAAGCCAAGCTCATATGGCTAGTAGTGCAAGCTCATATGACTAGTAGTGCAAGCTCATATGTCTAGAAGTGCAAGCTCATATGTCTAGAAGTTCAAGCTCATATGTCTAGAAGCCAAGCTCATATGTCTAGAAGCCAAGCTCATATGTCTAAAAGTGCAAGCTCATATGGCTAGAAGTGCAAGCTCATATGTCTAGAAGCCAAGCTCATATGGCTAGAAGTGCAAGCTCATATGGCTAGAAGCCAAGCTCATATGGCTAGAAGTGCAAGCTCATATGTCTAGAAGCCAAGCTCATATGTCTAGAAGTGCAAGCTCATGTGACTAGAAGCCAAGCTCATATGTCTAGAAGTGCAAGCTCATATGGCTAGAAGCCAAGCTCATATGGTTAGAGGCCAAGCTCATATGTCTAGAAGTGCAAGCTTATATGTCTAGAAGCCAAGCTCATATGGCTAGTAGTGCAAGCTCATATGTCTAGAAGCCAAGCTCATATGTCTAGAAGTGCAAGCTCATTTTTCTAGAAGTGCAAGCTCATATGTCTAGAAGCCAAGCTCATATGTCTAGAAGTGCAAGCTCATATGTCTAGAAGTGCAAGCTCATGTGACTAGAAGCCAAGCTCATATGTCTAGAAGTGCAAGCTCATATGGCTAGAAGCCAAGCTCATATGGCTAGAAGTGCAAGCTCATGTGTCTAGAAGCCAAGCTCATATGTCTAGAAGTGCAAGCTCATGTGACTAGAAGCCAAGCTCATATGTCTAGAAGTGCAAGCTCATATGGCTAGAAGCCAAGCTCATATGGCTAGAAGTGCAAGCTCATATGTCTAGAAGCCAAGCTCATATGGCTAGAGGTGCAAGCTCATATGTCTACAGGCCAAGCTCATATGGGTAGAAGTGCAAGCTCATATGTCTAGAAGCCAAGCTCATATGTCTAGAAGTGCAAGCTCATATGGCTAGAAGTGCAATCTCATATGTCTAGAAGCCAAACTCATATGGCTAGAAGTGCAAGCTCATATGTCTAGAAGCCAAGCTCATATGGCTAGAAGTGCAAGCTCATATGTCTAGAAGCCAAGTTCATATGTCTAGAAGTGCAAGCTCATATGTCTAGAAGCCAAGCCAAGCTCATATGTCTAGAAGTGCAAGCTCATATGTCTAGAAGCCAAGCTCATATGTCTAGAAGTGAAATCTCATATGGCTAGAAGTGCAAGCTCATATGTCTAGAAGTGCAAGCTCATATGGCTAGAAGCCAAGCTCATATGGTTAGAGGCCAAGCTCATATGTCTAGAAGTACAAGCTTATATGTCTAGAAGCCAAGCTCATATGGCTAGTAGTGCAAGCTCATATGTCTAGAAGCCAAGCTCATATGTCTAGAAGTGCAAGCTCATATTTCTAGAAGTGCAAGCTCATATGTCTAGAAGCCAAGCTCATATGTCTAGAAGTGCAAGCTCATATGTCTAGAAGTGCAAGCTCATGTGACTAGAAGCCAAGCTCATATGTCTAGAAGTGCAAGCTCATATGGCTAGAAGCCAAGCTCATATGGCTAGAAGTGCAAGCTCAAATGTCTAGAAGCTAAGCTCATATGGCTAGAAGTGCAAGCTCATATGTCTAGAAGCCAAGTTCATATGTCTAGAAGCCAAGCCAAGCTCATATGTCTAGAAGTGCAAGCTCATATGTCTAGAAGCCAAGCTCATATGTCTAGAAGTGCAAGCTCATATGGCTAGAAGTGCAAGCTCATATGTCTAGAAGTGCAAGCTCATATGGCTAGAAGCCAAGCGCATATGGTTAGAGGCCAAGCCTATATGTCTAGAAGCCAAGCTCATATGGCTAGTAGTGCAAGCTCATATGACTAGTAGTGCAAGCTCATATGTCTAGAAGTGCAAGCTCATATGTCTAGAAGTTCAAGCTCATATGTCTAGAAGCCAAGCTCATATGTCTAGAAGCCAAGCTCATATGTCTAGAAGTGCAAGCTCATATGGCTAGAAGTGCAAGCTCATATGTCTAGAAGCCAAGCTCATATGGCTAGAGGTGCAAGCTCATATGTCTACAAGCCAAGCTCATATGGCTAGAGGTGCAAGCTCATATGTCTACAAGCCAAGCTCATATGGGTAGAAGTGCAAGCTAATATGTCTAGAAGCCAAGCTCATATGTCTAGATGCCAAGCTCATATGTCTAGAAGCCAAGCTCATATGTTTAGAAGTGCAAGCTCATATGGCTAGAAGTGCAAGCTCATATGTCTAGAAGCCACACTCATATGGCTAGAAGTGCAAGCTCATATGTCTAGAAGCCAAGCTCATATGTCTAGAAGTGCAAGCTCATATGGCTAGAAGCCAAGCTCATATGGCTAGAAGTGCAAGCTCATATGTCTAGAAGCCAAGCTCATATGGCTAGAGGTGCAAGCTCATATGTCTACAAGCCAAGCTCATATGGGTAGAAGTGCAAGCTCATATGTCTAGAAGCCAAGCTCATATGTCTAGAAGTGCAAGCTCATATGGCTAGAAGTGCAATCTCATATGTCTAGAAGCCAAACTCATATGGCTAGAAGTGCAAGCTCATATGTCTAGAAGCCAAGCTCATATGGCTAGAAGTGCAAGCTCATATGTCTAGAAGCCAAGTTCATATGTCTAGAAGTGCAAGCTCATATGTCTAGAAGCCAAGCCAAGCTCATATGTCTAGAAGTGCAAGCTCATATGTCTAGAAGCCAAGCTCATATGTCTAGAAGTGCAAGCTCATATGGCTAGAAGTGCAAGCTCATATGTCTAGAAGTGCAAGCTCATATGGCTAGAAGCCAAGCTCATATGGTTAGAGGCCAAGCTCATATGTCTAGAAGTGCAAGCTTATATGTCTAGAAGCCAAGCTCATATGGCTAGTAGTGCAAGCTCATATGTCTAGAAGCCAAGCTCATATGTCTAGAAGTGCAAGCTCATATTTCTAGAAGTGCAAGCTCATATGTCTAGAAGCCAAGCTCATATGTCTAGAAGTGCAAGCTCATATGTCTAGAAGTGCAAGCTCATGTGACTAGAAGCCAAGCTCATATGTCTAGAAGTGCAAGCTCATATGGCTAGAAGCCAAGCTCATATGGCTAGAAGTGCAAGCTCATATGTCTAGAAGCTAAGCTCATATGGCTAGAAGTGCAAGCTCATATGTCTAGAAGCCAAGTTCATATGTCTAGAAGTGCAAGCTCATATGTCTAGAAGCCAAGCCAAGCTCATATGTCTAGAAGTGCAAGCTCATATGTCTAGAAGCCAAGCTCATATGTCTAGAAGTGCAAGCTCTTATGGCTAGAAGTGCAAGCTCATATGTCTAGAAGTGCAAGCTCATTTGGCTAGAAGCCAAGCGCATATGGTTAGAGGCCAAGCCTATATGTCTAGAAGCCAAGCTCATATGGCTAGTAGTGCAAGCTCATATGGCTGGTAGTGCAAGCTCATATGTCTAGAAGTGCAAGCTCATATTTCTAGAAGTGCAAGCTCATATGTCTGGAAGTGCAAGCTCATATGTCTAGAAGTGCAAGCTCATATGACTAGAAGCCAAGCTCATTTGTCTAGACGTGCAAGCTCATATGGCTAGAAGCCAAGCTCATATGTCTAAAAACCAAACTCATATGGCTAGAACTGCAAGCTCATATGTCTAGAAGCCAAGCTCATTTGTCTAGAAGTGCAAGCTCATATGGCTAGAAGCCAAGCTCATATGTCTAAAAGCCAAACTCATATGGCTAGAACTGCAAGCTCATATGTCTAGAAGCCTATCTCATATGGCTAGAACTGCAAGCTCATATGTCTAGAAGCCTATCTCATATGTCTAGAAGTGCAAGCTCATATGTCTAGAAGCCAAACTCATATGTCTAGAAGCCAAGCTCATATGTCTAGAAGTGCAAGCTCATATTTCTAGAAGTGCAAGCTCATATGTCTAGAAGCCAAGCTCATATGTCTAGAAGTGCAAGCTCATGTGACTAGAAGCCAAGCTCATATGTCTAGAAGTGCAAGCTCATATGGCTAGAAGCCAAGCTCATATGGCTATAAGTGCAAGCTCATGTGTCTAGAAGCCAAGCTCATATGTCTAGAAGTGCAAGCTCATGTGACTAGAAGCCAAGCTCATATGTCTAGAAGTGCAAGCTCATATGGCTAGAAGCCAAGCTCATATGGCTAGAAGTGCAAGCTCATATGTCTAGAAGCCAAGCTCATATGGCTAGAGGTGCAAGCTCATATGTCTACAAGCCAAGCTCATATGGGTAGAAGTGCAAGCTCATATGTCTAGAAGCCAAGCTCATATGTCTAGAAGTGCAAGCTCATATGGCTAGAAGTGCAATCTCATATGTCTAGAAGCCAAACTCATATGGCTAGAAGTGCAAGCTCATATGTCTAGAAGCCAAGCTCATATGGCTAGAAGTGCAAGCTCATATGTCTAGAAGCCAAGTTCATATGTCTAGAAGTGCAAGCTCATATGTCTAGAAGCCTATCTCATATGGCTAGAACTGCAAGCTCATATGTCTAGAAGCCTATCTCATATGTCTAGAAGTGCAAGCTCATATGTCTAGAAGCCAAACTCATATGTCTAGAAGCCAAGCTCATATGTCTAGAAGTGCAAGCTCATATTTCTAGAAGTGCAAGCTCATATGTCTAGAAGCCAAGCTCATATGTCTAGAAGTGCAAGCTCATATGTCTAGAAGTGCAAGCTCATGTGACTAGAAGCCAAGCTCATATGTCTAGAAGTGCAAGCTCATATGGCTAGAAGCCAAGCTCATATGGCTATAAGTGCAAGCTCATGTGTCTAGAAGCCAAGCTCATATGTCTAGAAGTGCAAGCTCATGTGACTAGAAGCCAAGCTCATATGTCTAGAAGTGCAAGCTCATATGGCTAGAAGCCAAGCTCATTATGGCTAGAAGTGCAAGCTCATATGTCTAGAAGCCAAGCTCATATGGCTAGAGGTGCAAGCTCATATGTCTACAAGCCAAGCTCATATGGGTAGAAGTGCAAGCTCATATGTCTAGAAGCCAAGCTCATATGTCTAGAAGTGCAAGCTCATACGGCTAGAAGTGCAATCTCATATGTCTAGAAGCCAAACTCATATGGCTAGAAGTGCAAGCTCATATGTCTAGAAGCAAAGCTCATATGGCTAGAAGTGCAAGCTCATATGTCTAGAAGCCAAGTTCATATGTCTAGAAGTGCAAGCTCATATGTCTAGAAGCCAAGCCAAGCTCATATGTCTAGAAGTGCAAGCTCATATGTCTAGAAGCCAAGCTCATATGTCTAGAAGTGCAAGCTCATATGGCTAGAAGTGCAAGCTCATATGTCTAGAAGTGCAAGCTCATATGGCTAGAAGCCAAGCTCATATGGTTAGAGGCCAAGCTCATATGTCTAGAAGTGCAAGCTTATATGTCTAGAAGCCAAGCTCATATGGCTAGTAGTGCAAGCTCATATGTCTAGAAGCCAAGCTCATATGTATAGAAGTGCAAGCTCATATGTCTAGAAGCCAAGCCAAGCTCATATGTCTAGAAGTGCAAGCTCATATTTCTAGAAGTGCAAGCTCATATGTCTAGAAGCCAAGCTCATATGTCTAGAAGTGCAAGCTCATATGTCTAGAAGTGCAAGCTCATGTGACTAGAAGCCAAGCTCATATGTCTAGAAGTGCAAGCTCATATGGCTAGAAGCCAAGCTAATATGGCTAGAAGTGCAAGCTCATATGTCTAGAAGCTAAGCTCATATGGCTAGAAGTGCAAGCTCATATGTCTAGAAGCCAAGTTCATATGTCTAGAAGTGCAAGCTCATATGTCTAGAAGCCAAGCCAAGCTCATATGTCTAGAAGTGCAAGCTCATATGTCTAGAAGCCAAGCTCATATGTCTAGAAGTGCAAGCTCATATGGCTAGAAGTGCAAGGTCATATGTCTAGAAGTGCAAGCTCATATGGCTAGAAGCCAAGCTCATATGGCTAGTAGTGCAAGCTCATATGGCTAGTAGTGCAAGCTCATATGTCTAGAAGTGCAAGCTCATATGTCTAGAAGTTCAAGCTCATATGTCTAGAAGCCAAGCTCATATGTCTAGAAGCCAAGCTCATATGTCTAGAAGTGCAAGCTCATATGGCTAGAAGTGCAAGCTCATATGTCTAGAAGCCAAGCTCATATGGCTAGAGGTGCAAGCTCATATGTCTACAAGCCAAGCTCATATGGCTAGAGGTGCAAGCTCATATGTCTACAAGCCAAGCTCATATGGGTAGAAGTGCAAGCTCATATGTCTAGAAGCCAAGCTCATATGTCTAGATGCCAAGCTCATATGTCTAGAAGCCAAGCTCATATGTTTAGAAGTGCAAGCTCATATGGCTAGAAGTGCAAGCTCATATGTCTAGAAGCCAAACTCATATGGCTAGAAGTGCAAGCTCATATGTCTAGAAGCCAAGCTCATATGTCTAGAAGTGCAAGCTCATATGGCTAGAAGCCAAGCTCATATGGCTAGAAGTGCAAGCTCATATGTCTAGAAGCCAAGCTCATATGGCTAGAGGTGCAAGCTCATATGTCTACAAGCCAAGCTCATATGGGTAGAAGTGCAAGCTCATATGTCTAGAAGCCAAGCTCATATGTCTAGAAGTGCAAGCTCATATGGCTAGAAGTGCAATCTCATATGTCTAGAAGCCAAGCTCATATGGCTAGAAGTGCAAGCTCATATGTCTAGACGCCAAGTTCATATGTCTAGAAGTGCAAGCTCATATGTCTAGAAGCCAAGCCAAGCTCATATGTCTAGAAGTGCAGGCTCATATGTCTAGAAGCCAAGCTCATATGTCTAGAAGTGCAAGCTCATATGGCTAGAAGTGCAAGCTCATATGTCTAGAAGTGCAAGCTCATATGGCTAGAAGCCAAGCTCATATGGTTAGAGGCCAAGCTCATATGTCTAGAAGTGCAAGCTTATATGTCTAGAAGCCAAGCTCATATGGCTAGTAGTGCAAGCTCATATGTCTAGAAGCCAAGCTCATATGTCTAGAAGTGCAAGCTCATATTTCTAGAAGTGCAAGCTCATATGTCTAGAAGCCAAGCTCATATGTCTAGAAGTGCAAGCTCATATGTCTAGAAGCCAAGCCAAGCTCATATGTCTAGAAGTGCAAGCTCATATGTCTAGAAGCCAAGCTCATATGTCTAGAAGTGCAAGCTCATATGGCTAGAAGTGCAAGCTCATATGTCTAGAAGTGCAAGCTCATATGGCTAGAAGCCAAGCTCATATGGTTAGAGGCCAAGCTCATATGTCTAGAAGTGCAAGCTTATATGTCTAGAAGCCAAGCTCATATGGCTAGTAGTGCAAGCTCATATGTCTAGAAGCCAAGCTCATATGTCTAGAAGTGCAAGCTCATATTTCTAGAAGTGCAAGCTCATATGTCTAGAAGCCAAGCTCATATGTCTAGAAGTGCAAGCTCATATGTCTAGAAGTGCAAGCTCATGTGACTAGAAGCCAAGCTCATATGTCTAGAAGTGCAAGCTCATATGGCTAGAAGCCAAGCTCATATGCCTAGAAGTGCAAGCTCATATGTCTAGAAGCTAAGCTCATATGGCTAGAAGTGCAAGCTCATATGTCTAGAAGCCAAGTTCATATGTCTAGAAGTGCAAGCTCATATGTCTAGAAGCCAAGCCAAGCTCATATGTCTAGAAGTGCAAGCTCATATGTCTAGAAGCCAAGCTCATATGTCTAGAAGTGCAAGCTCATATGGCTAGAAGTGCAAGCTCATATGTCTAGAAGTGCAAGCTCATTTGGCTAGAAGCCAAGCGCATATGGTTAGAGGCCAAGCCTATATGTCTAGAAGCCAAGC
This sequence comes from Discoglossus pictus, assembly GCA_027410445.1. Taxonomy (NCBI): domain Eukaryota; kingdom Metazoa; phylum Chordata; class Amphibia; order Anura; family Alytidae; genus Discoglossus; species Discoglossus pictus. The sequence goes on from CM050164.1 coordinate 478,991,454, forward strand.
TCATATGGCTAGTAGTGCAAGCTCATATGTCTAGAAGTGCAAGCTCATATTTCTAGAAGTGCAAGCTCATATGTCTGGAAGTGCAAGCTCATATGTCTAGAAGTGCAAGCTCATATGACTAGAAGCCAAGCTCATTTGTCTAGAAGTGCAAGCTCATATGGCTAGAAGCCAAGCTCATATGTCTAAAAACCAAACTCATATGGCTAGAACTGCAAGCTCATATGTCTAGAAGCCAAGCTCATTTGTCTAGAAGTGCAAGCTCATATGGCTAGAAGCCAAGCTCATATGTCTAAAAGCCAAACTCATATGGCTAGAACTGCAAGCTCATATGTCTAGAAGCCAAGCTCATTTGTCTAGAAGTGCAAGCTCATATGTCTAGAAGCCAAGCTCATATGTCTAGAAGTGCAAGCTCATATGTCTAGAAGTGCAAGCTCATGTGACTAGAAGCCAAGCTCATATGTCTAGAAGTGCAAGCTCATATGGCTAGAAGCCAAGCTCATATGCCTAGAAGTGCAAGCTCATATGTCTAGAAGCTAAGCTCATATGGCTAGAAGTGCAAGCTCATATGTCTAGAAGCCAAGTTCATATGTCTAGAAGTGCAAGCTCATATGTCTAGAAGCCAAGCCAAGCTCATATGTCTAGAAGTGCAAGCTCATATGTCTAGAAGCCAAGCTCATATGTCTAGAAGTGCAAGCTCATATGGCTAGAAGTGCAAGCTCATATGTCTAGAAGTGCAAGCTCATTTGGCTAGAAGCCAAGCGCATATGGTTAGAGGCCAAGCCTATATGTCTAGAAGCCAAGCTCATATGGCTAGTAGTGCAAGCTCATATGGCTAGTAGTGCAAGCTCATATGTCTAGAAGTGCAAGCTCATATTTCTAGAAGTGCAAGCTCATATGTCTGGAAGTGCAAGCTCATATGTCTAGAAGTGCAAGCTCATATGACTAGAAGCCAAGCTCATTTGTCTAGAAGTGCAAGCTCATATGGCTAGAAGCCAAGCTCATATGTCTAAAAACCAAACTCATATGGCTAGAACTGCAAGCTCATATGTCTAGAAGCCAAGCTCATTTGTCTAGAAGTGCAAGCTCATATGGCTAGAAGCCAAGCTCATATGTCTAAAAGCCAAACTCATATGGCTAGAACTGCAAGCTCATATGTCTAGAAGCCAAGCTCATATGTCTAGAAGTGCAAGCTCATATGTCTAGAAGCCAAGCTCATATGTCTAGAAGTGCAAGCTCATATGTCTAGAAGTGCAAGCTCATGTGACTAGAAGCCAAGCTCATATGTCTAGAAGTGCAAGCTCATATGGCTAGAAGCCAAGCTCATATGCCTAGAAGTGCAAGCTCATATGTCTAGAAGCTAAGCTCATATGGCTAGAAGTGCAAGCTCATATGTCTAGAAGCCAAGTTCATATGTCTAGAAGTGCAAGCTCATATGTCTAGAAGCCAAGCCAAGCTCATATGTCTAGAAGTGCAAGCTCATATGTCTAGAAGCCAAGCTCATATGTCTAGAAGTGCAAGCTCATATGGCTAGAAGTGCAAGCTCATATGTCTAGAAGTGCAAACTCATTTGGCTAGAAGCCAAGCGCATATGGTTAGAGGCCAAGCCTATATGTCTAGAAGCCAAGCTCATATGGCTAGTAGTGCAAGCTCATATGGCTAGTAGTGCAAGCTCATATGTCTAGAAGTGCAAGCTCATATTTCTAGAAGTGCAAGCTCATATGTCTAGAAGTGCAAGCTCATATGTCTAGAAGTGCAAGCTCATATGACTAGAAGCCAAGCTCATTTGTCTAGAAGTGCAAGCTCATATGGCTAGAAGCCAAGCTCATATGTCTAAAAACCAAACTCATATGGCTAGAACTGCAAGCTCATATGTCTAGAAGCCAAGCTCATTTGTCTAGAAGTGCAAGCTCATATGGCTAGAAGCCAAGCTCATATGTCTAAAAGCCAAACTCATATGGCTAGAACTGCAAGCTCATATGTCTAGAAGCCTATCTCATATGGCTAGAACTGCAAGCTCATATGTCTAGAAGCCTATCTCATATGTCTAGAAGTGCAAGCTCATATGTCTAGAAGCCAAACTCATATGTCTAGAAGCCAAGCTCATATGTCTAGAAGTGCAAGCTCATATGTGTAGAAGCCAAACTCATATGTCTAGAAGCCAAGCTCATATGTCTAGAAGTGCAAGCTCATATGTCTAGAAGCCAAGCTCATATGTCTAGAAGTGCAAGCTCATATGTCTAGAAGCCAAGCTCATATGTCTAGAAGTTCAAGCTCATATGTCTAGAAGTGCAAGCTCATATATCTAGAAACCAAGCTCATATGGCTAGAAGTGCAAGCTGATATGTCTAGAAGTGCAAGCTCATATGTCTAGAAGCCAACCTCATATGTCTAGAAGCCAAACTCATATGTCTAGAAGTACAAGCTCATATGTCTAGAAGCCAAGCTCATATGTCTGTTGCTGTTTACAAGTGGATTTACCTTTAAAAGTAAAGGCTGATAAACTGCAGAGTGCACTATTTGTGCCCAGGTGAGAGGGGTGTGGCTTGACTGTTAAACGAGGATAAAGGATTTGTGAGCTGGTTTGGGGCCTGTTTACAAGTGGATTTACCTTACAAGTAAAGGCTGATAAATTGCAGAGTGCACTAATTGTGCCCAGGCGAGAAGGCAGAAGTTAATCGAAACCGGAGAAGAGGAACTTGTGAGCTTGCGAACATTTTCAGTATCAAGTGCAATTCTAGTAAAAGCCTAGGAGTTTAAATAAAAGGAGGGCCTTCAAAGAAAAGGGAGGGCAGATTTATAGTGCAAAGGAGGAAAACTTTATATAAATATATTATTTTATATTCTTTATTTTTCCCACTGAAATTTCGTAGACAATAATAATAATTATGAGTCAGTCCAGTGGCAACCTTATTCAGTGTACATCCTGTCATATGTATGCAATACTGGGACAGATGATCCAGGGTCCATACCTCTGTGAGAGGTGTGAGCATGTTGCCTCTCTGGAAGCTCAAATTGGAGATCTGGAGAGGAGAATTGCAGCACTTAGTGATATTGCTCCACTGGAAGGGGGGTTGGTGCCGGATTGAGTGAAACTGTTGGCGATGTCCATTCAGGAATGGCAATGCCAGATAGAGCTGTTCCCTCTAACAGCCGGGCGAACAGCTCTACTGGAGGAGAGGGAGGGCAGAATAGGCAGAACAACAGACAGGTTTTGGTTGTAGGGGACTCTATTATTAGGAAGGTAGACAGGGTGATTTGTCACCCATATCCCAGCAATCGAACAGTTTGCTGTCTCCCGGGTGCTCGGGTTCGGCATGTTGTGGATCGGGTAGACAAATTATTGGGAGGGGCTGGAAATGAACCGGCGGTCTTGGTACATATTGGTACCAATGACAAAGTTAGTGGAAGATGGAGTGTCCTAAAGAATGATTTTAGAGAACTAGGTAATAAGCTGAAGGCAAGGACCTCCAAGGTAGTATTTTCTGAGATACTACCAGTGCCACGTGCTAGCCCAGGGAGGCAGAAGGAGATTAGGGAGGTTAATGCGTGGCTAAAGATGTGGTGCACTAAGGAGGGGTTTGGCTTTTTAGAGCACTGGGCTGACTTCTCACTTCAGTACAATCTCTACAGCAGGGATGGATTGCACCTTAATGATGAGGGAGCTTTTGTACTAGGGGATAGGATGGTAGAAAGGCTGGAGGAGTTTTTAAACTAGTAGGTGGGGGGGAGGGACTAGATATAAGTAATGGGGTAGAAAGTGTAGAGGGTATAAGGGATGAATTAACAACTCATAGGGGAGGAGATGGGGGAGGGGTAGTATAGTCAGTAGGGAGGTAGTACTAAGTAATTCAAGTTCAGTGGCAGGCACTTCAGAACTACAGACTCATAACATAAGGTGTATGCTTGCTAATGCCAGAAGCTTGCGAGGAAAAATGGGAGAGTTAGAATTATTAGCAATTAATGAAAAATGGGATTTAATAGGCATTACCAAAACGTGGTGGGATGAATCTCATGACTGGACTATTAATCTGGAGGGTTATAACCTATTTAGGAAAGATAGAGGCAATGGTAAATGAGGAGGAGGGATTTGTCTGTATGTTAAGCCTGAATTTAAGGCTATAGTCAGAGAAGATATTTATGGTGGACCTAGTGATAAAGCTGAATGTTTGTGGGTAGAGTTAAATAGCGGAGCAGCAAATTCCAAAAGAATATTAGTAGGAGTATGCTATAAAACCCCAAATATAGCTGAAAGTGAGGAAATACAATTATTGTTACAGATTGGAAATGCAGCTAAGCGCGGGCAAGTTCTAATAATGGGAGACTTTAATTACCCTGAAATAAACTGGATAAATGAGACCAGCAGTTCAGCTAAGGGGAGCAGGTTCTTGAGTACACTCAGGGATCATTATCTGGCCCAGGTTATACAGGAGCCTACTAGAAATGACGCCATCTTAGATTTACTCATCACAAATAATATTGATATTGTATCAAATGTTGAAATAGGGCAACCTTTGGGAAACAGTGATCACAACACAGTCTCATTTGAAATTTAATTAAAAAAACAACATTTTAAGGGGCCAACAAAAACTCTTAATTTTAAAAGGGCAGATTGTAACGGTCTAAGGGCAGCGACGCAAAGTATAGACTGGGACAGAGGCATGATGGGTAAAAACACTGACCATAAATGGACAACGTTTAAATCCTTACTAAATATACATACACATCGGCATATACCGTGTGGGAATAAAAGTAAAAGGAGTAAATCACAACCCATGTGGCTTAACAATGATTTAAAGATCAAGATACGGAGTAAAAAACATGCATTTATATTATACACACAAGAGGGGACAGAGACGGCTTTACAGGAATACAAGGAAATCACCAAGGAAAGGGCTATTAGACTGGCTAACATAGAAAATGAAAAATTAATTGCAAAAGAGAGTAAGACTAACCCTAAAATATTTTTTAAGTATTTTAATGGGAAGAAGGCGAGGAAGGAAGCTATAGGAACATTACAATGTGATACCGTCTGATAATTAGTGACCAGGAAAAGGCAGATGAGCTAAATAGGTTCTTTTCTTCGGTATACACAAGGGAGGTGTGGTTGGGACACTGCGACATAATGGGGCTACACTACCTTTGCCAAATAACTGGGTAACACAGGAAGTAATCCAAAAGAGGTTGGAAAAAATAAATGTTAATAAAGCCCCGGGTCCTGATGAAATACATCCAAGGGTACTGATGGAATACATCCAGGGGTCCTGATGGAATACATCCAAGGGTCCTGATGGAATACATCCACTGGTCCTGATGGAATACATCCAAGGGTACTGAGGGAGCTGGGTTCTGTAATAGCCAAACCATTATATTTATTTTTTCAAGATTCACTCAACACAGGGTCTCTACCAGGGAGCAAGAGCAAATCCGGGGAATTATAGACCAGTGAGCCTCACTTCTGTAGTGGAGAAGCTTTTAGAAGGGTTAATAAGGGATAATATACAAGAATATGTCTATTTGAACAGGATTATAAGTAGGAGTCAACATGGGTTTATGAGGGATAGGTCATGTCAAACAAATCTAATTAGTTTCTATGAGGAGGTTAGTAGGAACCTGGATCAAGGCAACTCAGTGTTGTAGTCTTTTTGGATTTTGCAAAGGCTTTTGATACAGTGCCACATGGGAGACTATTGGGCAGACTAAGGGATACATGAATTGCAGTAAATATCTGCTCATGGATTGAGAGCTGGCTAAAAGACAGGAAGCAAAGGGTTGTTGTAAATGGAACATACTCCGATTGGACTAATGTTGTAAGTGGGGTTCCTCAGGGCTTAGTATTAGGTCCTCTCCTTTTTAACATATTTATTAATGACTTAGAGGTAGGATTGGAGTGTGGTGTCTCCATTTTCGCTGATGACCCAAAGTTGTGCAAGGTAATTAAATCAGATAATGATGTGCTTTCCCTCCAAGGGGATTAACATAAAATTGAGGAATGGGCATCTAAATGGCAGATGAGATTTAATACGAATAAATGTAAGGTTATGCATCTGGGAAGGAAAAATAGCCATGCAATTTATAATCTTAATGGAGCAAATCTAGGTGTATCAGATATTGAACGGGATTTGGGAGCTTGTGGACAACCACCTAGGTAACAGTGCTCAAAGCCAAGCAGCAGCTGCAAAGGCAAATAAAATATTAGCATGTATTAGGAAGGGTATAGAAGCCAGGGAAGCAAATATAATTCTGCCACTATACAAATCTCTAGTACGCCCTCATTTGGAATATGGAGGACAATTTTGGGCACCAATTCATAAAAAGGACATTTTAGAGCTGGAAAAGGTACAGAGAAGGGCAACAAAACTAATAAGAGGAATGGAGGGGCTGAGTTATAAAGAAAGACTAACAAAATTAAACTTATTTTCTCTAGAAAAAAGGCGTCTAAGAGGAGATATGATTACCTTATATAAATACATCCAGGGTCAGTATAAAGATTTGTCAGGGGAGCTTTTTGTGCCAAGAGGTTTTCAACTGACAAGAGGACATCCCATGAGGTTAGAAGTAAAAAGATTCCACCTTAAAGAAAGAAAAGGATTCTTCACAGTAAGGTTGGTTAATCTGTGGAATTCTCTACCAGAGGAGGTGGTGACAGCAGATTCGATAGATAACTTTAAAAGGGGACTGGATTTATTTCTAATTAAAAAGGGAATTCAGGGTTATCATGGATAATTAGAGAGACAGTAATGATACAAATTTTTTACATTTCCCCTTGAGACAATTGGCTAAGACTCGCTTATTTGTTTTTTTTTTGTTTGTTTTTTCTATTTGCCTTCCTCTGGACTAATTAATAATAATAATAAAAAAAAAACATTAAATAATTGATTCATAATTAATTAACAACTAATGAATTAATAGTTAATCCGCATATTGCAGATCAGAGGAGATCTTAAAAGGTTGAACTTGATGGACTGAAAGTCTTTTTTCAACCTTAAATACTATGTAACTATGTAACTATATGGCTAGAAGTGCAAGCTCATATGTCTAGAAGCCAAGCTCATATGGCTAGAAGTGCAAGCTCATATGTCTAGAAGCCAAGCTCATATGGCTAGAAGTGCAAGCTCATATGTCTAGAAGCCAAGCTCATATGGCTAGAAGTGCAAGCTCATATGTCTAGAAGCCAAGCTCATATGCCTTGAAGCCAAGCTCATATGGCTAGAGGCCAAGCTCATATGCCTAGAAGTGCAAGCTCATATGTCTAGAAGCTAAGCTCATATGTATAGAAGTGCAAGCTCATATGTCTAGAAGCGAAGCCAAGCTCATATGTCTAGAAGTGCAAGCTCATGTGGCTAGAAGTGCAAGCTCATATGTCTAGAAGTGCAAGCTCATATGGCTTGAAGTGCAAGCTCATATGTCTAGAAGCCAAGCTCATATGTCTAGTAGTGCAAGCTCATATGCCTAGAAGCCAAGCTCATATGTCTAGAAGGGCAAGCTCATATGTCTAGAAGTGCAAGCTCATATGTATAGAAGCCAAGCTCATATGGCTAGAAGTGCAAGCTCATTTGGCTAGAAGCCAAGGTCGTATGTCTAGAAGCCAAGCTCATATGGCTAGAAGTGCAAGCTCATATGGCTAGAAGCCAAGCTCATATGTCTAGAAGTGCAAGCTCATATGTCTAGAAGCCAAGCTCATATGTCTAGAAGTGCAAGTTAATATGTCTAGAAGCCAAGCTCATATGTCTAGAAGTGCAAGCTCATATGTATAGAAGCCTAGCTCATATGGCTAGAAGTGCAAGCTCATTTGGCTAGAAGCCAAGGTCGTATGTCTAGAAGCCAAGCTCATATGGCTAGAAGTGCAAGCTCATATGGCTAGAAGCCAAGCTCATATGTCTAGAAGTGCAAGCTCATATGTCTAGAAGTGCAAGCTCATATGGCTAGAAGCCAAGCTCATATGGCTAGAAGTGCAAGCTCATATGGTTAGAAGCCAAGCTCATATGTCTAGAAGTGCAAGCTCATATGTATAGAAGCCAAGCTCATATGGCTAGAAGTGCAAGCTCATATGGTTAGAAGCCAAGCTCATATGTCTAGAAGTGCAAGCTCATATGTATAGAAGCCAAGCTCATATGTCTAGAAGCCAAGCTCATATGGCTAGAAGTGCAAGCTCATATGGCTAGAAGCCAAGCTCATATGGCTAGAAGTGCAAGCTCATATGGCTAGAAGCCAAGCTCATATGTCTAGAAGCCAAGCTCATATGGCTAGAAGTGCAAGCTCATATGTCTAGAAGCCAATCTCATATTGCTAGAAGTGCAAGTTCATATGTCTAGAAGCCCAGCTCATATGGCTAGAAGTGCAAGCTCATATGGCTAGAAGCCAAGGTCATATGTCTAGAAGCCAAGCTCATATGGCTAGAAGCCAAGGTCATATGTCTAGAAGCCAAGCTCATATGTCTAGAAGTGCAAGCTCATATGTCTAGAAGCCAAGCTCATATGTCTAGAAGCCAAGCTCTGTTTTCTGCGCCCTTTATATCCGTTGTGCTGCCGCCCTCCTCTGTGGCCCTTGGATTGCCACCTTAGTGTGACCGTATGTGGTCTTACTATATATTACATTGACAGCTATGCAAATAGTGATATGTTTTGTCGAGTCCCGGACTTTTATTCATGTACAGAACCAAAAGACCAGCTCATGCAGCATAGGAGGGAAAGTGGACCAGAATGCACTGGGGTTTATGATTTTCTCCAATAAGTAAATTTGTGTGGACACTATCTGCACAGAAGGTGCCCTGAGGTGGCGTTGTGCGGATTCTGTGTAATTATTTTTGGCTGCATAACATAAACACCAAAAGGATCTCCCTCAACTTGTGCTGTAATGGATATTACTTATTTATAGGGTCTTTAGCTGCCCCACGTGTTATTCTGCTTTCATTGCATTTGCATAGTTTGTAGTTATAGAGTCCAAGATGGCGCCAGCATGCTGCCAGTTTTCCCGCCTTTGCATAAATGAAGCCCAATATGGCGTCTGTATCTGTCTGGTGCTATTTACAATATCGATCTTATACCCTTTTGGGCTTACAGCCTTATTAAATTGCAATTCAGTACATTTAAAAGGGCTCTATTTAAGCACACAGCATATTTTTTTACAGAAGTTTTTAGTTAGTGAAGACCTTGCTTTTGAATAGAAGTTCACTAACTAAAAATTTCTGTAAAAAAAATATGCTATGTGCTTAAATAGAGCCCTTTTAAATTTACTGAATCACAATTTAATAAGGCTGTTAATGTTTAAGTTGTGCGTAGGGATCCTGTCCTTGTATTCCTCCCCCTGTCTCCGCTGCTGTAGATGTGCACCCTAGAGCGCACAAGCTCAGAGCAGTCTCTACCTGGAATGGTGGCGCGGCTCCACATGCTCTGCCCGCTCTCCTCCGCTCCAGCTGTCCCACCGGTCTACTCACAGCCTCCTGATATGCTTGGCAAGGGGAGACACCCCTGATGCCGTCCCACCAGACCTTGAAGCTGGCTGCAGTCCTGGTCTGGTAAGGGTTGTCTCTGGTTAGTTCTTATGCTCCCTTTATGGCCGCAGACTCTTAGCTTGACCCCTCCTCGGGCCCCTAACCAGCCCTCGCTGCCTCAATCTGTCGTCTACGCCACTGAGCGCACTGCAGGACGGGCGTGTTGTTTGCCGTGTTCTCTCCACCGTCAGAGCTTCTCCTATCAGGGGGATGAGCCGAGGTGTACCAGGGGCTTGTCAGGACCATATCCACGTAGCCTCCAAAACTGTATGAGACACTTAAAAAATATATCTTTTTGATCCGTGTAGGTAGCTGAAGATATTTGTAATAATTATGGGGCTTTTGGGTAAAAATTTGCAACCCTATTATCAGGAAAGTCGGTTATTAACACAGAGCTCGCCTAAGACACGTCTGCCCCCCCCCCAGTCTTCTCTTTTGAAGTTTCTTTTGATGGCCACATGAGGTCGCTAGTTGTTGCCCGTCAGTTAGCTGCTTGTGATCAGCTGCACAGTAATTAATTATTTACTTTGATTATAAAAAGAACAGAAAGCTGTAGATTTATAACTAATTGGCCTCAAACCTCTTATTTACCCGCCAATGAAGTTTGTTTATTGGGACTTCCCAGAATAAATGACTCCGATATATACTATTAGTCACAAATCATATGGCCAAGAGGTGGAAAGATACCAAAAATGCTAAAAATAAATAACAACATAAACTACATAATGATTAATGAAAAACTCACACACACAATGTCCGACATTTTATCCATTTGGGAAACTTGGATTTCCTCAACCTCAGCATAGACTTAAGATGAAAAAGAATAAATAAATACATTTGTGTGTGGATCTGAGGAGCGCTGAATCCGTAATAGAGATCGAAATAAGCAGTGAGTTGATGTTCTTTATTATTATAGTTCTAACCTTTAAAATAAAAAGATTACAATTATTATATAATAAAATAATCCGCCGTCCCTTCCCCTTCTTATTATTCTTGTTTTGTTATATATTTTTATTGTTGAAAAAGGAAAATGGTTGACAGTGATACTCACTTGTAAATTAATATTATATATATCTTCGGCCATGTTTATATTTTTTATTGTATCTTGTACATGTCATGGCTTGTTACTGATATCATATTGTTTTCCCTTCTGTTTTATGCGTAGGGAGTCCGCCACAAAGCGAGAGCCACAGTTGCCAAAGGCGCTCCTTGTGCGGGTGGAGTTGAGCGTCCTAGGCGCTCATCCCTACAACCCTGTACGGCTTAGGCAGGGAGCGCCAAAGGTTATCACAGCGCTGGTGGAGATGAGCGCCATAGGCGCTCATCCCTACGACCCACTGAACTACACATTAACAGAAATCTCAATTACACAATTCAGAATGCGAGACCTGTAGCAGTTTGAAAAAAAACGTGTGGGAAAAATTACGGCGCGTAACACTTGGAAAGTGGCACCTAGAAAAAAATATGAAAACAACAAAAACACAAAGAAAATAAAAAAAAATACAAAACAAACATCACACACAGCACGGGGGAACAGCCAGGACATCTGGGAGTGAGGGTGCACAACAATTTAAACACAATTTACCAAATATTGCCTAAGCGACAAAAAAAATGGCGGACGAAGAAAACGAGGCTACACGACCCCTAAACACATAAAACACCGTCAGGCACATAAGACTTTTACACAGGAACGTACGAGGTATAAAATACTCTATTAGGGAGAATGGAAAATGCTCCACACCGGCGTAACACATAGACAATAGACAAGGCGCTCATCGCGGGGCTTGCAAAGAGCGCCGAAGGTGCTCAGATGACCAAAAACCTTAAATTGTGTGGCAAACAGCATTCCCCGCCTTACAATTTTATTGTATTTCAGTTTCCGAATTTGCAACAGACGTCTGGACAATGTTCATAAATGTGTATAATATTATCTGGAAAAGTTATTAAATAAACAAGGAAATGAGATAAATGCCGGGATATGTTTGTATACGTTTGTGCTGCTTCCATCTTTCATACATATTGCCTGATCAGCTTTCTCACAGCGTTCTTCACGTCATGGTTTCTCAGGGTGTAGATAATTGGGTTGAACACGGGTGTGATAACAGTAAAGAGAACAGCGGCAACGCGGTCCTGGTCTAGAGATTCCTCCGTGATTGGTCGGAGATAAGTAAAGAGCGCCGTGCCATAGAGCATTATGACCACCATCAGGTGGGCAGCGCACGTAGAGAAGCCTCGGATCCTGCCCTGCGCACCATGGACCTGAAGAAGGGAAGTACTGATAAATACGTAAGAAAGAAGAGTGAGAAGGAACGAGACCATCACCAATGATCCGGTGACTAAAGACAAGAGAATGGAATTGAATATGGTGTCAGCGCAGGCCAGCTTCAGCAACGGCTTAATGTCACAAAAGAAATGATTCACTTTATTAGGACCACAGAATGGCAGCCGAGAGGTGAAAATAGTGTGCATCAATGAATGCAAGAAGCCAGTTATCCATGATCCTACAGCCATGAGCAGACATGTTCTCCTATTCATGATCCCATTGTAATGCAGGGGCTTGCAGATGGCTACAAATCTATCATAAGACATTGCCGTGAGGAGGAGGACTTCAGTACTACCCAGAAAGTGGAAGAAATGCATCTGAGCCAGGCAGCCTGGGACTGAGATCGTCTTCTTGTGAATCACAAAGTTCAGAAACATCTTTGGGACCGCCACAGAAGAAAAGCAGATATCTAAACAAGAGAGATTGCTGAGAAAAAAATACATTGGGCTATGGAGGCTGCTGTCCAGCGCCACGATAATCAGAATAGAGAGATTCCCCGCCAGATTCAGCGCGTACATTGCAAGAAACATGCTCAAAAGAGTGATCTGAAGCTGAGGAATCTCCGTCAGACCCATGAGAAGGAATTCCTTCACCAATGTCTGGTTCCTCAAGCCAGTAGACATTAGTTGCTGTTGATGATAGCTGCAATAAATAGATAAAGGTAAGAGATGGTAGAAGAAACAACCCCAGTCATTAGGGCCATCTTGTATATCACCAGACACAGTGTTTATGTTATGGTCGTCTGGTCTCACAGTTCACCTTTATGGTGATTTTGATATATTGACCGGCATTTGAATTTGTGACGGTCATCTTACAAGCAAGAAAGAAAACAAGACGATGCCTTCAAGAGGGCAGTGTCCGTATCTGGAGTCTATCCTAGGGAGTGAAAGAAGGGGCCTAGGTCAAGGACTTGACTGGAGAGCTCACAATCTAGAGAAATCTGATTGATGTTTGAAATGTACGACCACAGATGGCCAGGCCGTATGTGACAATGTGATTGGTTTGTGTGAGACGTATATGCGCTATGTTGGTCTATGTCCTGCTAATCTTCTTACTCTTTCTGCATCTTATCCTGTTAAGCTCCCAACACTTTGTACAACTTGTTATTCCAACCGGCCAAGATATATACCTTGCTATAAGCCTATAATGGAGAGGACAAGATATATAACTTGCTAGGAAGAGCCTATAAATGGAGAGGACAAGATATAGACCTTGCTATAAGCCTATAATGGAGAGGACAAGATATATAACTTGCTAGGAAGAGCCTATAAATGGAGAGGACAAGATATAGACCTTGCTATAAGCCTATAATGGCGAGGACAAGATATATAACTTGCTATAAGCCTATAATGGAGAGAACAAGATATATACCTTGCTATAAGCCTATAATAGAGAGAACAAGATATATACCTTGCTATAAGCCTATAATGGAGAGGACAAGATATATACCTTGCTATAAGCCTATAATGGAGAGGACAAGATATATACCTTGCTATAAGCCTATAATGGAGAGGACAAGATATATACCTTGCTATAAGCCTATAATGGAGTGAACAAGATATATAACTTGTTATAAGCCTATAATGGAGAGGACAAGATATATACCTTGCTATAAGCCTATAATGGAGAGGACAAGATATATACCTTGCTATAAGCCTATAATGGAGTGAACAAGATATATACCTTGCTATAAGCCTATAATAGAGAGAACAAGATATATACCTTGCTATAAGCCTATAATGGAGAGGACAAGATATATACCTTGCTATAAGCCTATAATGGAGAGGACAAGATATATACCTTGCTAGGAAGAGCCTATAAATGGAGAGGACAAGATATATACCTTGCTATAAGCCTATAACGGAGAGAACAAGATATATACCTTGCTATAAGCCTATAATGGAGAGGACAAGATATATACCTTGCTATAAGCCTATAACGGAGAGAACAAGATATATACCTTGCTATAAGCCTATAATGGAGAGAACAAGATATATACCTTGCTATAAGCCTATAATGGAGAGGACAAGATATATACCTTGCTATAAGCCTATAATGGAGAGAACAAGATATATACCTTGCTATAAGCCTATAATGGAGAGGACAAGATATATACCTTGCTATAAGCCTATAATGGAGAGGACAAGATATATACCTTGCTATAAACCTATAATGGAGAGAACAAGATATATACCTTGCTATAAGCCTATAATGGAGTGAACAAGATATATACCTTGCTATAAGCCTATAATGGAGAGGACAAGATATATACCTTGTTATAAGCCTATAATGGAGAGGACAAGATATATACCTTGCTATAAGCCTATAATGGAGAGGACAAGATATATACCTTGCTATAAGCCTATAATGGAGAGGACAAGATATATACCTTGCTATAAGCCTATAATGGAGTGAACAAGATATATACCTTGCTATAAGCCTATAATGGAGAGAACAAGATATATACCTTGCTATAAGCCTATAATGGAGAGGACAAGATATATACCTTGCTATAAGCCTATAATGGAGTGAACAAGATATATACCTTGCTATAAGCCTATAATGGAGAGAACAAGATATATAACTTGCTATAAGCCTATAATGGAGAGGACAAGATATATACCTTGCTATAAGCCTATAATGGAGAGGACAAGATATATACCTTGCTATAAGCCTATAATGGAGTGAACAAGATATATACCTTGCTATAAGCCTATAATGGAGAGAACAAGATATATAACTTGCTATAAGCCTATAATGGAGAGGACAAGATATATACCTTGCTATAAGCCTATAATGGAGAGGACAAGATATATACCTTGCTAGGAAGAGCCTATAATGGAGAGAACAAGATATATACCTTGCTATAAGCCTATAATGGAGAGGACAAGATATATAACTTCTTCTTTCGGTTTACTAACAAATTCTGCTGACTATTATAAGATTGCATCCAGTTTACACTGTCTATTCTCACTATATTCTTGTGAATCCTCAATTCTCAAACTTACCATCATGTGAGCGGACCACAAAATATCTCTGAGTATCTGCATCAGAGATCATCTATCCTGCCCGTAGATACTTGTGTGTTCTTTGCCCCCTGGATTAGAAGCTCTCCAGCAGTCATACCGACCATTTTTAAGGATCTCTAACCTTTTAGAGGCATCTGATGTATCTTTTTCTGAGGTTATTCTATCTATTTTGGAGTCCAAATGCAAATTAAAATCACTGCGATAATTAGTCTCCCATTTGTAATCTGGTTTATCTGTTTCATCATTTTCTTCAAATATTTAATTCTGTTTAGAATTGGGAATATATACATTTGCGATGGTATAAAGAGCGTCGTTAATCTTTCCTTGCCATATGATAAATCTACCTTCTTTATCTAAAATGTCATGTTGTTCATGGACCATCAACTTTTTACTAAAAAGAATAGCGACTTGATTTGGATTTGTAAGATGCAGTCAGGGGCTCATTCAAGTATTTGCTTAGCATTATATGAGTCTTTCCTTCCATCCAGGGAGTCTCTTGTAGACACACCACATCAGCAACTTGTTTAATGAAGCTTAGTGTGGCAGTTCTTCGTTTATATGGCGTGTTGAGACCCCTGGCATTTTGGATATGATTTTAATTATTATCTCTTATTTCCATTAACGTTTATAATAATTCAATATATAGAAAAAAAAGTCTCAATATACTATATTTCCTCCAGTTAAGATCTAAATCGTTTGAGTCGCTTTAAACCAGCTATTTTTCAAAAGTTTGCTTTTCCTTATTATAATGTTATTGCCTGCAAAGTCATTCATACTCTTACTGCATATTTTCTGTTTTACAGTTTCATCGTACAGGGCTATATTGCCAATGTAAAGAAATGAGAGGTGAAAGAGAAGGACCTAAACTGGTCCTATTGGGGAGAGCCTAAAAGCATCAGATATAAAACGTTTATTAGAAGTCTGCTAATCTTATCTTTTATATTTTCGTAGACTGTCATTTCTATCTCAATTTTAATAGACAAAGCAGTGCCTTAGTTCTTATCAAAAACTTAAATAAAATGAAAATTTTACAACAATAAAGAGCAAACTCTAATCAGTTTCATATTTAAATAAAAAAGTACTTCCTTCTTACCCACAAAAATCTTCACCAGTTTATCGCTTCTATTTGTTGTATAACTAATACCTGTATCATACTGTAATTATAAACATTCAAGGGTATCAGTGAGATTAAACTTAAAAAAAACAAAAAAAACACAACAAAGGATTATACTAAATACAACAATCAATATACCTTTAAAAGTTCCATAACTATCACATATAAAAGTTGTCAAACTGCGAGTCGTCGTAACCATTTTGCTATTTTGCAGAGCAAGCTCGCACATAGCGAGGGACGTAGTTCTGGCCGCAAATGCGTACCTCGCGACGCGAGGGCTGCATTTGCGGAGGTGGAGGATGCAATGTCGGCTCATTGCAGGCTGTAAATGCGGACCCTCGCAAAGCAGTTAAATATTGAAATCAGTTTATTAGATTATGACACCTACTACATTTAATATTTTATAGTGCATTTATTTATGAATATATCCATGCTTACACATTTACCTTTTGCATGTATGCCAATTAAACAAAAATAATTTTCATTTTATTTTACAGTTTGATCATCTCTGCAGCTGACGGATTACACAGAGTGACGTTTGCAGCATTTCATCTGCAATAACATCACCTTTACAGGTATATCATTTAATGATGCTCCTTTTAAGGACAAACAGCCTTATTAAATTGCGATTCAGTAAATTTAAGAGGGCTCTATTTAAGCACACCGCACATTTTATTTACAGAAGTTTTTAGTTAGTGAAGACCTTGCTTTTGGATAGAAGTTCACCAACTAAAAACTTCTGTAAAAAAAATATGCGGTGTGCTTATATAGAGCCCTTTTAAATTTACTGAATCGCAATTTAATAAGGCTGATAATGTTTAAGGCTTTTTGTTTTCAATTTATCACTGTTATTGATTAATTAATTAACGTCAATTAATTATTAATTAGTAATCATTATAAAAAACATACTGTCTATTTTACAATGCATAGATTTAATATTGTATTTACATATCTGAAGTACTGATCATTAACGTACATTCATTGATTAATTCTTAATTCTTAATAATTAAATTTAAAAAAAATTGAAGTTGACCAAAAATTAGGTACATTATAAAATGCACTTATATATCTCTGTTCCTGCTCATTGAGTGACAGGGTTAGGACCATACAAGCAGTTAAATATTTAAATCAGTTTATAATATTATGACATGTGCTACATTTTGTATTTTTTAATGCATTTACCTATTATTATTATTATTATAGTTTATTTATAACGCGCCAACATATTCTGTACAGATTAACATTTAGCAAAGGAAGGAGGGCCGTGTCTTTGAGCTAGGAATCCAATGTCCATGGTGAATTCCCAAAGTACTTAGGATAGAAACTCGCAGACTTACAATCTAAGGGATAGTGAGTGGTAAAAGAGGGAGAGAGAGGTGATAAGTGTATTAGGGTGGAAGATGATACGCTTCTTTAAAGAGATGCGTTTTCAGTAAGGTTTTAAATGTTTTGAGGCAAGAGGATAATCTGGTGGAGCGAGGCTCCCTGCCTTAGTCTTACTGGGTCGTAGGGGGCGCTCATCTCCACCATTGCAGTGAGCGGCTTTGGCGCTCCCTGCCTAAGTCCTACCGGGTCGTACGGATGAGAGCCTACGGCCTAATGGACAACTAAGTAGCAAATGAGATTTAATACGAATAAATGTAACGTTATGCATCTGGGAAGGAAAAATAGCCATGCAATTTATAATCTTAATGGAGAAAATCTAGGGGTATCAGATATTGAAAGGGATTTGGGAGACTTGTGAACAACCACCTAGGTAACAGTGCTCAAAGCCAAGCAGCAGCTGCAAAGGCAAATAAAATATTAGCATGTATTAGGAAGGGTATAGAAGCAAGGGAAGCAAATATAATTCTGCCACTATACAAATCCCTAGTACACCCTCGTTTTGGAATATGGAGGACAATTTTGTCACCACTTCATAAAAAGGACATTTTAGAGCTGGAAAAGGTACAGAGAAGGGCAACAAAACTAAGAAGGGGAATGGAGGGGCTAAGTTATGAAGAAAGACTAACCGAATTACACTTATTTTCTCTAGAAAAGGGAGTCTAAGAGGAGATATGATTACCTTATATAAATACATCCAGGGTCAGTATAAAGATTTGTCACGGGAGCTTTTTGTGTCAAGAGGATTTCAACTGACAAGAGGACATCCCTTGAGGTTAGAAGTAAAAAGATGTCACCTTAAAGAAAGAAAAGGGTTCTTCACAGTAAGGGTGGGTAATCTGTGGAATTCTCTACCAAGGGAGGTGGTGACAGCGGATTCAATAGATTACTTTAAAAAGGGATTGGATATATTTTTAATTAAAAAGGGCTTTCAGGGTCATCCTGGTTAATTAGAGAGGCAATATTGATCCAGGGAGAAATTTGATCACCATTATCTGGGGTCAGGACAGAATTCATATTTTTTCCCTTTTGAGACAATTGGCAAAGTTTCACTGTTTTTTTTTGTTTGCATTCCTCTGGATCAATTAACAACTAATCCGCATATTTCAGATCAAAGGAGATCTTAAAAGGTTGAACTTGATGTGCTAAAAGTCTTTTTTCAACCTCAATTACTATGAAACTATGTCATGAGCAAATGTAGATTGTATGGCACCACATATCTGTTATCAACTTTTTTTCCATGAATATGGCATTTTTGGCCTTCTCTTCTTCTATATAATGGATAGCCATCACAATTGTCATCCGTTTTATCGCTATAATCTTTTGGAAATTCTTTATTTTTCAGTCCACAATACTGTTCTACACGTAGTTTATCTTGTTGATATTACATGAAATTTTAATTATTTGCCTCAACTTGCAAATATGAATCAATGATCCATTGTTGTGTCCGTTTTCCACCACATAAAATGGGATTAAATCCATCTTGAATGGCAGTTTGAGCCACTTTAAATTCAAGCCTGGAGATATTATTTCTGACAAGTACTTTAGAAGTTGGGTAACTGTCAAGTGTTAATTTGGGTTGCCATCCGGCTTCTCCATCGATCGATCGCTAGTATCTGGGGTCGGGAAGGAATTATTTTATATGTACAAAAAAAAAAAAATATCTTACACCTAAGCTTACAATTACAGATTACAATGGCGGACAACGCAGAAGACAAGAATGAACGTAAAAGAAGAGCGGCAAGGGAACAGAAGCATAGATGGAGAAATGCACAGTCTCCTGAGACTTCGCAACGCTTAAGGGAAGAAGATCAACAGAGACTTCTAAATAAAAGAAAAATCACCAAGAAACCACTGAGTGTTCTGGAGCTTCAAAGAAAAGAAAAAGTAAACAAAAATAATATCTGTAAAACATTGCCTAATGACCCAATATTGCCTCATGAAACCAATCTTCATACACATGACACCATTGTCGATATAGAAAGTTGTAGGGATATCTATGTTTATTTACAGCACCAACAGTAGACACTCATTATTGTGGATTAATGAATGGGGTTTGTCAGTTTTGTTGGGCCTATCATTTTCTGAAGGAAAGACCAACTGATGGAGAGTTTATTAGTTGCTGTCAGAAAGGAAAGGTAAGACTTTCAGAAAGTCACACATTTCCAGAATATTTACAAAGTATAATGAGTGATCCAAACTTTCCAAATTATAAAATAAAAATAAAACATTAGGTCTTGCTTCAATGGGTGCAACATTAGCAGAAAATTTCCCCGGACATGGTCCTTACTGTTTTAGAGTTCAAGGAAAATGTACCACCAGACTTCACATTTACACCCAGAAGCAGGAGAGCAAAGGAAATGTGCACAGTTATATGTCCTTGATACAATGGAAGCTGTTGAACAACGAATGATGCTTCCTGAAAATATACAAGGCTTACCCATATTATTTGAACAGCTCAATAACATTATGGCCAACAACCTATATATTCAAGCATACAAAAAAAAGCAGAGGTTTAAAAAGAACAAGCACATGCGCAAATAAATCAATTGCCAATGCCAAGAGTAAATATGGTTTTCAAAAGAGATCGCCATATTGATCAAAGATGGTATAATTTACCAACAGCAAATGAGGTTGCCATGGTCTTTAAAAATGATGATGGGGAACCACCATTTGAGTGGGATATTAGAAAATATCCACGCAATGAAGAGCAACCTTTTATAAACATAAATATTTTAAGTAGTAATTTGGATCCAATGACATATCCAATTTTCTTCCCAAATGGTGAGCCAGGATGGCAACCAAAATTACAATTGCAAAGTTATCACAATAGTAAAGTTTGTTTTAGAAGCAATATTTCTATGCTGGAATATAAAGTGGCACAAACTGCTATTTGGAATCATTTTAATCCTATTTTGTGGGGGGGGGGGGATCTCACACAACAATGGATCATTGATTCCTATCTACATGTCGAACCAAATAATAACTGTTGTCAAATTTCAACAAAACAAGCTTCAAGTAGAACAATATTATGAAATTATGTATTATGTCACTGAATTGGCTGCAAACACAGACATTCCTGCTGGAAGAGCAATGATGTTGCCATCCTCTTTCCCAGGATCTCCTCGCAATATGCGAGAAAGATACAATGATGCCATGGCTATTGTAACTGAATTTGGTAAACCAGATTTATTCATTACATTTACATGTAATCCACAATGGCCAGAGATCAAAGAAAATGTAAAACTTGGCCCAAATACTTCTGACCGACCAGATTTGTTGGCTAGAGCATTCAAAATAAAACTAACTTCATTAATTCATGATACAACTAAAGCACACTTATTTGGGAAATGTGTGGCTTTTGTTTATAAAAAAGAGGCCTGCCACATGCTCATATACTTTTAATCTTGCAAGAAAAAGATAAATTGAATACTGCAGAGAGAGTGAATTCAGTAATTGCTGAATTGCCACATCCAGAAAAAACATTCAAAACTTTATGAGATTGTAACTCATAGAATGATTCATGGTTCATGTGGAGATATCAATCCAAATTCACCATGTTTGGAAAATAAAAAATGCACAAAAGAGTTCCCAAAACAATTTAAAATGCTAACTTATGCTAATTGTGATGGATACCCGTTGTATAAAAGAAGAAAAGGACAAACAGCTATTATCTGTGGCCAAAAGGTCGATAATAAATATGTAGTTCCATACAATCCACATTTGCTGATGAAGTACAATGCACACATAAATGTGGAAGCTTGCACTTCTATCAAATCCATCAAATGTGTGTAAAGATATATATATAAAGGATATGATGCAGCAACTGTTGTTGTGCAAGGTGCACAAAACGAACAAGACAATCCAGTTTTACATGACAAACTTTCATCTTATTTAGATGCTCGCTATGTAAGTGCACCAGAAGGAATGTGGCGTCTTCTGAAATTTGAGATGCATGATCGTCACATGCTGTGTATCGATTAGCTGTACATTTGCCACAAAGTCAATTTGTTTGCTTCACTTCAGGGAATGAAAAAAATGTCTTAGAACAAAGTGAACATAGAGCAACAACACTTACTGCTTGGTTTCAATTACATTGTCAGGACACTGAGGCCAGACAATTTTTATACATTGAGATTCCACAGTACTATGTATTCGTAAATGGCCAATGGCGACAACGAAAAAAAGATAATGATAAAATTAACCCACAAATTTTTACCGTTAGTCCAAGAGATATTGAACGTTTCAGCTGAAGATTACTTATTTTACATGTCCAAAGCTATGAACATTCACGCACAGTGAATTACATAGTTTATGATACTTTCAAATTAGCTGCAAGACATCAAAACTTCCTGGAAGATGATACGTTATGGGAGAGATGTCTAGAAGAAGCAGCACTATGTCAAATGCCAAAGCAAATGAGAGAACAATTTGCTTTCATTTGCATCTTTTGCTATGTACCTGATGCATTAGCTTTGTGGGAAACATTTAAATTACATATGTGTGAAGACTCCTTGAAACTTTATAATGAGACCATTGCACTATTAAAAGCATTAATTGAAATTCAGGAAATCTTTCGTTGTCATGGATTAAATTGCGCACATTTCAATCTGCCTGATCCAGGAATTTTAGATAAAATTAACTTTGATGAGTATGACACTGAGATTGAATACCACCTCAATCACTCCACTGGCTTCCCTTAGCCTCAAGAATAAAATGTAAAATCATGACCCTAACCCTTTAATGCTCCCCCTTACATCTCTGCTCTCATCTCCAAAATCTACCCCACCCGCACTCTTCGTCTGCTAATGACCTTCTTCTTTCTACAACTCTTGTCACCTCCTCTCACTCCCGCCTCCAGGACTTTTCTCGTTCTGCCCCTAGTCTCTGGAACTCCTTGCCTCGCTCCGCCAGATTATCCCCTTGCCTCAAAACATTTAAAACCTCACTGAAAACGCATCTCTTTAAATAAGCGTATCACCTTCCACCCTAACACACTTATCACCTCTCTCTCCCTCTTTTACCACTCACTATCCCTTAGATTGTAAGTCTGCGAGTTTCTATCCTAAGTACTTTGGGAATTCACCATGGACATTGGATTCCTAGCTCAAAGACAGGGTCCTCCTTGCTTTGCTAAATGTTAATCTGTATTTATCACTTTCTGAACCTAGAAGGTGATATAACTGTGCATAGTGGATTTAAACTGCCAGTTCCCATTCTAGAAACATCAGTGTCAGATATTCGAATAAATTCATTACAAGCCAAAATATTTCACAAAAGTAAATTAATTATGATAAATGAGGCAACAATGATGTTATGTCATGCCCTGCAATGTATTGATCGATTATTAAAAGAAGTTAGGGTTAATGATTTGCCATTTGGTGGAAAGGAATTTTAGGCAAACATTACCGATGGTACCACATGGCAATAGGACTGACATCGTCGAAACCTGTATAAAGAGAAGTAAACTGTGGAAAATATTTACACATCTTAAATTAGAAATAAATATGAGATCTGAAGGCCAAAATCAATTCAAAGATTGGCTAATTCAGATTGGAGAAGGAAGATGTAAAAAATAACTAATTTACCTGATGATACTGTTTAAATTTCATCAGAAAAGATTTGCAAAGAATCCCTAATATCAACAATCTTTCTCATTACCAATAATAACAAGGATTACTATAGGATTACAAAATATTATTACAGTGCAGATTCGGTTCTGACAGATGACAAAGTCAGTGAACCTAACTTTACAATGGAATTTATCAATTCTTTAAGTCCCTCTGGAATGCCACCACATATTTTGCAACTTAAAAAAGGGGCAAATGTCATGCTACTGAGAAATATGAATCCCAAAAAAGGACTTTGTAATGGGAACAGATTAATTGTGAAGGGTTTAAAAGATAATTTTATACATTCAGAAATGATGAATGGTACCCATAAAGGTGAACCAGTTCTTATACCAATAATATATTTGGCTCCAAGTGAGAGTGGTTTGCCTTATGTCATTCAAAGGCAGCAATTTCCCATTATCATGGCATTTGCAATGACCATTAATAAATCCCAAGGACAAACTTTTAAGTCTGTGGGTATTTTTTTACAGGAACCTGTATTTGCACATGGCCAACTCTATGTTGCATTTTCAAGATGCAACAATCTAGAGGAAATTAAAGTTCATATTCAAGAAAACCCAAGTCAGGGTGATTTATTAGAGGATGGACACATTTTTACAAAAAACATTGTGTACTATGAGAAAGAAAAGTGATTTTATCTCAACAACAAATTGACAATAGAAAAACCGCAACAACTATAGAGAACAGTGGTTTTATTTTGAGGACGAAAGTTGATGCCACTCAAGCTCTTTTTAGAGGACCACTATTTCACTAACAAACTCTATAAAATGGCCAAAAACATAGAGAACAGTGTTTTTACTTACAGGACAAACTTAGATGTCTCTGGGACTCTTTTAAGAGGAACATTTCACATAGGAAACTCTATGTGCTATTTTCAAAAAATGCTTTCATCTCAAAGACAAATTCACAAGAAAAATAAACAAATATAGAGAACAGTGGTTTTATTTCGAGGACCAAGTTTCATGTCACCTGGACTCTTTTTAGAGGACCACTAACTCTATAAAATGGCAAAAAACACAGAGAACAGTGGTTATACCCCCCGGATGAACTTTTATGTCTGGCGGTCTCTTTTTAGAGGACCACTATTTCACATCGTCAACACTATGTGCCATTTTGTATCCGGGGCCAGATGGCTCTATCTCTTTGGGTCTATATTTTAATACGGAGATAAGTTGTCTTGTTGCTTCACCAATAAAGCTCCAAATATTGCTCTCTGGGTCCTATAAAGTCACTAGCTCAACGTCTGCTTACTCACGTTTCAGGGCTTAGCTTCCACTGTAATGAGACCCTTTGTTAGATGGGGTTATTATATCTGGTCGTAGTTTTTCTTAGATTTCGATCAGACCTTATAGTCTCGCTCAGTTATGATCTGTGCTCCAATAGTTGCATCTCCTCTAGATCACTCTGCAGGCTCGTATATCAATGATAGGGTAGCTTGTGACAAAGTCTGAGGTACGCCACGTGGGAATATCTTCTAAGCTTTGGCTGCTCCAGTCTCAGAAGCAGGATATCTCTGTAGATTGGAATTTAATATACAGATAGCTTGTCTACTGGCTCCACATGTCAAGCTCCATAAACTATTCTGCAGACTCTGTAGAATTGTTGGACCGGGGCCGGTATCTCAGATGTCAATATCTCTCTTAATAGTCATCAGGCCCTGCATAGACTGCGCCAAGTAAGCTGTTTGCTTGATTAAAGCTGTTTGGTGGTTTAAAGGTTGGGTAATAAGTTGATCCACCATCTAAAGTACAGTAACCCAGTCCAGTACAGCCCAATTGCAAAATAATCCACTAGCCAGCCAAGTAAACACAGCAGACCAACAGTCCAGAGTCTATCAATAGCTACATGCTATCACCTCTAGGCCATCAAAAGGACCACACGTACCAAGCTACGGCGTGTAGTCCGACGTTCCACGTGTGCACAGCTCAACAGCTCCACAATGGTCAAAAAGTCTGTGAGCAGCCTCTCGCTCCCCTAAGTCTTGTGTCAGCAGCAACGTCTCCGTTGGAGCTCTCGCCTCCAGGCTGTCAACAACCAGCCTGCACAAAGCTACGGTATGGAACTCGACGTCCCACGCGAGCAGGTTCAATAATCGTGTTCAGCCACTCACTCTCACACATCCTGCGTCAGCAGCAATGACTCAACTGGAGCTCTCACCTCCAGGCCGTCCATGACTAGTCCACGCAGAGCTGCGGCCTAGAGTTCGACTTCCCCGTGAGTATGTTCAGTAGGCTCTAAGTAGTCAGATTAAGGGACTCTTAGAAGAGGTTCCAAAGGTCATGCTTGTTAAGGCAGAAATTCACCTTAGCTGATCCTCAGCAGCTGACTCTTCCCCTCACCCCGCAGACGTCTCACTCGTCTGTGCTACTCATTTCCGGTCACGCCCCCCGCGATTATATTTGTTCATATGTCTACTTTTCATTTTTGTAGTAACTGGGATCTTTAGTAAAGTGCACCATTAAGATATATTTCATATTATCCTTGCTTTGTTATGTTTTGATTTGTATTTACCTTTTCCTGGAACTTATCTTATGTACGTACAGCGCTATGGTATATGTTGGCGCGTTATAAATTAACAATAATAATAATAATCGTTTCAAATTCTAAGAAAACAAAGTCAACTACAACTCAAGTGGTCCGGGAGATCAACCGCTCTTGATTGGAAAATAATGGTGCCCTCACAAAATATTGACACTTTGGGCCCAATTTGGATATTTCCACTTAGGGGTGTACTCACTTTTGTTGCCAACGGTTTAGACATTAATGGCTTTGTGTTAAGTTATTTTGAGGGGACAGCAAATTGACACTGCTATACAGGCCATACACTTACTACTTCACATTTTTTTCAGTGTTGTCACATGAAAAGATAAAATCACATATTCGCAAAAATGTGAGGGGTGTACTCACTTTTGTGAGATACTGTATATATATATATATTTATATATATAGATCACTCTCTCTATATGCATACACTCATATATATATTTACATATACACATATACAGCCTTATTAAATTGCGATTCGGTAAATTTAAAAGGGCTCTATATAAGCACACCACATATTTTTTTTTACAGAAGTTTTTAGTTAGTGAAGACCTTGCTTTTGGATAGAAGTTCACCAACTAAAAACTTCTGTAAAAAAAATATGCGGTGTGCTTATATAGAGCCCTTTTAAATTTACTGAATCGCAATTTAATAAGGCTGTATATATATATATATATATATATATATATATATATATATATATATATATATATAATTTATAAATAAACATATACAGTAAGATCCACAACCCAAGCCCCATGCTGATGATAGCCAATAAGCTTGAAACAGCTGTACATGGATAGGATTCTTGGCTTGTGTAATGTCCAGCCTTGGCTTTGCATTAAAGCTGTGTAATACAGCAGGCATAAGCTTAAAGGAAGCCATGTTTGAAAATGGCTATGGATTGAATGTCCCAACTCAGCTTCCCAGAATGCAGTGTAATAATTGTTTTTCTCAGAATTCTGAGCTGAAAGCAGGTTTTTTAACATGCTTCAGACATTCAAATGTGAACACAGATGTACTATTTATTTACTATATATATATATATATATATATATATATATACAGTGCCTTGCAAAAGTATTCACCCCCTTGACTTTTTACCTATTTTGTTACATTACAGCCTTAAGTTCAATGTTTTGTTAATCTGAATTTTATGCTCTGGCGCAACCAGTTACCTTCAGACGTCACATAATTAGTGAAATGATGTCCACCTGTGTGCCATCTAAGTGTCACATGATCTGTAATTACATATACACACCTTTTTTGAATGGCCCCAGAAGCTGCAAAACCCAAGCAAGAGGCACCACTAACCAAACACTGCCATGAAGACCAAGGTACTCTCCAAAAAAGTAAGGGACAATGTTGTTGAGAAGTACAAGTCAGGGTTAGGTTCTAAAAAAAAAATCCAAATCTTTGATGATCCCCAGTAGCATCATCAAATCCATCATAACCAAATGGAAAGAACATGGCACAACAGACTGTTAATCTGGATGGTTATAACCTATTTAGGAAAGATAGAGGCAATGGTAAAAGAGGAGGAGGGATTTGTCTGTATGTTAAGCCTGAATTTAAGCCTATAGTCAGAGAAGATATTTATGGTGGACCTAGTAATACAGCTGAATCCTTGTGGGTAGAGTTAAATAGCGGAGCAGCAAATTCCAAAAGAATATTAGTTGGAGTATGCTATAAACCCCCAAATATAGCTGAAAGTGAGGAAATACAATTATTGTTACAGATTGGAAATGCAGCTAAGCACGGGCAAGTTCTAATAATGGGAGATTATAATTGCCCTGAAATAAACTGGATAAATGAGACCAGCAGTTCAGCTAAGGGGAGCAGGTTCTTGAGTACACTCAGGGATCATTATCTGGCCCAGGTTATACAAGAGCCTACTAGAAATGACGCCATCTTGGATTTACTCATCACAAATAATATTGATATAGTATCAAATGTTTGAATAAGGCGACCTTTGGGAAACAGTGATCACAACACAGTCTCATTTGAGATTGAATTAAAAAAACAAAATTTTGAGGGGCCAACGAAAACTCTTAATTTTAAAAGGGCAGATTTTAACGGTCTAAGGGCAGCGATACAAAGTATAGACTGGGACAGAGGCATGATGGGTAAAAACACTGACCATAAATGGACAACGTTCAAACCCTTACTAAATATATATACCGTGTGGGAATAAAAGTAAAGGAGTAAATCCCATCCAATGTGGCTTAATAATGATTTAAAGATCAAGATACAAAGTAAAAAACAGGCATTTATATTATACACACAAGAGGGGACAGAGACTACGGGAGTACAAGGAAATCCCCAAGGAAAGGGCGATTAGACTGGCTAAAATAGAAAATGAAAAATGAATTGCAAAAGAGAGTAAGACTAACACTAAACATGTGTATAAGTATATTAATGGGAAGAAGGCCAGGAAGGAAGCTATAGGAACATTACAATGTGACACAGGAAGGAAGCTATAGGGACATTACAATGTGACACAGTCTGATAATTAGTGACCAGGAAAAGACAGATGAGCTAAATAGGTTCTTTTCTTCTGTATACACAAGGGAGGTACCAGTGGTTGGGACACAGCAACATAATGGGGCTACACTACCTTTGCCAAATAATTGGTTGACGCAGGAAGAAATCCAAAAGAGGTTGGAGAAAATAAATGTTAATAAAGTCCCGGGTACTGATAGAATACATCCAAGGGTACTGAGGGAGCTGGGGTCTGTAATAGCCAAAGCATTATATCACATTTTTCAAGATTCACTCAACACAGGGTCTCTACCAGATGACTGGAGAAAAGCTGATGTGATACCTATATTTAAAAAGGGAGCAAGAGCAAATCCGGGGAATTATAGACCAGTGAGCCTCACTTCTGTAGTGGGGAAGCTTTTAGAGGGTTAATAAGGGATAATATACAAGAATATGTCTATTTGCAAAAGGATTATAAGTAGGAGTCAACATGGATTTATGAGGGATAGGTCATGTCAAACAAATCTAATTAGTTTCTATGAGGAGGTTAGTAGGAACCTGGATCAAGGAAACTCAGTGGATGTAGTCTTTTTGGATTTTGCAAAGGCTTTTGATACAGTGCCACATGGGAGACTATTGTGCAAACTAAGGGATACAGGAATTGCAGTAAATATCTGCTCATGGATTGAGAGCTGGCTAAAAGACAGGAAGCAAAGGGTTGTTGTAAATGGAACATACTCCAATTGGACTAATGTGGTAAGTGGGGTTCCTCAGGGTTCAGTATTTGGTCCTCTCCTTTTATCATATTTATTAATGACTTAGAGGTAGGATTGGATTGTGGTGTCTCCATTTTCGCTGATGACACCAAGTTGTGCAAGGTAATTAAACCAGATAATGATGTGCTTTCCCTCCAAAGGGATTTACATAAAATTGAGGAATGGGCATCTAAATGGCAGATGAGATTTAATACAAATAAATGCAAGGTTATGCATCTGGGAAGGAAAAATAGCCATGCAATTTATAATCTTAATGGAGCAAATCTAGGGGTACCAGATATTGAAAGGGATTCGGAAGTGCTTGTGGACAAACACCTAGGTAGCAGTGCTCAAAGCCAAGCAGCAGCTGCAAAGGCAAATAAAATATTAGCATGTATTAGGAAGGGTATAGAAGCAAGGGAAGCAAATATAATTCTGCCACTATACAAATCTCTAGTACACCCTTATTTGGAATATGGAGGACAATTTTGGGCACCACTTCATAAAAAGGACATTTTAGAGCTGGAAAAGGTACAGAGGAGGGCAACAAAACTAATAAGGGGAAAGGAGGGGCTAAGTTATGAAGAAAGACTAACCACATTAAACTTATTTTCTCTAGAAAAAAGCCCCCTAAGAGGGTATATGATTACCTTATATGAATACATCCAGGGTCAGTATAAAGATTTGTCACAGGAGCTTTTTGTGCCAAGAGGTTTTCAACTGACAAGAGGACATCCCTTGAGGTTAGAAGTAAAAAGATTCACCTTAAAGAAAGAAAAGGGTTCTTCACAGTAAGGGTGGTTAATCTGTGGAATTCTCTACCAAAGGAGGTGGTGACAGCAGATTCGATAGATAACTTTAAAAGGGGACTGGATTTATTTCTAATTAAAAAGGGAATTCAGGGTTATCATGGATGATTAGAGAGGTAGTATTGATCCAGGGAGAAGTCCGGTTGCTAATGTCTGGGATCAGGAGGGAATTTTTTTATTTTTTTATACAACTAATTAATTAATAGTTAATCCGCATATTGCAGATCAGAGGAGATCTTAAAAGGTTGAACGTGATGGACTGAAAGTCTTTTTTCAACCTTAAATACTATGTAACTATGTAACAGCAAACCTGCCAAGAGACGGCCGCCCACAAAAACTCCCTGACCGGGCAAGGTGGGCATTAATCTGAGAGGCAGGACAGAAGCCTAAGGTAACCCTGGAGGAGTTGCAGAGATCCACAGCAGAGACTGGAGTATCTGTACATAGGACGACAATAAACCGCACGCTCCATAGAGTTGGGCTTTATGGCAGAATGGCTAGAAGAAAGCCATTACTATCAGCAAAAAACAAAATGGCACGTGGGAGACTCCCAAAATGTATGGAGGAAGGTGCTCTGGTCGGATGAGACTAAAATTGAACTTTTTGTCCATCAAAGAAAGCGCTATGTCTGGCGCCAACCCAACACATCACATCACCCAAAGAACCATCCCCACAGTGAAACATGGCGGTGGCAGCATCATGCTGTGGGGATGGGACTGGGAAACTGGTCAGAGTTGAGGGAAATCTATTACAATCTGAACAAGTAAGCAATTTTGGAGTTGTTCTAGATTATGGTTTGACACTAAAACATCAAGTGTGAGCTGTGATCAAATCCTCACTTTTTCCATTTAATGAACATAACCAGGATAAAGCACCTGATACCTCCAGAAGACTGGATCTGCTGATACACAAAGCTCTACATGATGAAGGCCCAGCTGTCTGAAGTACCTCCTCACTCCTTACACCCCAACACTGAGATCTGCCAATGAAAATCTATTCATCACCCCCCCCCCCATCTACACAAACCTCGGGGCCCGGGCTGTGATGGATGTGGGAATCCTGGATCTCTACCAGGCGCAATAAGAGGGACTTGGACCATGTTCTTCACCCAGGCCTTAGAATAAGTTACAACTCTCTTTAGCTCTCTTTTTTCCTTTCCTTTCCAAAGCACTCTGAGAAAAGAGCTATATGATTGTATTATTATTATTATTATTATTATTATTATTATTACTATTTTGGCATCATAATATGTATAAATCAATGAATGAATATTCTGCTAACAGCTAATATCACAAACAAACGCATTGTATGAAATATCCAAAATCCACTTAAATACCAGATAAAAGGCAACATGGGAGATCATTTTAAACTAATGTAGTTGATTTTTTTGAATATATAACTAAAGCTATGGGATTATTTTTCTTTGTTTCTTTTTTGCATATAAAAGAGGATATTTGTAATTTATTACTACATTGATTTGCCTAATATATTTATTAGTGACAGTTTTGCACTTTTCAGATGACACAAACATATAATTATTTGACAAATGTTATCACTGTAATAAAACTCGAGCAATGGACGCGATTATGGATCTAAAATCCAGCGCAAATGGAATTCTGCAAAAGGTCCCATAAAATATGTTCTTACTGGTAATAAGAAAAAAGCGACGAAAGAGGAAACGGACTTAGGAATTATTGTATTGGACGCACAATAAGAAGACAATAGGATACTATGGCGTCCTACGTTATGAATCGCAACTTAACCCTCGCCTAGAATGTCCAGGTCTGGAGAACATGGGTCCGTGCCCTGGTGTATTGACTCTCACTATATGTTTTAGGAGATGAGTCCCTGATATATTCTTGGTGCATCCTCACTTGTCACCTCTTACTCTTTAGATTATATATTTGATCACATATAGTGGTGACTGATCCAACTATACTAAATATAGCAATTAATCGCAAGCTTTACTGACAACTACTGTTTGTCCCAATTTTATAAATGGATCTGATAACATAAACACATATGTACCTGTTTATCTGCAGTTGGTGTCCTCAGTCCCATAATAAATGACCGCAGTATAGGATGATCTTATATCTGTTCTTCATCCCATGAGAACAAGTCCTGCGGGAGCCTTTCACATTCACATCGGAGATTCATTAAACAAAAAAATGATAATGATTTGAAAGCATAAATATCTTTGTAAGATAGCAGATACCCATGGGCAATGAAAGTAACCATAAAAATAATAAATAATAATAATATTAATAAATAGAGATCATTAATATAGATAATGATGGGTACCGCCGCAGTGCTTATACAATAGGTGATCATTTGATTAATATAACCCTGTACAGCAAAATAAACATATAAAATTATATTTTTCTAGAAAATTCAAAAATACCCAACTTATTTCATTCCTTACAAACATTGAATCCCTAGTGTTTACCAGAAGCCAACAAGTTTATAAACTTACTAAAAAAATCTAAATTGTCTTCCCCCTCTCTTGGCCGTCACTCTCCTCCTCCCTCCCTCTCTCCCACAATCCAATCCCACCAGCATTATCTACATGGGAAGCCCAACAGTAACCAGCACATGTTTATACCATAAGCACTCTGCAAATTGGACCCTCCACATTGTGGTCTGACAATTTTATTCTACTCTATATGGTGTCATCAGCAACCACCACGTGACCCCATTATCTCTTAATAAACAATATCATAATCAGTAAGGTATAAATAGATAATTCATTTTTAGTTCCCCCATGTAGCTCAGCCACCAGCACTACTGACATCATAAGCCTTCACATGGGTCCACCACTGGTACTCACCATATGGTTTTTCCATCAACACTACATTTTTTTAAAATAAAACATTCGGCTCACACCTGCACTCTTTACATGTGGTCAATGCTACATCACCCTCCAATGTGTGCCCAACAACACTCTCCACATGGTGCCTCTCCAGTATACCAACACCAGTATCATCCACAAGGTGGCACCAAAAGTATTTTCCTTGTGGTGTTTTCACATTAGCTCTACTCACCCACCAGTTATATTGGTTCAAGCGGCACCTCATGAATGCTGTCCAGTGTATATGGTGCTCCGACTAGTGATCCTATGGTTCCCTCAAAACTTCCAATTCCTATTGCTCCCCACATGACCAGCACAAATTGTCTATACTAGAATGCATGCCCATGCCAGGGACATGATGCCTTACTAAAACTGTCTATCTTTTATGTTCTAAATTCACAATAGGATACTGTATATATTACTAGCGACTCGCCCGTCAAAAAATGATGGTCAATAAAATGTTAAAGCTGGGAATGGTGTTTGCCGCACAATATGAGTCTCTGACACTCTTAACCTTTTTATTATCTACAAAGAAGTACAACAATTATAATATACTTTTTATTTTTTTAAGATTCAACTTGTATTTCAACAACTGTTAAACCATATTAACCTTTTTAATTGTCATGTATGCAGTAATAATATAACAATGGGTGAAATTTGTATGAATACGTATTGTGAACCATGACATAAAGGTTTCTAACATACAACATATATTGGAAACAGTGGTCAACCAATTATGTTTAACAATACTAAGATTTTTAATTCTGAGCTATGGATGAGTAACATAACAATAGGTCAACTTTGTATGAATGAGAATTTTAAACCATTACAGAAGCTTCTTAACATGCAACTTGTAGTTACTTGTAGTTTACTACTGGTAAAGCCCATAGGTATTGAATCCAAATGAAGGCAAAAAGTAAAAAACGCCAATGAAACTTAGCCAATTGTATCAAAGGGAGGAAAACTGGCGATCGGATTACTCCCTGGATGAAACCTCTCAATTTAATTATACATTTACATTTTGAAGAAATGATTATGCTCCTACTGACATAAACCCTTAATAACATCCAGTAAAACAACTTTTCAAACCTTGTAAAATGCAATGTTAACATAATGTAATAACGTTGAAAGTAAAATTGTCAAAAACTACAGTGATCTTGAATATTGAATGCAGTTGAAGGCAAAACAAAACAAAAAAAACAGTCAAACTTGGTCAATTATTTCAAAGTGGGCAAAAAAATGAATTCCTTTCTGACCCTATTAACTGGCAATCTGATAACTGCTTGGATCAATACTCTCTATGTAATTAAACATTTAAATTTTAGAACAAATGAGTGAAACAAATGATTGGAAAACACAATTTTAACATTACAAACATGAACTTACTGTATTAAAATTGAAACAGGAAATTTAAGAAAATGCAAGGTAACTGTTTTATGGGGCCAATCCTGGCAAAAGTCACTTCCAAGACATTCCAATCTATTTTTGTTTTGTATGTCGAAATGGTTCCCTTAAAAAGAGCCCAGCAGACTTGTAATTTTGTCTATGGGATATAACCACTGTTTATTGTTCTTTTTTTTTTTTTTTTTTCTTGTAGTTATTGAAAAGGGCACAGCGAGTTTCCTATGTGAAATAGTGGTCCTCTACAAAGAGAGTGCCAGACATCAAAGTTCGTCCGTGGGGTATAACAACTGTTCTCTGTGTTTTTTGCCATTTTATAGAGCTTCCATAGCGAAATAGTGGTCCTCTAAAAATGAGTTTGAGTGACATAAAATTGCATCCTTAATAAAACCACTGTTCTCTATATTTGTTGTGGTATTTTTTTGAGAAATTCTTGTAGATATAACAGCACTGTTGCTTTTTTAATTTTGTTATTTGTAGATTATTAGTATTTTTATTTATTTTTTCTAATTTAATTTACAGTACTTCATAGTAGACAATGTTTTTTTGTAAAAATTTGGCATCATGTAATAAATTACCCTGACTTTGTTTTTTTTTCAATATAAACTTTAATTTCCTCTGGATATTTGCATCTTGAAAATGCAACATACAGTTGGCCATGGGCAAATACTGGTTCTTCTAAAAAGATTCCAACGGATTTAAATGTTTGTACTTGTGATTTATTAATGGTCATGGCAAATGCCATGATGATGGGAAATTGTCTTCTCTGAAGTACAGAAGGCAAGCTACTTTCACTTGGTGCCAAATCTATTCTCGGTATGAAAACTCTTTCACCTTTATGGGTACTATTAAGAATTTCTGCATTTATGAAATGGTCTTTTATTTCTTGAACAATGAATCTGGTCCCATTACATAGTACTTTTTTGGGGTTCATTCCAGATGGAGCTAATGAGTTAATGAATTCAGTTAAAAAGTTTGGGTGTCTTTGTGGCAAATGTACAGCTAATCGATATACTGCATGGGATCATGCATTTCAAATTTGAGAAGACGCCACATTGCTTCCGGCGCACTTACATAGCGAGCATCTACATTCAATGCAAGTTCATCATGTAATAAATCAGTTTGTTCTGGATTTTCTGAACTTTTGACCATTTCATTAGATGCGTCATATCCTTTGTAAATATACTTGTAGACATATTTAATGGATTTTATAGAAGTGCAAGCTTCCACAAAGATTCCACCTTAAAAAAAGAAAAGTTTTTTTCACAGTAAGGGTGGTTAATCTGTGGAATTCTCTACCAAGGGAGGAGGTGACAGCGGATTCAATAGATGACTTTAAAAAGGGATTGGATATATTTTTAATTAAAAAGGGCATTCAGGGTCATCCTGGTTAATTAGAGAGGCAATATTGATCCAGGGAGAAATTTGATCACCATTATCTGGGGTCAGAACGGAATTCATTTTATTTTTCCCTTTTGAGACAATTGGCAAAGTTTCACTGTTTTTTTTTTATTTGCATTCCTCTGGATCAATTAACAGCTAATCCGCATATTTCCGATCAAAGGAGATCTTAAAAGGTTGAACTTGATGGGCTAAAAGTCTTTTTTCAACCTCAATTACTATGTAACTATGTCATGAGCAAATGTAGATTGTATGGCACCACATATCTGTTATCAACTTTTTTTCCATGAATATGGCATTTTGGCCTTCTCTTCTTCTATATAATGGATAGCCATCACAATTGTCATCCGTTTTGTCGCTATAATCTTTTGGAAATTCTTTATTTTTCAGTCCACAATACTGTTCTACACGTAGTTTATCTTGTTGATATTACATGAAATTTAAATTATTTGCCTCAACTTGCAAATATGAATCAATGATCCATTGTTGTGTCCGTTTTCCACCACATAAAACGGGATTAAATCCATCTTGAATGGCAGTTTGAGCCACTTTAAATTCAAGCCTGGAGATATTATTTCTGACACGTACTTTAGAAGTTGGGTAACTGTCAAGTGTTAATTTGGGTTGCCATCCGGCTTCTCCATTGGGGAAAAAAATGGGATATGTCATTGGATCTAAATTAGTACTTGAGATACTTATGTTGATTTAAGGTTGCTCCTCGTTTCTGGGATATATTCGAATATCCCTTTGAAACGGTGGTTCTCCCTCATCATTTTGAAAAACCATCGCAACCTCATTTGATGTTAGTAAGTTGTAACAGCGTTTATCAGTATGGCGATCTCTTTTAAGAACCATATTGACTTTTGGGATTGGTAATTGATGTAGTTCTGCATGAATTATTCTTGTTCTATTTCTGACAATTTTTTATAAGCTTGAGTGTACGGGTTTTGGGCCATAATTTTATCAAACTCTATAAAAACAATGGGTAAGCATTTTTTTTTATTTTCTGGAAGCTGCAAACATTGTTCAACAGCTTCCATTGTATCTAGGACATATAGTTGAGCAAATTTTCTTTGTTCCCCTTCTTCTGGATGTAAATGAGAAGTACGATGGTGTTGTGGACGAAATTCATGAAAATGTATATTATGTCCATGCTGCATTCCTTTCCTTACAATATATCATAAGATAAGGCACTAATTGCTTTTATTCTTTATTTCCTGAGAGTTCTAAGATGGCTACTGAGCTGTATCCTGGGAGTCCTAAGATGGCTACTGAATCATACCCGGGAGCTCCCAGATGACATTCATATCCGTGACCAAATATGGATATGAGCCCCGCCACCTTCCAGAGCCAATTAGAAGCTTCACATAAACTGACCATAATGACATCAACATCCGAGACCAAATATGGAAGGACCCTTCCTACCTTGTCAACCAATCAATAACTCACTTACTGTCTAACAATGAGTCGTATGATTGTTATATCTGATCAACTTATATTATATAAGTTCCTATGTTGTATTTGGGGGGGTTCGTTCGTTGGGAAGAATACAAGAAGTTTTATACCAGAACTTTTGGGTCTGTGTAAATTCTTTTCTCTGTGTGCACACATGGCCAACAAACGGATGATTTGGACAGGAACAGATATTACATAATGGGATTATTTTTATCCATCCAAAACAATGGTAAATTTGTCCTTGTACTTTAAAGCAGTAAGGGCCATGTCATTAGCAGCAAATGCTGCACCCATAGATGCAAAGGATATGGCACTATTATACAATCGTATGTTTGTTTTGTGATTTTGGTTATTAGGGAAAGTAGGATCAGTCATAATGCTTTGTAAACATGTTGGGAAGTGTAGTCTTTGTGGAAGTCTTACCTTGCCTTTTTAACAGCAACTAACGAACTGGCCACCTCTGGGTCTTTCCTGTTCGAAATGATAAGCCCCACAAAACTGACAGACAATAGTCATAATACCACAATTATGAACCGCTACTGTTAAAGATTTAAGTAAAGGACAATTCTGAGAATATATAAATATGACTCTCTAAATCCTCATAAGAGTTCTTATCAGATTGTTCAGCAACATTTTCTATCAGCCTTATTAAATTGCGATTCGGTAAATTTAAAAGGGCTCTATATAAAATTCTAAATTTACCGAATCACAATTTAATAAGGCTGCATATCTGTAAATAAATGTAGTACATTAGTACTTTTGCTCCTTTTTTTTATTTAGTTAGGTTGCAGTCTATTTTGGGAAAGGCGCACAGCAAATATGATAGGTCCTTCTATTTTGTATATGTTAACAGTATTTCTTGTGTTATCCTGTTTTGTGTATGGCAATGTCATTATGTCTTTCATTGTGTTTTTTGGGCGCTACTATTGTCATTTACAGCCTTATTAAATTGCGATTCGGTAAATTTAAGAGGGCTCTATTTAAGCACACCGCATATTTTATTTACAGAAGTTTTTAGTTAGTGAAGACCTTGCTTCTGGATAGAAGATCACCAACTAAAAACTTCTGTAAAAAAAATATGCGGTGTGCTTAAAAAGAGCCCTTTTAAATTTACCGAATCACAATTTAATAAGGCTGTAAGATTGTTGTTTTTGACAATATATGAAACCCCCTTTTTTATTATCAATTAATTATAGCTTACATATTTAATTAATAATTTACAGGTTTTAAACTTCTAAAGTGATAATGAAGTTGCTTCAGAAGTAACGCCACCAGCGACATGTCCAGTCACATGTTCATCACCTGAGGAGAAATGGAGAAAATTCTAGAAAGTTTGCAGTGTGAGCTCAAGTAGAAACCATTATAAAACAATGCGCATGCACTATTTGCCTTCCAGACGTCAATTTGTGTTCCAGCTGCCATATTCGAGAATAAGCCGAGACACCTATTTTACCACAATATACTGGGAAAACTTAGTGACTTGAGTATAAGCCGAGGGTGGGAAATGTGCTGCCCTCTGTGTCCCTTTTGTGCCCTCTGTGACCCCTCTTGTGTACCCTCTGTGCCCCTTTCTTGTGTCTACCCTCTCTCTCCCCTGTATCTCTTCTCCCCTCTCCCTCCCCTGTGTCTCTCCCCCCTCTCCATCCCCTGTGTTTCTTCCCCTCCAATACCTCCCCTGTGTCTCTTCCCCTCCTCTCCCTCCCCCGTGTCTCTTCCTCCCTCTCCCTTCCCTGTGTCTCTTTCCCCTTCCCTGTGTCTCTTTCCCCTTCTCCCTTATCACCCTCTTCAACCCCCCTCCTCATGCTCTCTCCTCAACCCCCCTACTCATCCTTTTTCCTCACCCCCCTTCTCATCCTCTCTCCTCATCCTCTCTCCTCAACCCCCCTCCTCATCCTCTCTCCTCAATCCCCCTCCTCAACCCCCTCCTCAACCCCCCTCATCATCCTCCCTCCTCATCCCCCCTCCTCTTACCCCCTCCTCATTTGGTCCCAAGTATACAGACTCTTAGCAAAGTTCTCAATAAAGACCCATGCTGGCTGATGAGAGGTTGAGTGCTCTAAAGTAGAGGGCTGGATTAGGGCAAGAAAGGCCTCCCCAATTCCTATGCTTTGTCATAATCTGCCTAGCTATTCTGTGCGGTTTATGGAGCCAAATAAATTGAAAGATACATTTCTGTAGGTTCAGAAGGTCTTTTTTAGGAATTGGGACTGGACAGGTCCATTTAAAAATTTTGGATTAAGTGGAGATAATTTGCCTTATATCAATCCTCTGGATTTTGGGTAAGGTTAATCCCTAACAATCTTATGTGCGCTGTAGGCCATGTTAAGTTATAGTTCTCCCGTAGAAAGTACCTATCCCCCTGGGAAAGATTAACTTCCAATGCTTCAGTTTTATCAGTGCTGAGTTTCAAACCCAAGAGCAAGCCAAAGTTTTCTAAAAGGGCCTGTACCGATTCCCTTGGGTTTGTAAGGGTGCACAATAAGTCATCAGAAAACAAATTGCATTTAAACTGCTGATTTCCCTGGATGTGAGTAGTTGTTCTAATATTTTTGTGCCAGGGGTTCTATCACCATAGCGAAGAGTAGGGGGATAATGGACACCTCTGTCTTGTTCCCCTTTGAATGTTAATATATGGTTTAGTCAGGCCTGGAATTCTTAAACTAGCCCTATGCTGGTTATAATAAGTCTTAATCAGATTTACTATGGGCCCCTTAATGCCAAATTTGTACAATACAGCAAACAAGTATGGCCACTCTACTCTATCAAAGGCCTTTTCAATATCTAATCCTAGGAATCTTCTTGTCTCTAGAAAAGTGGATGAGGTTTAAAACCTTCCTCATATTGTCCCCTGTCTGTCTAAAGGAGATAAATCCCACCTGGTCATTGTGTATCAGGTAAGTTAGATGTGGAGAGACCCGATTAGCCATTATTTTAGCTAGAAACTTTAGGTCATTATTTAACAGCGAAATAGAGCGATAATTTCTCACCTCCAGAGGGTCTCTATTCGTCTTTCGTGAAAAAGGCCAGATCAGCATTATTAAACACTGGAGGCATTTTAACCCCCTACAGGATGCAATTATACAGGGTAACTAAGCGAGTGGCGAGAATTGGCATAAACGCTTTGTAATACAGGGGCGTAAACCCATCCAGGCCCAGAGATTTACCTGGCTTTGCTGCCTGAATAGAATCTTGCACTTCTTTCAAAGCTATCTTAGCGTTTAAGGAAGGCAAATCCTGTTCACTCAGGGTTGGAGGTTACAAGTATTGAAGAATTCCTTAATGGCTGTTTGGTTTGGGGATTTTTGTGAGGAGTATGTTTTTTGAAAAAAGGCAAGAAAGGTTTCTTGCATTTTTGTGGGGCTTTTGGTGACCTGGCCTGCTGAAGTCTTAATTTGATATATCCTAGATTGGGATAATTTATGTTTTAATTTCTTAGCCAACGGAGAGTCCGTCTTCTTTGCCTTTGTATACCACCTAAGAGCCTGAGAGCCTTCTCCATCTTGTCTGACAGAATATGATCCAGGTCCAGCCGGGAGCTCTCAATTTGTAGACGCAACTCGACAGTCGTTTTTTGTTGATTCTGTTTCTCTAGCTTCATTAATTTGGCTCTCAGGGTTTCCTCCTGTTGTCTCTGTTACATTTTGTGGTGTGAGGCTATCTGTATACACGACCATCTAAGGCAGGCCTTGTGTGCCACCCACGCCCACTCAGGCGCCGTGTCTCGGTTTGAGTTTAAAGTAATATAGGATTCAATCTCCTTAGATTGCGAGTTTGTCAGCAGTATTTCATTTAATCTCCAGGTGTTAAAGCTTTTGTCCTTTTGCCCTAATTGAATTACTAGACATTCTTGAGTAGGTTTTTGTGGGTCTGGGAGTACAATGTGTACTCCCTATCCCGAGGGTGGAGCTCTTTCAATAGGTCTGTCAAATGTTGGGCTCTAAATTGGGAGTGTATCTGCTTTAGTTTATTGGTAAATCTCTCCCTGGAAAAATCCATGGATCGATCCAAGCTCGGATTGAGGGTCATATTTAGATCTCCCCCTACCATGATCCATCCTAAATCCTATTTAGGAGATTAATAAGACAATTGTGCCGGTCATTAGTGGGTGCGTAAATTGAGATGAGTGTAATTTTGCTATTTTGATTGTGGCCTGTTATCATTACGTAACTACCTACTGGAACTATTTTTTTGTGATCTACATTTAGGGGAAAATCCTTATCTAGAAGGATGGCTGCTCCTGCTTTTTTTGAGCTATGGGTAGAGGCATAACATTTGGCATAATTTTTATTCAGATAGCTAGGGACCCTATTATGATTTAAGTGAGTTTCTGGCAAAAATATCGCCGCCGGATGGTGGGTTTGGTATGTTAGAAACGCCTTCCTCCTCTTAAACGGGAGTTACACCCCTTAACATTGTGAGAAATAAATGTGTACCTAGCGCTATTCATTCTTCCCCGATGATGTAAGAGGGCATATGAAGCTTCATTGGGTCGATATTCTGGGGGATCCCGAAGAAGGTAAGTTAGATGTTGAGAGATCCGTCCTCTGCTGACAATGCCGGAAGAAGTACTTTGCCTAAGAGCTGCTAACTAATTAGGGAAAGAGCATACAATCCTCATACAAAACAAAAAAAAGAGATAACAAGATCACTCATGTGAGCAAATTTGGCATATAGAAACAATATACATTTGTCTTAAATCAAGTTCTTACTGTATGTCCTCCTTAACCCTAGTTATTAAGTCTAAAGTTCTCAGATTAAGTATGGGAGCCCTTGGGAACTATTGGAAGAAGCAAAACTTGCCCATAGCCAGCTGGACTTTAGACTGTCAGTCAAACCCTATTTGAAAAGGTAGGAGAGGATCCTTGGTCGTTGACTGTCGTCGACGGAGTATCTTGCCATTGCCTAGCAGGTGTGGGCGCTTGGGATAGTTATGGAGAGGGCACCATTTCCTCTGTGGTCATGAGTTTCAAACGATGCAATATTTGAAGGCAATCATCCAAAGATTTTGACATGAAAGCGGAGCCCTCAAATTGAAACAACAAGGAAAACTGGAATCCCCATCTATATGAGATGTTATTTTTCTGCAATATGGTCAGACCCGGTGTAACGGCTACCCCGGTAGTGAGAGGGTATCAGCCGTTGGAGACGTCCTTTTCCCTGGCAAGCTGCTGTGTAAAAGTGAAGTTATCAACCATCAGAGAAAAACTTTTTACTAACTCAACTCAGCATGACAGTTACATACAAATATTCAAAAAAACAACAACATTCCAAACAGTTAAAGAACCAGTGTAGTAATAAATGTTCCCAGGCAAAGGTAAGGTTCTGTTACACTGCTCCCCCTTTGTGGAACACTCCGGCAGACCCGGATTGATCCTTTTCGGGTCAACTTGGGGCTGTCCGGTCTGCTGTTAAGGTAAAAGTTCAGTTTGCCTGGACAGTCCGTCTGCGTTCGCATTGAACCGGCCAGGGCGATATTGAATGGAAAAGTTATACGGTTCTAGGGCCAAGCTCCATCTCAGTAATCGTCCATTGTCCCCAGCCACTCGGTTCAGCCATACTAGGGGGTTGTGGAATAAACCTTCAGAGCAGATGGGCTCAATACGGTCGGAAAGGAGAGGGAGAACGGCAGCTTTGATATGGGGAGTCACGCCCTCTAGAGCGGGATCTTGATCTCGAGTAGCTGGCGTTTCTTTCGGGGCAAACCCGGATATAATAGTTTTCACCCTCATGAGACCGAAATTTAGTGTCGTCCAGTTCTCTCAAAGCATATTCCATGTCCTCCTTCCGGATAAATTCAACAATTCCCATTCCATCTTTGTGTACATCAGCATAACAGACGTCACCAGCTTTCCGCATGTGGTCCTTTAGGTCCTGCCAACTACCTGATGGGGGAAGACCTGAGACAAGGACTCTGAAATCAGATCGTCGAGAGGGAGGTCCATTCCTTCCCCGTGGTGCTCCATAACCACCACCATCACCCCGAGAGCCCCTGAAAGGCCTTGGGAACTCAACCCTTAGACGACATGAGCCAAAGTCATAGCCATTCCGACCAAATACTGCATCCTCTGCATCCCGCGGGTCCTGGAATTTGATGAAAGCAAATGGAGAGCTGCTGCATCTGCCGCGGTTCTTTAGCTCGACGCTCCGGATCCGGCCGTATCGGTGGAACAGCTCCTCCAGCTCCTTCTCCCGCACGTCGGCCAGAAGATTCCCCACATAGATCCGCCCGTTCCCGGACCCGGCCCGCGCGGCCTCCCCTGCGACACGAACAGCAACGGTACGATTAGATACATGTTCTGGTTTCACGAGATGTTTCTGCACCAAAGTGATGGTAGCGCCAGTGTCTCTTAAGCCTTGTGCTATCTGTTCATTTACACGCACCTCTTGGCGGTGATACTGGCGGTTATCCGGGTAGGCAGCCTGTACGAGGTTGGCCTCATACAAGATTCCCAAACACTTCTCAGGGCTCCCTTTGATTTCCAGGCAGTGAGCAGCAGAGGGACGTGATGGCGGGGTCTCTGTGTGGGGTGTTGTGCGCCTCCATTTGTTATTGGCTGATCTCAAAGGGCAATAACGGGCAATATGCCCTGTGTTGCTGCAGTGATGACATGTCACTTTGTAAGATTCCCGGGGCTGGTTGTAAGACCCCTGAGGGCGTGGAGGTCTTGGGGGTACTGGAGCCCGAAATTCTGTGTTTGCCTCTGTTCTAGATGCTGGTTGTGTGGTACCTT
Organism: Discoglossus pictus; assembly: GCA_027410445.1. Taxonomy (NCBI): domain Eukaryota; kingdom Metazoa; phylum Chordata; class Amphibia; order Anura; family Alytidae; genus Discoglossus; species Discoglossus pictus. Next base: position 479,034,851 of record CM050164.1, read on the forward strand.
GGCTCACCTTCCTTGTTTCTGCGTATTCATCTGCTAGTCGAGCTGCCTCAGTTAAGTCTTTACTGTAGCAGTGGGTGGGGGGGGTAGGAACTGCCTGTGTAATGGGCTGTCTAGCTCTTACCAGTTCCGTTTCTTGTCTCCTCTTAGTTTCTATCTCCTCTCTTGTTTCCCGGAGCAGCTGGTTTATTAGTTCCACGGACGTTTCTGGATACAAGGATAATCTCCGCTGTACAATACCAGTAATTACATTGTCCTTGCTGACAGATGTAAGGGGCTCCGTTACTTCCATGGATCTATCCATTTTGTCCAGCTCCAGCAGGTCAGCTATCAGCTCCCTCCGTGGCCTGTTACTGGCACTCCTACCACGACTCTCCAATAAATCTTTTAGTGTGGGTCTTTTCAGCTTGGCGTACTGAGACTCCATTCAGCACTTGCTCTCTGGATAAAAGGACCATCCCACCGCTGCCAGCCAATGTAACGGCTACCCCGGTAGTGAGAGGGTATCAGCCGTTGGAGACGTCCGTTTCCCTGGCAAGCTGCTGTGTAAAAGTGAAGTTATCAACCATCAGAGAAAAACTTTTTACTAACTCAACTCAGCATGACAGTTACATACAAATATTCAAAAAAACAACAACATTCCAAACAGTTAAAGGGCCAGTGTAGTAATAAATGTTCCCAGGCAAAGGTAAGGTTCTGTTACACCCGGCTTCATCAGCATTGTCTTGGCCAGCATGGTTGGAGAAAGGTCTTCAAAAATCTGTAGGACAGCATTGTCTGGGCCCTTGACCGAAGCACATTTCTGAGATGCTGAAATAATGGTGTTGCTAGCACTTTGTCTTAGGAGACAAATAATTACGTATTTTGTCATCTCTTGGTTGGATGTCGCACCGAGGGCCCTATGGGTTCTCTCGATTTCCCACTCTGCTTCTGAGGCCGTAAGTATTAAGATGCTTATGAGGGCTTTAATGTACTGCATGAGGTTGCGTGACAGACCCTGGCACACCCTGTAATCTGAGATTGTGCCTGCGGCCTCTGTTGTCCAAGTCCTCCAGTTTCTCTTCAAGTGTTAATATTTGGACTTCATTTTGAGATATGTCAAGTGTGACTCATTGTTGGGCCTCTACAATGTCATTGGTCATTGTTTCTAATGCATGAGTGCGCTGACCCAGGTCATGAATTTCTCGTTTTAGTTCCTCTGTCTCCTTGTCCCATTGTGACTTCAGCAGGGCATGAATTCTGGCCATAGACCTTTCCGACACATCCATATGGTAACTAGGATTACGCTGCTCACTCTCTGATTCAGACTCATCCAATTTGCTTGAAATTGAATCCTGGGCAGGCGTTTGGTTCACCTTAGAAGACTTGAAGTGGTCTTCAATGATTCTTGTTGGGACTATTTTTCTGTTTTTGCCCATGATAACATATATATATATATATATATATATATATATATATATCTTTGCCCTTTCTGTGGGCAGATACATGAGACAGATGGCTACGGTTGCAGCTTGTGGAGGACGCTAATGTTTGTTTCTATATTTCATTCTATGACTATTCTAAGCAGTGCCTGAGGGTCCCACGAGCTTGTCCGTCAGCTGTTGTTCTCTTTTAATGTTGACGCTGGAATCCAAAGGTTGGAACTTTAACCCATATGAGGAGCATATTTAAAAATGGCTGTAAACTTCCAGGTATGGATTAAGTAAAGCTTTACTTTTGAAGATGCTGCAGCATGTAGGTGTAATGAATTATTTAGGCCAGAAGGTGGCAGCCTTATATGCTTTGCTAGACCACGTTCCAGCCCGCACATGGCTCCCGCTTGTATTGTTCCTTCAGCCCCTGCTATAGATGTGCCTGGTGACACCTTGCGTGTTTGGCTTTTTAATTGACCCTGGATGTATTTATATAAGGTAATCATATCTCCTCTTAGACACCTTTTTTCTAGAGAAAATAAGCTTAATTTGGTTAGTCTTTCTTCATGACTTAGCCCCTCCATTCCCCTTATTAGTTTTGTTGCCCTCCTCTGTACCTTTTCCAGCTCTAACATGTCCTATTTATGAAGTGGTGCCCAAAATTCCAAATGAGGGCGTACTAGGGATTTGTATAGTGGCAGAATTATATTTGCTTCCCTGGCTTCTATACCCTTCCTAATACATGCTAATAGTGATGTCGCGAACATAAAATTTCCGGTTCGCGAACCGCGAACGCGAACCGCCGCAAATGTTCGCGAACCGGCGAACCCGGCGAACCGCCATAGACTTCAATGGGCAGGCGGATTTTAAAACCGCTCTTTCTGGCCACAATAGTGATGGAAAAGTTGTTTTAAGGGGACTAACACCTGGACTGTGGCATGCCGGAGGGGGATCCATGTCAAAACTCCCACGGAAAATTACATAGTTGATGCAGAGTCTGGTTTTAATCCATAAAGGGCATAAATAACCTAACATCCCCCTCCATCCATCATCATCCTCCCCTGTATCTCTTTACCCCCTCACTCATCATCCTCCCCTGTGTCTCTTTCCCCCCTTCCTCATCATCCTCCCCTGTGTCTCACCCCCCTCCCTCATCATCCTCCCACCTCCCTCATCATCCTCCCCTGTATCTCTTTACCCCCTCCCTCATCATCCTCCCCTGTGTTTCTTCCCCCCTCCATCATCATCCTCTCCTGTGTCTCTTTCCCCCCTCCCTCATCATCCTCCCCTGTGTCTCTTTTCCCCCTCCCTCATCATCTTCCCCTGTGTCTCTTCCCCCCCTGTGTCTCTTTTCCCCCTCCCTCATCATCTTCCCCTGTGTCTCTTCCCCCCCTCCCTCATCATCCTCCCCTGTGTCTCTTTCCCCCCTTCCTCATCATCCTCCCCCTCCCTTGATGATTAGGGGGAAAGAGACACAGGGATAAGTGTGAGGGGTGTTAGGGTAAGGGGTGTTAGGGATAAGGGTGAGGGGGTTAGGTGTTAGGGTGAGGGGTGTTAGGGCTAAGTGTGAGGGGTGTTAGGGTGAGGGGTGTTAGGGATAAGTGTAAGGGGTGTTAGGGTGAGGCATGCTAGGAATAAGTGTGAGGGGCGTTAGGTCTTAGGGATAAGTGTGAAAATGTTAGGGTTAGGTGTTAGGTTCATGGGTGTTATGGATAAGTGTGAGGGGTGTTAGGATTAGGTGTTAGGGTGAGGGGTGTTAGGGATAAGTGTGAGGGGTGTTAGGGATAAGTGTGAGGGGTGTTAGGGTTAGGTGTTAGGGTGAGGGGTGTTAGGGATAAGTGTAAGGGGTGTTAGGGTTAGTTGTTAGGGTGAGGGATGTTAGGGTTAGGTGTTAGGGATAAGTGTGAGGAGTGTTAGGGTTAGGGTAAGGGGTGTTAGGATAAGTGTGAGGAGTGTTAGGGTTAGGGTGAGGGGTGTTAGGGTTAGGTGTTAGGGTGAGGGGTGTTAGGGATAAGTGTGAGGGGTGTTAGGGTTAGGGTGAGGGGTGTTAGGGATAAGTGTGAGGGGTGTTAGGGTTAGGTGTTAGGGTGAGGGGTGTTAGGGATAAGTGCGAGGGGTGTTAGGGTTAGGGTGAGGGGTGTTATGGATAAGTGTGAGGGTTGTTAGGGTTAGGGTAAGGGGTGTTAGGGATAAGTGTGAGGGGTGTTAGGGATAGGGTGAGAGGTGTTAAGGATAAGTGTAAGGGGTGTTAGGGTGAGGCATGTTAGGAATAAGTGTGAGGGGTGTGAGGTCTTAGGGATAAGTTAGGGTTAGGGTTGGGTGCTAAGGTGAGGGGAGGATGATGATAAGGGGGGGGAGAGACACAGGGTGTCCTTGAAGCAGAGATCAAAAGAGTCCTTCAGGACTGTATTGCACACTGTGTACAGTAGCCTAGCTATGGTTTTCCCTATTGATGCAGTATCACCTACACTCAGCCTCCTCTCAGTAAGACTGCAAGTTAGTTATGATTCCAAAAGGGCTGCTGTCCATGAGGTAGAAGGCTCTGGAAGGGAGTGTATGCTGCTGATTGGCTGGAATGTGTCTGCTGACTGTGACATGCAGGGTCAAAGTTTGCTCAATGATAAAGTATAGGGGGCGGGTCGAATATCACATATATCACATGCTATGTTCCCCGGGAACAGTCCGCCGGCGAACTATTCGCGACATCTCTACATGCTAATATTTTATTTGCCTTTGCAGCTGCTGCTTGGCTTTGAGCACTGTTACCTAGGTGGTTGTCCACAAGCTCCCAAATCCCTTTCAATATCTGATACACCTAGATTTGCTCCATTAAGTTTATAAATTGCATGGCTATTTTTCCTTCCCAGATGCATAACCTTGCATTTATTCGTATTAAATCTCATCTGTCATTTAATTGCCCATTTCTCTAATTTATGCAAATCCCTTTGTAGGGAAAGTAATTTTCTGATTTAATTACCCTGCACAACTTTGTGTCATCGGCAAAAATTGAGACACTACTTTCCAATCCTACCTCTAAGTCGTTAATAAATATGTTAAAAAGGAGAGGACCTAATACTCAGCCCTGAGGAACCCCACTTACTACATTAGTCCAATCCGAGTATGTTCCATTTACAACAACCCTTTGCTTCCTGTCTTTTAGCCAGCTCTCAATCCATGTGCATATATTTTCTGTATCCCTTAGTTTGCACAATAGTCTCCCATGTGGCACTGTATCAAAAGCCTTTGCAAAATCTAAAAAGACTACATCCACTGAGTTGCCTTGATCTAGGTTCCTACTAACCTCCTCATAAAAATGAATTAGATTTGTTTGATATGACCTATGCCTCATAAATCCATGTTGGCTCCTACTTATAATCCTGTTCAAATAGACATATTCTTGTATATTATCCCTTATTAACCCTTCTAAAAGCTTCCCCACTACAGAAGTGAGGCTCACTGGTCTATAATTCCCCGGATTTGCTCTTGCCCCCTTCTTAAATCAAGGTATCACATCCGCTTTTCTCCAGTCATCTGGTAGAGACACTGTGTTGAGTGAATCTTGAAAGATTAGATATAATGGTTTGTTTTGAAAAGCTGATGTTCCTAAAAGTCCAGAATGTGATATCCCTTTTATTGCAGAGCAGCCTCTCAAGTCACAGCAGGTTGTTTTCGCCTCTCAGCTGAAGATAAGAGAAAGTGTTTTGCCCCCAGTAACCTTACTGTTGTATGGGGGAGAACAAAATGCCTCTGATGTACTGCGCTCCTTCCCACCTTACCCCTAAGAGACTCTAAAATGGCGTCCTCTGCCCCCTGCTTACGCCGGCAGCTTCACTCCTCTCCCCTCGAGTGCAGCCAGGGGTAGCTGGCGGTTCCCTGGGCCTCTGCTTGGGCCCCTCTAGCAGCCGCTGTCTCTGTATGCGAGTGCCTCTGTGCGAGTGCCTCTTGCTTTTTGTCAGTCGGGGGAGAGTCTGTTACCTGAAATGCCGGTGGTCCTCTACGTGGCTCTATGGACTCTGCTGTCCCCCAGCTCTGTCCTCCTGGGATTCTGCTCTGACGCTAGTGTCCTCTGCTCTTTGAGATTACTACTAATCGGGGGATGAATGGAGATAGCTGCCACTATCCCCTAGCCTGTCATGGCCGCCTCCACAAGGTTTCCACAGTCCTGATAGCTCCCGAACGTATGGTGTAGTTAGAATCAGAACACCTTGCTGAGTTCAATAAGAGCTCTTTTACAACTTCTGGGGATAATTTGTGCTACTAAGTACCCCCCAGCCTGGGTAGACGGGCGTTTGCTCCGTTTGCTGCTTAGACACGCCGCCAAGCTCATGTTTTTTGATGGGGGCGTGTCTAAGGAGCAAACAGAGCAAACGTGTGTTGGAAGAGATCTGCCCGTCTAAATATCATTGTTGAATTTTCTTGTGTGTGGAATTTTTACCCCTGAGATTAGGAGGTACGGTAAGGGTTACTCGTCGCCGCACGGCGTGATGCATTGTGGGCTTTATCTATGAGCCTCACGTATTTTGTGTGTCAGCGCTCGTTGTTTTTCTTTTTTATTCTTTTTTGTAAAATACGGATGGATTAAATATTAAATTAAACGTGTTCTGCAATATCACTTGTGATGTAAATCACCCATTTTTATAATATTTACTGATATCTAGTTGGTGACGTAATCCATTAATATCTACAGCCTTTAATTTATTACTTTTTATATACATTTATGCTGCAATGTATTCTGCCATTTTGGTTTATCATGAACTACCTCCTTAGTTGAGAGGAGAATTGTAATAGGGAGGATGATTCTGTCTGCACAATGGAATGTCATGTGGTATTTACAACTGCCAGAGCCTTCAATATGACTAATGGAAAGCCTATTAGTTCAGAGGGACACAACCTTGCAAGAAACGGCAGAAAGTCATTCAGAACAAAAATGGTATCTTACAGAAAGAAAAATGCCTCTAAAAATGACTTAAATACAATATTTTCTTCTTTTACTTGCTCATTAAGAAGTGAGTGGGAAAAAAGCTCCTTTAGGTATTTAACTACAAATCCTAAAAGTTTATATTTCTTACCTTGTGGCACCTGCGACACATCAGTAACACGAAACAATCCGCTGTATATACGATAAAACAAGGTAGGTGCTACCACCGGTGCAGGAGGTGCAAAGCCTCGGGGCCCAGCAATCACTGCAATGGATATATGACAAACAAAATGGACTTTACTGTCAAATCAGTCACAAAAACAATGACAGTAAAACCTAACCTACGTAACTTATTTCAAAATGCAAACTTTCTGTAAGTCCAATAACTATACAAATAGTTGTAAATGTCACAATGCAGATAACATGTCCTCCTTATCTATGTAACATCATTTGTTTTCTCCAAGACAATTACATCCTGCTCGGAAAGTTTATCTGCAGCACTTAAATGGTGCTCTTCTGCCGCACTTAGATGGCGCTCTTCTGCAGCACTTAAATGGTGCTCTTCTGCCGCACTTAGATGGCGCTCTTCTGCAGCACTTAGATGGCGCTCTTCTGCAGCACTTAGATGGCGCTCTTCTGCAGCACTTAAATGGCGCTCTTCTGCAGCAATTAAATGGTGCTCTTCTGCCGCACTTAGATGGCGCTCTTCTGCAGCACTTAGATGGCGCTCTTCTGCAGCACTTAGATGGCGCTCTTCTGCAGCACTTAAATGGCGCTCTTCTGCAGCACATTGGCGAGTAATGGACAATATTCCATAATGGAGGGTGAACGTGGGATCCAGACATTATGGGACTTACTTAAAGTTTCAACTCTCTTGCCTTTTTTTACATTAAAAATGAATCTTCTTTATTATTTTCATTAGCACGTTTATCTCGCTTATGGTTAGGGTTTAGGAGGTTAGGATCTCTTTTACCGAAAGCAAAACTGGTCCTAAAAGAAACTGGAACTAACAGCCTTATTAAATTGTGATTCGGTAAATTTAGAAGGGCTCTATTTAAGCACACAACATATTTTTTTTACAGAAGTTTTTAGTTAGTGATCTTCTATCCAGAAGCAAGGTCTTCACTAACTAAAAACTTCTGTAAATAAAATATGCTGTGTGCTTAAATAGAGCCCTTCTAAATTTACCGAATCACAATTTAATAAGGCTGTAAATACTGTAACGTATAAAGACAGAATAGAACTGGTACTGACAGTAAATCAAAGACTAGAACAAATAAATACCAGATAGGATACAACAGGAGCGGATAGGAACTCAAGCCTTGGAGATAGGTGGTACTGATCCAGTGTAGATATAGGATACAACTGGTTCTGAGAGCCGTAAGAAGCAGGAGCAGAGTCCAGTCCACAGGGACAATGAAGTATTTAGTTAACACTGTAAGCAGAAGCTGGACAAATACTGCAGCAAAGACCCCCAAACAAGGACGGACACACAGGAGACCCCCAAACAAGGACGGACGCACAGGAGACCCCCAAACAAGGACGGACACACAGGAAACCCCCAAACAAGGACGGACACACAGGAGACCCCCAAACAAGGACGGACACACAGGAGACCCCCAAACAAGGACGGACACACAGGAGACCCCCAAACAAGGACGGACACACAGGAGACCCCCAAACAAGGATGGACGCACAGGAGACCCCCAAACAAGGACGGACACACAGGAGACCCCCAAACAAGGACGGACACACAGGAGACCCCCAAACAAGGACGGACGCACAGGAGACCCCCAAACAAGGACGGACACACAGGAGACCCCCAAACAAGGACGGACACACAGGAGACCCCCAAAGGACGGACACACAGGAGACCCCCAAACAAGGACGGACACACAGGAGACCCCCAAACAAGGACGGACACACAGGAGACCCCCAAACAAGGAGAATGCACAGGAGACCCCCAAACAAGGACGGACACACAGGAGACCCCCAAACAAGGACGGACGCACAGGAGACCCCCAAACAAGGACGGACACACAGGAGACCCCCAAACAAGGACGGACACACAGGAGACCCCCAAACAAGGACGGACACACAGGAGACCCACAAACAAGGACGGACACACAGGAGACCCCCAAACATGGACGGACGCACAGGAGACCCCCAAACAAGCACGGACACACAGGAGACCCCCAAACAAGGAAGGATGCACAGGAGACCCCCAAACAAGGACGGACACACAGGAGACCCCCAAACATGGACGGACGCACAGGAGACCCCCAAACAAGGAGAAGGCACAGGAGACCCCCAAACAAGGACGGACGCACAGGAGACCCCCAAACAAGGAGAACGCACTGGAGACCCCCAAACAAGGACGGACGCACAGGAGACCCCCAAACAAGGACGGACGCACAGGAGACCCCCAAACAACAAGAACTGACGTACTGGGCCGACTCTCCTAATTAGTTCAGATGGAAGTCAGAGTAATTAGCACTCCTGTTGATACTAAATTTGTTGACTTTGAATATTCTGCTCTCACCTGGGAACTGCAGATTACGGTGGGGGGCAGCTAGGGGCAGTAGAGTCATGTTGGGGTCCCTGACAATCTCATTACGGGAAGCTCATGAGTAGCATAAATGGAAAAAAGTAATATGTGTGAGAGAAACAAAATCATTAAAGGCATAAAGGAGCGAGAATCACATATATAGTTGTGAGCATGCGAGCCGTTGCTCACACTTGCGGGCTCGCGCAGCGAAGCGAGGGACGCAGTTCCTCGCAAATGCGGATCCTCGCGAAGCGTGGGGCCGCATTTGCGGTGGTGAAAGATCCAACGTCGGCTGTGTTGTTAACACACACACGCACGACTTAGAAAAAAATCAACTGCGTCGTACACGTAAAAAACAACTGCGTCCCTCGCAAAAAAAATACGTCCGCCTCGCAAAAAAATACAGCTGCGAAACGACCCATTCTCAACACGCAAAACCGACCGAAAACGGCGCGCATGAAAACATCAGAAACACAAGAAATAAACACAACGAACACATAGAAAGCTTACTTACAGCAAGGGGGAGCATCCGGCACCTCAAAAAGTTAATTTACACGTCCATTTAAGTCCAAAAAGATGAGTTTAAACTGCCGAAAATCACCTAAGTGAGAGAAAAAATGGCCGCCGAACAAAACAAAAACGAGGTTACAGACGTAACTATACTACAGTGACTCGCAAAACTGAAACACATACTCTGTGGCACGTACCACACTGATATTATTCACCATTTTCAAAACTACTACGCATAAAATGGCGGATGGAACGCAAATTGTAAGCTGGAACGCAAATCGCGCATGCGTATTGCGTTCTAGCGGTCTGAGGCACTTGAAAGTTTATAAATACTGCCTACTTTCCAGAAAATTCTACATTTCTACTCAGGTGGTGCGCGGTGTGACTGGATAGGTAACTGCTGCTGACACGCACATTTATCTGTGTAGGCCCTAAAACAAACTAATGTTAAATGAAACTAATTAAACAAGTATATTTAAATGACATTAATTTACAGCAACTCATAGCAAAAAATAATATGGCACTATTACATATGGAACCTAAAGCTCAATCTTTCTCCTTTTCTTTACTATTCAAACAGACTCTGCATCAACAGCATCTCAAGAATTTGCACCGTGCACTGTGACCCACAATCCCTTTTAAACAACTCCAAGAAAGAACAAGAGGTAAGATAGAAAAATACATTACATGATGAAAAAGGCCATGCTTTGCTAAATCAAAAAGAAGAAATATACAATTAACCATTTCACGTTCTTTTTCAAACAGACACTACAAGAAGACCGGCGGATTAAGATTGGCAGGAGGGGACCCTCTGTCATTCAACACTTCAATCAAGGTAAAGTATAACAAGTAGAAAAAATAAAGGAACTATATATGTTTAATGGCCGCCAATATAACAATTTCAAGTAAAATAAAAAAAAAATACATATAAATTAAATAAAGAACAAAACACAGTTCAACAAACTTCACAAAGACCTATACAATTTAGGAAGACAGGCAGTTTCACAGAAACCAAAAAAGGTGGCCACAAAACAGGATAGCATCTGAAACATTAGCAACATACATAAAACAAAAGTATTCCTCCTCTTTACTGTAAAATAACCTCCAACCATTACCCACAAGCCAAATGCAGCAACCAAAAAGAGGTGAACACAAAACAGGATAAAAAAAAACACAACATGATATAGAAAAGGCAATTAACATTGATTTGTACTGTCCAACATGACTGAATACTCATAAAGAACACTAATTGAACAAATAAAGTAGACAAAATATGGTGGACACAAAACAGGATTGTACCAAAAATCACAGAAACAGATAGAAAAGTTAAATAATATTCTTCTTTACTATTTAAGAACCTATAAGCCTTACAAAGAAGCTTAAATAAGCATACCAAAAGTGGTGGACACAAAACAGGATAATGCTAAAAACATTGCAATCATATCCAAAATAGAAAACACATTCATTTTCAATGTACAACAACATTTAATCCTCATAAAAAAGACTTATTAAGAAAATAAAGTATGCAACATATGGTAGACACAAAATAGGATTGTTCCAAAAATCACACAAACACTTAGCAAAGTAAATTAATATTCTTCTTTACTGTTTAAGAAGCTATAAGCCTTACAAAGAAGCCTAAATTAGCATAGCAAAAGTGGTAGACACAAAACAGGATAATGCTAAAAACATTGCAATCATATCCAAAATAGGAAACACATTCATTTTCAATGTACAACAACATTTAATCCTCATAAAAAAGACTTATTAAGAAAATAAAGTATGCAACATATGGTAGACACAAAATAGGATTGTTCCAAAAATCACACAAACACTTAGCAAAGTAAATTAATATTCTTCTTTACTGTTTAAGAAGCTATAAGCCTTACAAAGAAGCCTAAATTAGCATAACAAAAGTGGTAGACACAAAACAGGATAATGCTAAAAACATTGCGATCATATCCAAATAAAAAAAAACAGTTATTTAACAATACAAAGAAAGTACCTCTACGATGAACTACAAGCAAATAAACAAACTGTTGATAATAAAAAATGTAAAAAACAAACTTAACATCTCAAACTAAACTAATTATACATTATTTTCTTTTACAGATTAACATGGCTACTAACATGAGCAAACAAGAAAAGATAAGACGGCAAGCTAGAGAACGACAACAGAGATGGGCCAACCAGCAGACACCAGAGTCGAAGGAAACTCAACGAGAAAAAGAATGCAAAAGACTTGCAAGCAAAAGACTATCAGCTGCAAAAATTAAAGATACACCAAAAAAAGCTAATAAGCAAACAAAGGATTTACAACCTGTTCCTGAAATGTCAAATATGTATATTAATAATTAAACAACTTTCCAAACATACACATCTCCTTGCCGTCATTTCTTGACGGGCAAGTCGCTAGTCACATATATAGTTGTGAGCGTACGAGTTGTTGCTAACGCTGCGGGCTCGCGTAGCGAGCCCGCGGCCCTCGCGAAGCGAGGGCACTGTGCCAGGTTCTCAGTTGCTGGCATGGAGCGCCGAAGGCGCTCCTTGCCAGCAACTGAGGACCCTCGCGACACGCCGACATACAAACATTTAAAACTTAAGAAAGACACACAACAAACACATAAAAAGCTTACCTACAGCAAGAGGAACCAGCCAGCACCTCAAAAAAACAAGTTACACCTACATTTAAATCAAAATAAAACACTTTAGACACTAATACCATCGCTAAGCGAGAGAAAAAATGGCCGACGAACAAAACGAAAACGAGGCTTCAGACGTAACTACACTACACTTACTCGCAATAATGAAACACATACTATGCGGAACGTATCACAATCATATTAAACACCATTTTGAACAGTAATACGCAGAAAATGGCGGATGGAACGCAAATTGTAAGCTGGAACGCAAATAGCGCATGCGTATTGCGTTCTAACGATCTCACTTTCCAGAACTTTCTACAAGTTTATAAATACTGCCTATTTCACACAAAAAAATACATTTCTCCTCAGGTGATGAACAGAGTGACTTCTGAGATAACTGCTGCTTTTACTTGAGAAGACAATTCTTTACTAATTTACTACTTTGCATTGTGCAAATTACAACTGAGAGGTAAGCTATAATATATTACATTTTATTATCAGGACAGGTCAAACAAATAAAAAAATAAACTAGGATTTATGTAGTGACATATATGGCACATTTATGTGTATAGGCTCAAAAAAAAAATACGGTTCATTTAACAAAACAACAAAAAAACATAATTCTATATTAAACAGAGGTTTATGTATAGTGACATCTGACACGCACATATATGTCTATAATGTATAGTGACATGTGACAAGCACATATATGTATAGAATGTATAGTGACATGTGACACGCACGTTTATGTGTATTGCCCCTGCATAGTGACATGTGACACGCACATATATGTGTATAAAGTATAGTGACATGTCACACGCACATTTATGTGTATTGCCACTGAAACAAAATTAGCTTAAAACAAAATCAGTAAACAACTACATTTAAATGACATTATATATCATGTATACTGATATGTCACACGCACATATATGTGTATCATCTATAGTTACATCTCACACACAGACATTTATGTGTGTTGGAAAAAAAAAATATAAGGTTAATTTAACCATTTAAATATGAGTCATGTATACTGATATGTCACACGTACACAAAATAATTACATTGTGGAATGTGCTTCATGTATGTGACATATGTGTGTAGCCCACAACAAACAATAAGGTCAATTGAATTAATTTACTGCAATTCAATAGATCATATAAAGCTGAATCTTTTTATTTCTTTTAATATTCAAACAGACTCTGCATCAACAGCGTCTCTCAACAATTTGCACTGTGCACTGTGAAGCACAATCCCTTTTAAAGAACACCAACAAAGAAGAAGAGGTAAGATACAACAAGACATTACATGCTCAAAAGGCCATGCTTTGCTAGATGAAAAATATAAGCACATAACATATTTTTTATACAGAACTTTTTAGTTACTGAACTTCTAACCACAATCAAGGTTTTCAATAACTAAAAACTTTGCTCAATAAATATGTTATGTGATTATATAGAGCCCTCTTCAATTGGCAAAATTGCAATTCAATGAGGACCTATATGTCTTTAATGGCCAAGGGCCTCACTCAAATATGATTTGCCCATTTCAATAGGGCTCTATATAAGCACAGAGCATATTTTTTAAAGGAACTTTTTATTTTGTGAACACGTTGCTTTTGGATACAAGTTCACTAAATACAAAATTCGGTAAAAAAATATGCTCTGTGGTGATATTGAGCTCTATTCCATTGGCCAAAACACAATTGAACGAGGAGCTGACAATATAACAAATGCAGTAACCAAAGGCCCTCATTCAATTGCTATTTTAGACAATTAAATATGGCTATAAATAAGAACTTTTAGGCCCTTATTCAATTTTAACAAATATATGTGATGTGCTCATTTACAACCCTATTCAATTTTAAACATTGCAATTCAATGACGGCCTTAGAGTACTATTACATTGTAAAAAATGCAATTGAATGAGGGGCAAACTATGCAACATATGGGACACACAAAGGCCCTCATTCAATTGCAATTTGCCCAATTGAATAGGGCTCTAAATAACAACATAATTTTTTTTTTAAAAGACTAAAAACTTCTTTAAAAAAATATGGTATGTGCTTATTTAGGGCACTATTCAATTAGTTAAATCGCAATTGAATGAGACACAAACTGCTACACACAAAACAGAATTTCTTATTCAATGTTTAACAACCTATAAGCCTTACAAAGAAGCAAAAATAAGAATAACAAAAGTCGTGGGATTGTACAGAAAGTAAAAAAAAAAATATATAGAAAAAAATAACCATAACTGATACAATACAGCCAAATTCATAATTTTTTTACTTATTTAAAAGACATTTCACTCAAACAACATTTTCTATTTTATATTACAACAGATACTGCGTGAAGACAATCGGACGAGGACTTTCTCCACAGGACCGGACCATCGGACGAGGACTTTCAACACAGGACCAGACCAGCAGACGAGGACTTTCACCAAAGGACCACAACATCGGACGAGGGCTATCGCCACAGGACCACAACATCGGACGAGGGCTATCGCCACAGGACCACACCATCGGACGAGGACTTCCAACAGAGGACCACACCATTGGACAACGATTTTGAACCGAGGACCAACAAACATTCGGATTTAAATCACACTTCAACCAAGGTACAGTATAATAAGTACTAAAGTATAAAACTAAAGAAACTGCTTTCAGTTGCATCCGTGTCAACAGAAAAATAAAAAAATTATTTTACTATCTCCCTTATTCTATTTAAATTGCTACTATGCAATACATAGCTCAATAACCACATCACTTTTTTTTTTAGCAAAGAAGTTTTGCAGTGGTAAATATCTATCCACAAACAAGTTTTTAATAAATAAAACCATTATTTTAAAAAAATATGTTACATGCTTATTTACAGCAGTATTCCATTGGCCAAATTCTTAGCCAGTGAGGACAGGAATTATAAATTTTACTAAATATAAATGATACATTAATGATTTGCCTTTTATTTCACCAATTGTGCACAAGAATCTTTAACAGGAATTACAAATTAAAATATACACAATTACATTTTTTTTTTTTCCTTTACAGATTAATATGGCTGATAACGAGACCAAAGAAGAGAAGAAAAGACGTCAAACTAGAGAAAGACAAGAGAGATGGGCCGCCCAGCAGACACCGGAGGAGAAAGAAATTCGACGAGAAAAAGAACGCAAAAGACTTGCAAATAAAAGAATATCAGCTGCAAAAATGAAAGATACAACCAAAAAAAATAAAAAGATAATAAAGCATTTACAAACTGTTCCTAAAACATCAGATGACATTTTACAAGATACCAGTCAAGACAGACCAAAAAAAGCAACTACAAAAACAAAGCATTTACAACCTCTTACTAAAAACTTACAGGACATTTCAACCAAACAAGGACAACATATACCAAGAAAATCCACGAAAAAAACTAAACATTTAGAACCTGTTGTTGAAACATTATATGACATTTCATCTGATGAATATGAAAGTCAACATCCGATATGCTTTGCAAATTGTCCTTTACTGAAGTCTTTAGCAATAGAGGTTCATAGTTGTGGGGACATGACTACTCAATGTCAATTTTGTGAGGCTTATTATTTTAAACAGGAGAGACCCCGAGATGGACAATTTATTAGTTGTTGTCAAAAAGGAAAGTTCAAACTTTCAGAAAGGAAACAATTTCCAACCTATTTACAAAATATTATGACTGAACCTACTTTTCCAAATTACAAAAATTTTAAGACAAACATAAGATCCTACAATAGTGCCATATCCTTTGCATCCATGGGGGCAACATTGGCTGCTAATGTACCAGGACATGGTCCTTACTGTTTTAAAGTCCAAGGACAAATTTATCATCGGACTTCACATTTACATCCAGAGGAAGGAGAGCAAATAAAATTCGCTCAACTATATGTCCTAGATACAATGGAAGCTGTTGACCAACGTATGCATATGGAAGAAAATAAAAAATGCTTACCCAGTGTTTTTATAGAGCTAAATAACATTATGGACAACAATCCCTACAGTAAAGCTTATAAAAAATTGGCAGAAGTAGAAAATGAACAACTACTTCATGCACAAAGACATCAATTACATTCGCCAAAGGTTAATATGGTGCTTAAAAGAGACAGACATACTGATAAACGTCGTTATAACTTGCCAACATCAAATGAGGTCGCAATGGTGTTTCAGAATGAAAGAAGGAGAACCACCATTTCAAAGAGACATTAGAGTATATCCCAGAAATGAAGAGCAACCATTTATTAATATTAATATCTTAAGTCCAAATTTAGATCCAATGACATATCCCATCTTTTTCCCACATGGAGAAGCAGGTTGGCAACCAAAATTAACCCTTCCCAGTTACCCAAATGCTAAAGCCAGAATCCGAAATAATGTTTCTATGCTTGAATTTAAAGTTGCTCAAATTGCCATTAGAGATGAATTTAATCCAATTTTATGTGGTGGGAAACTAACACAACAATGGATTATTGATTGATATTTGCAAGTTGAGGCAAATAATTTAAACTTTATAAAATATCAACAAGATAAACTACGTGTAGAACAATATTGTGGACTCATGGACTATGTTGCTGACGTGGCTACAAGCAGAGACATGACAGCTGGCAAAGCCATCATTTTACCATCTTCCTTTCAAGGATCTCCTCGAAATATGAGAGAAAGATACAATGATGCTATGGCTATTGTGACAAAATTTGGAAAACCAGATTTATTTGTGACATTTACATGTAATCCACAATGGCCAGAAATTAATCAAAATCTACTTCTTGGACAAAGTGCCTCATAATACTTCAAGAGAAAGATAAATTAGATACTTCGGACAAAGTGGATGCAGTCATAGTTGCTGAACTACCAGATCCAGAACTATATGGTAGACTATATGAGATTGTTACTCATCGCATGATTCATGGACCCTGTGGAGACCTTAATCCACAATCACCATGTATGGAAAATAATCAATGTTCAAAAGATTTTCCAAAAGATTATAGAGACAAAACATATGCAAATTGTGATGGATATCCACTTTATAAAAGAAGAGAAGGAGATAGTGCCATTATTCGTGGAAAAAAAGTGGACAATAGATATGTAGTACCCTACAATCCACATTTACTCATGAAGTACAACGCCCACATCAACGTAGAAGCCTGCACTTCCATCAAATCCATTAAATATGTCTACAAATATATTTACAAAGGTTACGATGCAGCTACTGTAGTCGTCAAAAGTGCAGACAACCCTGAAAGTAGTGAGTTACTACATGATGAACTTGCATCTCATGTAGATGCTAGCTATGTCAGTGCGCCAGAAGCTATGTGGCGGCTTTTAAAATTTGAAATGCATGATAGATCACATGCAGTATATAGGTTAGCAGTACATTTGCCACAACGACATTTAGTCTATTTCCATGCTGGAAATGAAATGAATGCATTGGCCCAAAGTGAAGATCGTCACACTACACTAACTGCATGGTTTGCATTAAATTTCACTGATGCTGAAGCAACACAATACTTATATATTGAAATTCCATATCACTATGTTTTTGTGAATGGATTATGGAGAGCAAGAAAAACCAGAGGCAATAAAATAATTCCACGAATTTACAGTCAGTCCAAGAGATGTTGAACGTTTTTGCTTACGGATATTACTTTTAAATGTTCCAGGAGCACAAAGTTTTGAACAATTAAGAACTGTTAATGACATTGTTTATGAATCCTTCCATTTAGCTGCAAGACATAGAAACTTACTCGCTGATGATACAGAGTGGGAAAGATGTTTAGAAGAAGCAGCACAATGTCAAATGCCACGACAGATGAGAGAACAATTTGCTTTTATTTGTATCTTCTCAAATGCTCCAAATGCATTAGCTTTGTGGGAGACTTTTAAAAGTAATATGGCTGAAGACTTTATGCGACGATACAATGAACCCATTGCACACCTAAAAGCGTTAATGGAAATTCAAGTCTTTTTAACTCATGGATTAAGTTGTGCAAGTGTTAATTTGCCTGATCCAGGTCTTATAGATGACATTAACTTTGAAGACTATGACATTCAACTACAAGCAGAAAGAACAGAAGAAAGACTTGCAACTTTAAATACACTACAATTGCAAGCATTTCATGCCATTAAAAATGCTATAGATGATGACATGGTGACAGAGCGTTATTTCTATCTTGATGGACCTGGCGGATCAGGGAAAACATATTTGTACAATTTATTAATGAGTTCAGTACGAGCACAAGGAAAAATAGCAATGGCGTTTGCCACTACTGGAATTGCTGCACTTTTATTAGAAGGTGGAAGAACTGTTCATAGTGGATTTAAACTGCCAGTGCCTATTTTAGAAAATTCTGTGTCAGATATTCGCATGACATCCTTACAAGCAAAGAAATTGAAGAAATGTAAATTAATTATAATAGATGAGGCCACAATGATGTCATGCTATGCCCTCCAATGTATTGACCGTTTGCTTCGTGAAGTCATGGATAATATTTTTCCATTTGGTGGAAAGGTAATGTTGTTGGGTGGCGATTTTAGACAAACATTACCTGTCGTTGTACATGGAAATCGAACAGACATTATTCAAACATGTATAAAGTCAAGTACAGTATGGAAACATTTTACCCATCTTCAACTGCAACAAAATATGAGATCAGAAGGCCAAACTGATTTCAATGATTGGCTTATTAAAATTGGAGAAGGCAGAACAGAAAAAATACTACATTTACCTGGCGACACTGTAGAGATCCCACCTCATATGATTTGTCAACAATATATTATATCGGCTATATTTGAAGGGAGCATAAATAATGAAGAATATTCCGAGCTTGCCAACCAAGTTATACTGACGTGTAAAAATAAAGATGCATTAATACTCAATAATGAAATCTTAAAAAAAATTAATGCACCACAAAGAAATTATCACAGTGCTGATTCTGTACTTGCTGATGACAATGAAAGTCAGGCAAACTTTTCAACTGAATTCATTAACTCTTTAACTCCTTCTGGAATGCCACCACATATTTTGCAGCTAAAGAAAGGTGCAATTATCATGTTACTGCGAAATATGAACCCCAAAAAAGGCCTATGCAATGGCACAAGATTAATTGTTCAACAATTAAAGGACCATTTTATAGATGCTGAAATTTTAACTGGGACCCATAAAGGAGAGAGAGTTTTCATACCAAGAATAGATTTAGCACCAAGTGAAAGTAGTCTCCCTTTTATACTTCAAAGAAGACAATTTCCCATTATTATGGCATTTGCCATGACCATTAATAAATCACAAGGTCAAACTTTCAAATCTGTGGGTATTTACTTGGAAGAACCAGTTTTTGCACATGGTCAATTGTACGTTGCGTTGTCACGCTGCAAAAATCCACAGGCTATTAAAGTTTACATTGAAAACAATGAAAGTCAAGGTGATTTATTAGAAGATGGACGTATTTTTACTAAAAACATTGTCTACTATGAAGTACTATAACTTTGCAGGATACAAACTAAAGCCATGCAAACATTTTGGAAAAACATTCAAAAATACAAAACAATTGGTTGTTTAATTCAGTCATAATTAATGGAAGTCATGTTTATGGATAATTCGCCTCACAAAATACTTGCCTTGCATTTCTATGAAAAATTATGTTAAAATGTTAAGTCACTATGTTAATGTTTCTAATGTTACAAGTTTAAAAACAATATTTTCAAGTTATTTCATTCAACATATTACAAAGTTCATGTTAAGAGCTCAAGCACCTTTTAAGTCACAATGTAAATATTCTATGTTATCTTAAGATTACTACCTACATTAATGTTTATCGCCAGTTTATGTGCTCTGTAATGAATTACTTTAATTACGTACGGTTTAAGGAGAGTTTTTACTGTATGCCTTCCTCTACATTCAATGTATATTAAACTTAACAATTATTCTCATACAAATTGCATGTTAATACTGATTAATTTAAAGTTAAACTGTTTTTACATTCAAATGTTAATACTTTTAATTCAAAATTATGTTACAAAATGTATTTACTATGTTCCTATTTATAATGTTCAAAATTAGACAAATGTTTTGCAAAAATTCCAAAGTTACATAAAAAATAAAGTTCAATTTTTAAAATATATACTTTCAAGGTTATTGCTTACATATATTTTAAACTTCATGTTAAAATTCGGCACGTTTCAAAAAGTCTTTTTACTTTTTACTTTTCTCTGGATTCTATGTATATTAAAGTGAACAATTCTTCAGATACAAATTTCATTTTAAAAAACCATTACATCAACGTTTTACAAAAATACATGTTCATATCACAATACTTACAAGGGTCAAAAATATATTTAAATAATTAAACAACTTCACAAACATATACATCACATTGCCGTCATTTTTTGACGGGCAAGTCGCTAGTAATATAATAATAATGAGACACCAACACAATTGTCCCTTAAATCATCGTCTCTGTTTTATTAGAATTTTTGTGGGATTTTTTGCAATTATATTTTCAGGGTCATAAATAATAAAGCAATCACTGGAAGTTACAATATTTCTCATACAAATTGTAACCGCAGAACATTTTATTTTACTTTTACTAGAAATCCTTGCACCTGTAATGTCCTTGATAACTTTTCTTAGTAGCAAGAAGAGTTAACCCTTTACATAATTTTTCTATCATCTTTATAATAATGAAAATACAAAAAGTCAAAAAACAAGATATCAGTTGAGAACAAGTGTCCGGGGACTCGCGTCCTTCAGTACAGCTTCCTTGGATTTTTTGTACACCCTTCATGTAAGGATCTCCTGTTACACGATGTCTTCTTGTTCTTCATCAGTTTGTTGATTCTCTGAGTCATTATACACAGTTCCTTGTTCCTTTGGGCTGAGGGGTTCATATAAGTATTCTTTCTTTGTGACAGTAACGTACATCCATCTCTGTATCAGTCGTCCTGACAAGGATGGTGATTACTGGTAATCCATCTGGTACTCCTCGTGTTACCCCAATAGATTCAATGTAGACATGATCGTCGGAGCTGCACTGAGGGGTACCTCTCTTATTTCGTGCAAGCAGAGGGTTATGTTCTGTCTGTATGGTTGTTACTGTTGGTATAACCAGGTGCCAGTCCAGTCTGGGGGCCACATCAGAAGTATTTTCAGCCCTCCACAATACCACCATCTATCTGCTCTTATGTCTTTCTTGTGGTTTCATTACACCATATGAGATTTATTTCCCTGTTGTTGATATCCTTGGTAATTTTATTCATTTGGTGTGAACTGAGGATGTTGCACCTGGTCCACTGGTGGGAGTAGTGCGTTGTGGTACAATTCTGGACTTTTCTCTCCTTAAAATGTTGTAGTTTGTTCTGCAATCCAGCTTTATCATTAGATTGATTTAATAGAAAATGGGCCAGTAGCCAGGGCACGTCTTCCTGGGGAACAGGCAACGCAATTCTTTGCTTTCATTGTTTCACCAGTGTACATCCTTCTGGATCTCTGAAGGGAAGCCATGTCTGTATATGGGTGTCATTCTGAGGAACCTTTCGTACCTTCCCAAGGCCCCTCTAACTGTCTGCACACTGTCTGCACACTACAGTTTCTTCACTGGTTTGAGATGAGTGGCCCCATTGGTTGTACCCCCCTTTGTAGCCAGACTTTAGGTTCCCAGAAAGACATTGACAGAGGGACCCTCTTGCAGTGGGTCAGATGTGTCCAGGTAACTCGGTTCTGCAATCTTTAAGGTGGTGGGTGTTGACAGCAGCACTTTTCTCTTGATTACTTTTACTAGAACCCATTCTCCCGGTTTCACCATACAGGGTCCTCCTGGTTTCACCATACAGGGTCCTCGTGGTTTCACCATACAGGGTCCTCGCGGTTTCACCATACAGGGTCCTCCTGGTTTCACCATACAGGGTCCTCGCGGTTTCACCATACAGGGTCCTCGCTGTTGCTGAGGGCGAGAGAGAGAGGTAATGTGTTTCTTATTTAGCATTTTCCTCCTATTATCTGCTAAATTCTCACTCATGTTCTCATCTTCTGTGATAAATTGTCTAAATTCTAGCAATAATAATGGTCTCCCATACAACATTTTAAATAGAGTTTCTTCTTGCCTGGAAGCATGGGCATGTTTAGCATGACTAGCGGTAAAAGGCAACGCCATCTCATGGCAACGCCATCTCACAGCAACGCCATCTCACGGCAACGCCATCTCATGGCAACGCCATCTCACAGCAACGCCATCTCACGGCAACGCCATCTTTTTCCTGTCCCTGCCATTGTTTTCCATAAATTATTTTGAATAGTGCCATTAGTTCTTTCCACTAGTCCAGCTGACTGTGGATGGTAAGCACAATGAATTTTTAGTTATATATGTAATGCTTTGCTTAAATGGTCAATTACTTTATTTACAACGTGTGTGCCATTGTCACTGAGTAATCACGAAGGGTTTAGCGACTGTAATTGCATCCGGATGTGCACATGGTGTCGCTTCCACCCATCTAGAGTATACATCAATTATCACCAGGCCATATTGTTTCTATTTCTAATTAAAAAGGGAATTCAGGGTTATCATGGATAATTAGAGAGACAGTATTGATCCAGGGAGAAATCCGTTCGCCAGTATCTGGGGTAAGGAAGGAATTTTTTTTTTCCTTTGAGACGATTGGCTAAGTCTCACTTGGGATTTTTTCTGTTTGCCTTCCTCTGGATTAATTATTAATTAAAAATAAAATAAAAAATAAATAATTAAATAATTGATTAACAATAAATTAACAACTAATAAATTAGTATTTAATCTGCATATTGCAGATCAGATGTGATCTTAAAAGGTTGAACTTGATGGACTGAAAGTCTTTTTTCAACCTTAATTACCTAACCCTTAGCCTTATTAAATTGTGATTCAGTAAATTTAGAAGGGCTCTATATAAGCACACAACATATTTTTCCCCAGAAGTTTTTAGTTAGTGAAGACTTTTGGATAAAAGATCACCAACTAAAAACTTCTATAAAAAAAATATGCTGTGTGCTTAAATAGAGCCTTTCTAAATTTACTGAATCACAATTTAATAAGGCTGTATGTAACTATGTAACATTTAATAAATCAACGTTTCAAACCTTGTAAAATACAATGTTAACAATGCAAACATGAACGTAAGGTAATAACATTTTGAATTAAATTAGTTAAAAATCTTGTGATCTTGAATATTGAATCCAGAGGAAGGCAAAACAAACAAAAAAAAACAAGTGAAACTTGGTAAATAGTTTCAAGGTGGGTAAAAAATGTATTCCTTCCTGACCCCATTAACTGATGATTGGATTACCCCCTGGATCAATACTCTCTATATCATGAAACATTTAAATTTTGCAGCAAATGATGATCTGGCTACTAATATTAAACCTTAATTACATAGAATGAAACAACTTTTCAGTCGTTTGAAAACAGAATTTTAACATTACAAACATGAACTTAAAGTATTAAAATGGAAACAGTAAAGGTAAGAAAATGCAAGGTAACTGTTTTGCGGGGCCAATCCTGGCGAAAATCACTTCCAAGACATTACTTTTTTTTTGTCTGTCAAAGTGGTTCCCTTTAAAAGAGCCCAACAGACCTGTAATTGTGTCTATGGAATGTAACCACTGTTTATTGTTGTGTTTTTTTTTGTTTCCTTTTTTTTTGGTTATTGTTGTAGTTTTGTAAAATTGTAAATAGAATTTCGTATGTGAAATAGTGACATTAAATTTCACCCTGGAAATTAAACCACTATTCTCTATGTTGACAAAACCTCATAGTACACAATGTTATTTGTAAAAATGCGTCCATTGTATAGTAGATCATGCTGACTTGAGTTGTCTTCACTTGAAACTTTAATTTCCTCTGGATTTGTGCACCTTGAAAAAGCAACATAGAGTTGTCCATGTGCAAAAACCAGTTACTGTAAAAAACTACCCACAGACACAGTTTGTCCTTGGGATTTATTGATGGTCATGGCAAATGCCATGATAACTGGAAATTGTCTCCTTTGAAGGACAAAAGGCAAACCACAGTTGGGCAATTACTCCTCAGGCCACTGATGACAATTACTCCTCAGGCCAACAACTGTCCAACTGTACATTGTATGCTGCAGGAAAATAAAAAGCGATTGTTAGCTCTTCAGGCGATTGATTGCTGGATATATTAATTACAGATAGGTAAAGTACATTAATTTATTAAGAAACGAATTAATTAATTATTGTTTAAAAAAATTGAGATATATATATCTGTGTTTGTGATGAGCACTGAAGGCGATCAGAGGAGCAAAAGTACACAAGAGGAGAGGCTTGCAATGAGCACCAAAGTCACATGATGAGCACAGAGGCTCGCAATGAATGCCAAAGGTCCTCAGAGTACAAAAAGCTTTACATTGTGTGGCAAACTGCATTGCCATGGCTTCAAATGTTATTGTCCCGTCATTTTTGACAGGGCAAGTCGCTAGTTGTTTAAAAAATGTATGATCTAAGCCATGCTTGATACACTGACTTCCATCCTAGATGTTTCCCTCCCCCTTTTCATAAGTACATATAAGCAAATAACTTGTGTAAAACCACATAGAGCAACTTGCCATGCATATGGCCTCTGACCTGGAGGTTGGAATGCACTCTGCCCCCCTTGCAGGCCTCTTGTGTATCTGGATGGGAGGGGGTTATGACTGGTGATGGGGTGAGGTGGTCACAAGAAGAATTCAGACCTCCTCTAACAGAGGGGGTGTGGGTGAGATCTTTCTGTGATTTATATATATCTGTAGCAATAAAGAAGAGTTCAGTCTTCCATACACTAAACACTGGTGTGGTCTGATCTCTCTGCGGTCCGATGATTGATGTCCGGATCTAAATAGCTGGTGGGCTGAGATGAGAACTAACAGCCTTATTAAATTGCGATTCGGTAAATTTAAAAGGGCTCTATTTAAGCACACCACATATTTTTTTTACAAAAGTTTTTAGTTAGTGATCTTTTATCCAGAAGCCAGTTCTTCACTAACTAAAAACTTCTGTAAAAAAAAATGCGGTGTGCTTATATAGAGCCCTTTTAAATTTACCGAATCGCAATTTAATAAGGCTGTAAGTCACAACCTATAAATGGTCCCTGTAAGCTAGAGCGGGAAAAGTGGGGGTGCATGGACCCCTCAGTTTTTTGGGTCGTGACAATCTGTAATGAACTCTCCTCTCAGCATGGTCCTAACTCACCCTCCTCTCAACAAACTGACCACACCCAGCCTTTACCCTTTCCCATTCCCACAGAACCAGTACCTGAGGAAGAAGTCTCTCGTCTTCATATCAAACTCTCATCTTACAACTTGTCCACATGATCCTATTTTATCACAACTTATGATCGCCTCTCCACCACACGTATCCCAGCCCTCACATATCTATTCAACCTTTCCCTAAACACTGGCAAGTTTCCATCTTCTTTAAAACACACCCATTCTTAAGAAACCCTCATCAGATCCAACTTCTCTATCTAATTACTGCCCTATCTCACATGTAACTATATAAAAAATAGAACATTTAGTGTCTCATTTTTTGGCTCATCTTCTTTGCTTCGCCCTCTGACTGGCGCATCTCAAGGTTCAGTCCTAGGTATCCT
Source organism: Discoglossus pictus (assembly GCA_027410445.1). Classification (NCBI taxonomy): domain Eukaryota; kingdom Metazoa; phylum Chordata; class Amphibia; order Anura; family Alytidae; genus Discoglossus; species Discoglossus pictus. The sequence goes on from CM050164.1 coordinate 479,060,501, forward strand.
CCTTTTCTCCATTTATACTTCCTCCCTTGGTACCCTAATAAATTCTTCTGGATTTCAGGGGAAGGTCCTGAGCAGAACAAAGAGGCAGTTTGGGGAATATTTGTAGATGAAAAACAGAAAAATGTATGTTAGAGTCAAGATTTTTGATGTTATTCTCTCTAATGTATGGAGGGACTGACAGAGAAGGGAATTGGAGGAGGAGAGTTGGTGTAAGTTGGATGAGTCTCGCAGAGTCGTCCATGATGGATTGAAGTTGTATACATTTTTTGTTACTTTACAGCCTTGTCTATATCATATTATGAAAATATGGATTTGATTATTGCTATTATTCATATATCTCTACTTCACCATTATTAAAAATGTGTAGTTTGCGAGGAAATTAATATTATAATGCAAAATGTATTATATTAATGCATCACGCTATACACTTGTATATATTTATATTTAAGTCTCTTTTGTTCAGGGTAAAGTCCTGAGAGACAAAATTACAAGTGTTTCTGAAAATGAATCTCAAGTTATTAATTGAGTAACATTTTCCTAATTGTGAAGGGACAAAACCTCACCCTACGTCTCCCTCGTGTGATTCTCCGCTCAGCTCCTGGAATAACATGTTTGTTTTATACTAAATCCCCATCAGACCTTCACTGTAACACAACATTGCAACACTAATTAGTTTGTTTGGCTAATTAAAATAATTTGCTTTTCTATTTTACACAATATAATAATTATGAGAGAATTTGTGAAATGATTCCATATAATACGCCTGGATACGAGAAGAGCTTTTAAAGTAAAACAAATGTTTCCAAAGTTTTTAGGTCCGGGAACATTTTTTGTTCTTCAGAAGTCTTGTTAGACCCCCGGACCCCACAGAACAAGAAACAGTTTAACTTACCTATAGGGTAACAAAATCCTTCCCAAGACCCCCAAGAAATTCTCCACAATTTCAACTATTTCTTATGATTAGATAAATTAATGAATGGGTGGAAATTGATTAAATTAGAAAGTGGATGCAAAATAGTGACTAGTAAATAAGTCAGTGGGGAAATGAGAGTAATAACAATAACTGAGAAAGTAAAACCATATACCAAGGCATAAAAAACATTGGGATGATAACAAGTCTTGATACACAAACTAAAATAAAAAGCTGAAAATACAACTTTTAATATATAAACATAAAACATAATTTAAAAAATACTTAAAATGTCCTCTCAATTGTATATAAGTCCTATAGTTATAGAAGATGAGCGTTGAATGGAGACAATGGGTTACAAGATAACCTAACTCGTACAAATATGATGTGAAATAACCCTGAAAAAGAAGAAAACACTTTATGTGTTATTTGTGCCAAACCCTATGTCTCAACACCCAGGGGGGCAATACTTTGTGGGACTGTTAGACTATTGGGGGCCCTGGATTGACATGGGCTATTGATATTATTTTCTTCCTACTCTCCCCTGACCCTGTCCTCCCAGCATGGAGACTTAAACGGTGACAGTTACATTATTATTCTGTGCCATGTTGTGTGGGTTTACCATGTCGTTCATGGAGGGGGCCATAATATAGGATTAATCGGAATTATTGTATGGTTCTGTTAATTTTCTTGATGTAATGGTGGCAACCAGTCATGTTTGGTATTGAAATGCTGCACTTTTCATAGGGAGTTTAATAAAGTGTATTACTGGGGTCCCCGGGGTAGAGGGGCTCCAATTATGGCGTTGTCTGTTTTTGGGAATAGAATGATTCCAGCAGAGTAAAGGGAAGAGGGCTGGCCTGGTACATGAAAAGACACTACGGCCCCTATTCAATTGAGTAATTGTTTACTGGAGCCTGTAATGTAGCCCGTAAACTAATTTGCTATTCAATTGGCGTCTTTTAGTGAGCCACAAATGATCTACATCCTCTTCTTTGTTTTGGCCTCCAGCAACCATCTTGTAACTTATCCTCTGGCTTTTGCTCACACTGCCACAAGGTATCTACAGCCATCTCAATGATTCCCCTTTTACTCTACTGTATCCTCCTGTAACATTAATTATGAATATCCATAACTGATATGATTTTTGTTCACATAGTAACTTTATTTCAACTTTGTTAAATTGTAAGCTTTCACACTGTATTTCTTCACCACCATCTCCCCACCCCCTTCACACCTTCATATCTGCACCAAATGCTCCTTTGAAATGCTTAAATACTGGGCTTGTTCCAAACTATATCTCACATCCTCTTCTTTGTCTCAGCCTCCAGCAACCATCTTGTAACTTCTCCTCTGGCTTTTGCTCACACTGCTTTCTCTGCCCTCCCTGCCTCACTCCCACCCATCCTTGCGTTGTCTCAATTTATAGATAAACACCTGACTTACACCTGCTCACTCAGCATCACCTGCTTCAAATTAATTAATTAATTTAATACAAAAAATATATATATATATATTACACACAACCCAGCTACTCTCCGATCTTGGTCACTAACATTTTTTCTTTTATTCTCACACCTTTATCTCATCTACTCCCTACACCTACACACTGTGTCGAAATGCTCTGTCACTTTTTTCTCCTTCTCATCTTCTACGGCCTCTTTCTCAGACTTTCATTTGCAGCCTATCCATATCACACCCCCAATACTTTAACCATCTCACCTTCCTTGCTGTCCTCTCCTCTGCTCCCATGAGCTCCTCTCCCTCCTCCAATCACAATCTCATCCCCTCCCCAACATTCATAGCAGAAATATCACTGTAATTCCCTCCTTCTCCTGGCTGCTAGAGACATATCCCCTAACCCAGGTCCCTTCCTCATTTCTATCTGCTTTCAGCCACGCTCTGCTCCAAGGGCAGAAAACACACGAAAAACCCAAAATTTGATACCCATCACTTGTCACAAACCCTCCACTCTACCTTTCTCCTGCGCTCTCTGGAACTCACAATCTATCTGCAATAAACTCACTTTCACTCACAACCTTTTCATTACCAACTCCCTCAATCTACGGGCTCTCACTGAAACCTGGCGCTCATCCTCAGACACTGCCTCCCCTGCAGCGCTCTAGACCTGCTCTAGACACACCTAGACCTGGGAATAAACAAGATGGTGGTGAGGGTGTATTACTTTCTTCTCGCTGTACATATCACCTCATACCCCCTGTTCCATCCCTCCAATTTTCATATTTTGAAGCTCATACAATCCTCCTCTTCTCTCCTATCTCTCTACGTGTTGCTGTAATCTATCACCCCCAGGCACTCCCTCTCAATTCGATCACTTTTCCTCCTGGCTCCCACACTTTCTTTCCGCCAACATTCCCACACTGATACTTGGTGATTGCCATTGACACCCGCACCTCCCCAGCAAACTGCTCGCACTCACCTCTTCCCTCGGCCTCTCACAACTTACTGATTCTTCAACTCACCATGCTGGACACTCTCTTGACCTTATTTTCACCAATATTACCCATACCTCCAACCCAGTCATCCACCCTCTCCCTCTATCTGACCATCACCTCCTTACCTTCAACTTCACCACATCTTCCTCACATCACTCATTTTCACCCCCAGCCACAATAACCCACAGAAACCTGCTAGCACTCGACCCTACACAGCTCTCCGCTGTGCTCCAACCTCTTCTCAGCACTATCACCAACCTCAACTGCCCTGACACTGCCACCTCACACTACAACTCTACTCTCTCTTCCACCCTAGACACTCTGGCCCCCATAACTATATGCAGACACCCTCAATCTCATCCACAACCATGGCACTCTACACACACATGATACTTCCAGAGGTCCCGCGCTGCTGAACGACTATGGACGAAATCACGCTCCTCAGCAGATTTCCTTCACTACAAGTTTATGTTACGTTCCTACTCCTCCGCCCTTAACCTCGCCAAACAGCACTACTTCACATCACTAATATCAACTCTGTCCTCCAAACCCAAACGTCTGTTTGCCACTTTCAATACTCTCCTCCGCCCACCACCTCCCCCCATCCCTTCCTGTCTCAAGTCTGAAGAATTTGCCAACCATTTTACACATAAAATTCAATCTATCCTCAATTAACTCTCCTCTCATAGTGGCTCACACACTCCACCCTCTCAACTAACCAACAACACCCAATCTACCCCCCCCCCTAAAATTCCCACAGCCACTCTGCACTTCTTTACCCCAACTACAGAAGATGAGGTCTCCATCCTAATATCATCCTCTCACCTCACCACCTGTCCTTCGGATCCTATTCCATCTCAGCTCATCGCTCCCCTCTCTACCACACTAATCTGTACACTACTGTCAAAATCGTAACTTACAACTGATCTAAAGCCTTTGATCTGTCAAACCCGCAAAAGTAACAATCACTAAAATCGCAAATCGCTATTCATTGGCTACAATTCCTCAAGCCCAATGTTTTCACAAATATAGAAGAAAGTCCTACGGGTACCGGATAGGACTCGCAAGCGGGTTAAACACCTGTTCGAAGCACTGTAGAGGCAAATAGAAAATCAATATTGCACTTTAAAAGACGCGGAGAACGATGAAAGACGTTAGAATTAATTGCACAACAGTCTCAAGATAACTGAGCTCACTAGTTTCATATCAATCTCGGGAATCAATGCACTATCAGCTCATCCCGCCCTCTCTACCGAATCATGACTTAAACAGTATTGCCATTTATTTGTAATATTTTGTACATTGCCTAATTGCGAGTCCGATCGCATATGGGACCTCTAAACGCTAATTGATTGAAGTGTAACAATCATGTGTTACTGACGTAATGATGGCGGTCTCATTTACTATTGGCTGTTTCTGAATCTGGAGTTATGGCCTTGCTTTATTGATCATGCTCTGAATTGCTACATACGATTGCATATTTACAGTTCGGCTTTGTGTGCTTGTTAAATTGAATCGCTCTGTAATTGTAGCAAATTTCAAGCCCGCACACATTAGCCCTGTATATTGTAATCTGCGGGCTTGCAGTTGAATAAGGCCAAATGTTTGTAAAATATATTTGCAATATCACCCCACTTGCGGTGAGGCCTTCCTGACAGAGGAAACCTAACTAACACAACACTAAGATGTAAACTCGTCCTCTTCTTAGGCAAGCAAGGATCAAAAGACAGTCACATAAAACTGGAATTGGAGCGTAATGCATAACTTTCCCTTTAATCTTTATGCATAGGTGCAATGCTATTACATACTGGTTACTATTCCCTTGGAGTAAATATGGTTTAATGTAATACTGCTGAGTGAAGTTCCTTGGGAGGAGATATGGCCATGTTTGGGCTTGAATTGCAGGATTTCCCCTGGGGGTTCTTACAAAATATGTTATGTGGGACTAAAAGGGAAAGGGGCCCACTTTTTTTTTTTTACATTTCAAAGGTAAATACCTAAATATACATATTATATGTACCAACAGGAGTGGAAAAGTGTAAAGATATATTCAAAAAACATGAAGAGAAACACACCTATATATCCACACCTGTATAACATCCATAGTTATAATAAACAGTAATGAACAAAATTATCTTAGTAAACTGACAAGAAAATTGTTCAGTAAAAGCTCATAATTTATTCAGAAAAATCAATCTACAATACATATTCAAAAAACATTTAAAAACCAAGCAACGACAGTCACCAGTCACATTCACCATCTCAGTATCTTACTATCTGTACAATACTTTAAACACAAATAGACAACTTCCACCACCCTCCAGGAAAAAGCACCTGATCCAAACCCGGCGGCAGAGGAGCCCACCATCCACTCCCCCCACACCAATCCAAACACACTGTCTAGGAAATAAAATCCAAAGGGGAAAATAAATAAATAAATTGCTAAACAAACCACCACCGACGGTGGAACAGGGGATCCACCAACCACCCCCCCAACCTGCGTGCAAAAGAGAGCCCACCCACTCCAAACCAAATACACCATCACCCCCGTGACTGCACAAGTGCAAACAAAGTGCCCACAGCACAAACCACACAACACATGTTCAATTCCCAGAAAAAGTATAGCGATATCCCACAAAAAAAGATAATATATACACACATATATGCACTGCAGACTGCCACCACTCCAGCATCCATGGACACCGTGCCAATAACACTGTGCAAACAAGCCTGACCAACGCCATACACCCTGTAACAGGTCCATGAGGAAGTGTTGTGACGCGAAACATGCGCGTCGACCTGTCTTGTCCCGCAATTGTGACGTCACTGACAGCATTTGCTGGATACTGGCGTTTTTTGATGCACACGATGCATGTGCAGTCTTTGGACTCTCATTTACAAATGATAAGTGATGCGTTTTTTTCATCTGATACATTCATGCTGCTTTTAATATATTTAAATGTATATCTGTACTAATACAACTGAACATTACAATTGATTTCATCTTTAATATAACATTTGCACTTAGCATATTTGCACATATGGATAAATAGCAATATATCTTTTATTTCATCTGATACATCCATGCTGCTTGTAATATCTTGAAATGTATATCTGTACTAATATAATAGAATATTATAATTGATTTCATCTTTAATATAATATTTGCACTCGGCATATTTGCACATATAAATAGCAATATACCTTTAAATAGCCTTTTGCTTCTGTACATTTTTATAATAGCATTTCTAAATAGCAACATTTTTAATTATAATATAATGAAATGGATTAGTGCACATATTTTGGTGAAATCCTCTTGCAGTCTATTCCCTCCGTCTTTTAGAAAAGAGATTAGTTCCTGTATTTTGTTGGTGAAGTTGAAAGGGGAAAAAAAAGGGAAATAGAGGAAATAGAGGAAAAAGAGGAAAAAGTAAGCACCCTTAAAACAATACAACATTCACCTCACTATACTAATGGAGTGAGCACATGTTTAGATACAATATATATATATATAATATTTTATATGTACACAGTTCTATCTTAATAAAAAATATATAGTTGTTGACGCAAAAAAATCACTTTGGTGTACTAGAATAAAGGGATCGTGTTCACATTTTTAGGTGAGTCTTCTTTTACCCTCTAAACAATCCCTGGGAAAAGAGATGAATTCCCCAAAACTCTATTTGTGAAGATGTATTATCCTCCTCTTCCTTCTATAGTTGTTCTGTTTGATGCTTATATAATAATAAAAAAGGGGGGAAAGTATAAAAAAAAAAAGGGAAAGAAAAAACAAGAGAATGGTGTTGGTAGAAGAAGTAATTAGAAGCCCTTAACCGAACTAGGAGAAACTTAACGAGGAGCTAAGAAATAATAGTGACTAATGGTAATAAGTGGAGAGGAGCGGCCTAGGCCTACAGATGAAAACATCTGACAAATGCACATTCTAAGAAAGGTCGGGGAGATTGGTGGGAGGATGCGCCATTTAATTTTTTTGGGTATGGGTTTTAAAAAATGTGATGTATGTTTTGTATGGATGGCTTGAGATAGAAAAGTGTGTAAAGGAATAGAGATTGATCCATAGAGCAATAATATATAAATAAAATAACTTTAAAAATAATTACACAGAATATCCAAGGTTTGAACAGCCCCGCAAAGAGGATGCACTGGAAGGTAGGAGCATGAAACGTAAACTACTATTTATAACTCTTCATATAAAAAAGAGTTAGAGGAACCTTGATTTTATTTAGCAACAAATTATCATATATTGAAGAACTAGTGGAAACTGACCCAGCAGGACGCTATGTGATCTGGATCTTAACAACACAACATCAAAAGTACTCCAATTATGAATGTCTATCTTCCTAATAAAGACCAGATTACATTTCCGAAACGAGTATCAAATGTTGGAATAGGGCGACCTTTGGGAAACAGTGACCACAACACCGTCTCATTTGGGCTTGAATTAAAAAAACAATACTGTAAGGGGCCAACAAAAACTCTTAATTTTAAAAGGGCAGATTTAAAAGCAGCAATAAAATGTATAGACTGGGACAGAGGCATGATGGGTAATAATACTGACCATAAATGGACAACATTCAAATCCTTACTAAAAATACATACACATCGGCATATACCGTGTGGGAATAAAAGTAAAAGGAGTAAATCCCATCCAATGTGGCTTAACAATGATTTAAAGATCAAGATATGGAGTAAAAAACAGACATTTATATTATACACACAAGAGGGGACAGAGACGGCTTTACAGGAATACAAGGACATCACCAAGGAAAGGGCTATTAGACTGGCTAACATAGAAAATGGCAAGTTATATGTAAGGAGAGTAAGACTAACCCTAAACATGTGTATAAATATATGACTGGGAAGAAGGCGAGGAAGGAAGCTATAGGAACATTACAAAGTGACACAGTCTGATAATTAGTGACCAGGAAAAGGCAGATGAGCTAAATAGGTTCTTTTCTTCGGTATACACAAGGGAGGTGCCAGTGGTTGGGACACGGCAACATAATGCGGCTACACTACCTTTGCCAAATAACTGGCTAACGCAGGAAGAAATCCAAAAGAGGTTGGAAAAAATAAATGTTAATAAAGCCCCGGGTCCTGATGGAATACATCCAAGGGTACTAAGGGAACTGGGTTCTGTAATAGCCAAACCTTTATATTTAATTTTTCAAGATTCACTCAACACAGGGTCTCTACCAGATGACTGGAGAAAGGCAGATGTGATACCTATATTTCAAAAAAGAGCAAGAACAAATCCCGGGGGAATTATAGACCAGTGAGCCTCACTTCTGTAGTGGGGAAGCTTTTAGAGGGTTAATAAGGGATAATATACAAGAATATGTCTATTTGAACATGATTATAAGTAGGAGGCAACATGGATTTATGAGGCATAGGTCATGTCAAACAAATCTAATTAGTTTCTATGAGGAGGTTAGTAGGAACCTGGATCAAGGCAACTCAGTGGATGTAGTCTATTTGGATTTTGGAAAGGCTTTTGATACCGTGCCACATGGGAGACTATTGTGCAAACTAAGGGCTACAGGAATTGCAGTAAATATCTGCTCATGGATTGAGAGCTGGCTAAAAGACAGGAAGCAAAGGGTTGTTGTAAATGGAACATACTCCGATTGGACTAATGTGGTAAGTGGGGTTCCTCAGGGTTCAGTATTAGGTCCTCTCCTTTTTAACATATTTATTAATGACTTAGAGGTGGACTGGAAAGTAGTGTCTCCATTTTGGCTGATGACACGAAGTTGTGCAAGGTAATTAAATCAGATATGCTTTACCTCCAAAGGGTTTTACATAAAATTGAGGAATGGGCATCTAAATGGCAGATGAGATTTAATACAAATAAATGTAAAGTTATGCATCTGGGAAGGAAAAATAGCCACGCAATTTATAATCTGAATGGAGCAAATCTAGGGGTATCAGATATTGAAAGGATTTGGGAGCTTGTGGACAACCACCTAGGTAACAGTGCTCAAAGCCAAGCAGCAGCTGCAAAGGCAAATAAATATTAGCATGTATTAGGAAGGGTATAGAAGCGAGGGAAGCAAATATAATTCTGCCACTAGACAAATCCCTAGTACGCCCTCATTTGGAATATGGAGGACAATTTTGGGCACCATTTCATAAAAAGGACATTTTAGAGCTGGAAAAGGTACAGAGGAGGGCAACAAAACTAATAAGGGGAATGGAGGGGCTAAGTTATGAAGAAAGACTAACCAAATTACACTTATTTCCTCTATCAAAAAGGCCCCTAAGAGGAGATATAATTACCTTATATAAATACATCCAGGGTCAGTATAAAGTTTGTCACAGGAGTTTTTTGTGCCGAGAGGTTTTCAACTGACAAGAGGACATCCCTTGAGGTTAGAAGACAAAGATTCCACCTTAAAGAAAGAAAAGGATTCTTCACAGTAAGGGTGGTTAATCTGTGGAATTCTCTACCAGAGGAGGTGGTGACAGCGGATTCAATAGACAACTTTAAAAGGGGACTAGATTTATTTCTAATTAAGAAGGTAATTCAGGGTTATCCTGGATAATTAGAGAGAGAGTATTGATCCAGGGAGAAATCCGAACGCCAGTATCTGGGGTCAGGAAGGAATTTTAAAAAATTCCCTTTGAGACAATTGGCTAAGTTTCACTTGGGTTTTTTCTGTTTGCCTTCCTCTGGATTAATTACTAGTTAAAAAGAAAATAAAGAAATAATTTGTTGATTAATAATTAATTAACAATTAACAACTAATTAATTAATAACTATTCCTCATATTGCAGATCAGAGGTGATCTTAAAAGGTTGAACTTGATGGACTGAAAGTCTTATTTCAACCTTTAATACTATGGCCCTCATTCAATTGCAGTTTGGCCAATTGAATAGGGCTATAAATAAGCACATAACATATTTGTTTTAAAGAAGTTTTTAGTTAGTGAAAACCTTGCTTTTGGATAGATGCTTACTAACTAAAAACTTCTTAAAAGAAATATGTGATGTGCCTATTTAGAGCCCTATTCAATTGGACAAATTGCAATTGAATGAGGGCCTATGTAACTATTAAGAAAATTTAAGAAACTGGTTGAGGGATTTTTGTGGGGAGTTCATTAGGCTAGCAGATCCCATAATGGACAGAAATTCCGCTAATTGTCCAAGGCTTGACTTATCCATGATAAGAAATTCTAAAGATTTTAACTCTATCATGGCCAGATTTTAACTATACCAATGAAAGATATTATACTTGTTTATCTCCACGATTTCAGACCTACTCCAGATTAGACTACATTTGGGTAGACATTGAGACCCTCAAAAGATCACTAAAAGTTGAAATTGGCTCAAGAGTATGGACGGATCGCGCATTGGTAAAGCTAGACCATAACTTTAATTATCCTAGACATCTTCTGAAATCTTGGAAGTTGCACTGCTCCTTGTTAGAATCAAAAAAAGATTTGAAAAAATTGAAGAAAGAGAGTGATCACTTTGAATGACAATTCAGTAAATTCAAAATTCATACTATGGAATGCTTATAAAGTTTATTTAAGAGGGATCTTGATTAAGATGCAGAGCCAAAAGAAAAAATAAAGGGGCCTACGTTTGAGGGAACTATATGTTCAATCATTTAAATTGGAAAAAAGAAACAAGGTGAACCCCAATAAAAATGATTCAGAGTAGATCAGAAAACTACAGTTGCAAATAAAGAATAATAATCAACAAAGAACAGACAATTCAATCTGTTTGCTTCAACAAAGGATATATCATTATGGCAACAAAGCTCATAAAATGTTGGCAAATAAAGACGTCAGACACGGAGTAGATAACACCTGTAGAATATTCAATTTGATCTCTTACATTAATTCTTGTAGAATCCCTTCTGTGTTCCTTTCTATGGATGCTGAGAAAGCCTTTGACCGAGTCGGATGGGATTTTATGGAGCAAGTTTTTTTGAAATATGGCTTAGGAGCATTTGGCTCAAATGCCATTAAGACTATGTATAAAAAGACAAACAAGATAATTATTACTTATGGGACCAGACAGGGCTGCCCACTGTCCCCTATCATTTTTTACCTTATAATGGAACCATTTGCTGTCTCTGTTAGAAGTAATGAAGAAATCGAGGGAATAACAATTGGAAAATCAACTCACAAGATAATGATGTATGCAGATGATGTTGTGGTTTCTGTAACCAATCCAGCTAAATCCCTAAAAAAAATTCATGATTTAATAGATACATACAGTAGGGTTTCTAATTATAAATTAAACGTCACTGTAACGGAGCAGGAACACGCAGTCCAAAATCTCCGCTGGTATACGGTAAAATATCCAAGAGGCACTACAGTTTCACCATTCCCGACCTCCCATATTGGACGACACACAATTTGGGAGTCAAATGAATACTGACTTTATTTTGTTATTGCAGAAATATATATACATCTCTTTGGCCACAGGCAATACACATGCCCATATTTGGCTACACACAATACACATAAAGAGAACAATAGGGGGGTCACACCTCCCTGGCAACTTTGATACAATCAGACATTGATTCAATTACACTTCTTTGTTCTTATCTGAGAATGAAAACACTTTGGAAAATGCAAGGATCCTTTACAACTTTCTTATCTCTTGAATCTCTGTAATAGGATTATCTATTAGCCTAGGTCTGCATAAGTCTGGCTAATATTCTGCAGAGCATAAACCAGCATACATATTGTAGGATCATATTTTAACCATAATAATCATAAAACAGGGTAAAACAGTGATGGGTTCCGTTACACACCTCCCCCGTGACCATAAGCCGGCATACACGGTCTGATCCCAACGGATCGGCCTGGGGATGTCCGGACAAAGTATTTGTTGGTCAATTCTCTAGTTTGACAACCCATCAGCATTACTGCAATTCACATTTACTCACATTTCCCATATCCCCAGATAGCTGGGATCTGAGCGCAGAAAACTACCGAATAGCGCTCAGATCCTCTTCACACAGTTCAATTGCCATGTAGCTAAAGTCTTTCCCATAGTCTTTCATTATATGAATGGGCTTCATGGCACAGTTATCTGGGGTATCATGGTTCACACAGGGCAAGTACAGAATGACCCCCCTGTATGTAAAGGGCCAGAATGAGTGACTTACACTCTGGTATGGCCGAACACTGGATCCAAAGGGCAATATATACCAGGGCCATAGTCGCAGGGCAGGAGGCTGGCAAACAGTCCTCTCCAAGCCAAAGTGGCGAAGGGCACTTCGTCACACATCTCTCCTTTGGGGGGAAGTCTAACCAGGTACCTGGATATTTTGCTGTGGTGATGGGGCAACACGCTGAGGGGACTTGAGGGGCAGAGGCCAGCGGCACTCTGCCCTGATGCCAGCTCTTCTGCTGGTATAACCTGCAGGACATCCTGCTCTGTACAAGGGACAAAGGGAGGGCAGAGGCCGACTGCACTCTGCCCCGCTGTCAGCTCTTCTGCTGGGGTACTTGGGACATATTCCAGCTCAGTAGCCAGGGAAAGGTGGGGGTCAGTGGGGGTTAACATTTCCTCTGTTAACCCTGGGGCCACATTAGAAGTTAGCTGGGGAAGGGAATTTGTACTTACCCCCTCCTCCGGTTGTCCCAGTGAGGGTAGTTGGGGATCTGGACAGGCTGTGGGCGCAGAGACCATGGTCCCATTTGCGCCGTCTGGGAGATTGATGTCTCCCCTTATCAGGGTAAACTGTCGCTGGGGAAGAAGGACGACACCTTTGGCCCCCTGGGGTATCCACTGCCGCTGTGGAGGAAGGTCGACACCTTCTGCTCCCTGGGGTACACACTGCCGCTGGGGGGGAAGGACGACACCTTTAACCCCCTGGGGTTCACACTGCCGCTGAGGGGGAAGGACGACACCTTCTGCCCCCTGGGGTTCACACTGCCGCTGGGGGGAAAGGACGACACCTTCTGCCCCCTGGGGTTCACACTGCCGCTGGGGAGGAAGGACGACACCTTCGGCCCCCTGGGGTACACACTGTCGCTGGGGAGGAAGGACGACACCTTCAGCTCCCTGGGGTACACACTGCCGCTGTGGGGGAAGGCCGACACCTTCAGCTCCCTGGGGTACACACTGCCGCTGGGGAGGAAGGACGACACCTTCAGCTCCCTGGGGTACACACTGCCGCTGGGGGGGAAGGCCGACACCTTCAGCTCCCTGGGGTACACACTGCCGCTGGGGAGGAAGGCCGACACCTTCAGCTCCCTGGGGTACACACTGCCGCTGGGGGGAAAGGACGACACCTTCTGCCCCCTGGGGTTCACACTGCCGCTGGGGAGGAAGGACGGCCCCTTCTGCTCCCTGGGGTACACACTGCCTTTGGGGGGGAAGGCCGACACCTTCAGCCCCCTGGGGTACACACTGCTGCTGGGGGGGAAGGATGACAACTTCGGCCCCCTGGGGTACACACTGCCGCTGGGGAGGAAGGACGACACCTTCGGCTCCCTGGGGAACACACTGCCGCTGGGGAGGAAGGACAACACCTTCGGCTCCCTGAGGTACACACTGGCGCTGGGGGGGAAGGACGACACCTTCGGCCCCCTGGGGTACACACTGCTGCTGGGGAGGAAGGACGACACCTTCAGCTCCCTGGGGTACACACTGTCGCTGGGGAGGGGAATTAGTTGGAGTATTCCACGTGGAGCGGTTTCTGTTTCTGGGACAGTCTCTCTGCATGTGACCCTGCTGGTTACACGTGTGGCACCTGATGTACCGTGCAGGGGTTTGGTAGTTCCCACCACCCGGACGCAGTGCTGGGGGGGGGGTTAATGGTGGGAGGTGGGTTAGCAGCTCCCAAGATGGACCGCTCCCGTGCCCGCTGCTTTTCCATTATGTATTTGTGGACCTCTGTCATTAACCATTCCAAGGTTTTCATGGGAAGCGTACCTGGGAAAAAGGCCAGTCTGCTTTGGAGTTCTCTTCCAAACTCATTCTGTGGGGTAATACGAGGTACTGTAACCATGAGTTCCTTTCTGTCTGCATCCCTGTAGTCCGCGGCCGCCTCCTCCTCCTCATGATGGAACGCTGTCTGAAAACTAGCCGGTTCCATCCTGCTGTAGCCAGGGGCGCTGTACGGATACTAGCGTTGCCCTCAATTTGTACTCCACGGAATGGTGTCTCCTGTAGCTGTCCTTCTGACCGTGGGAACAATCCCGCCACTTGCCAACAAATGTAACAGAGCAGGAACACGCAGTCCAAAATCTCCGCTGGTATACGGTAAAATATCCAAGAGGCACTACAGTTTCACCATTCCCGACCTCCCATATTGGACGACACACAATTTGGGAGTCAAATGAATACTGACTTTATTTTGTTATTGCAGAAATATATATACATCTCTTTGGCCACAGGCAATACACATGCCCATATTTGGCTACACACAATACACATAAAGAGAACAATAGGGGGGTCACACCTCCCTGGCAACTTTGATACAATCAGACATTGATTCAATTACACTTCTTTGTTCTTATCTGAGAATGAAAACACTTTGGAAAATGCAAGGATCCTTTACAACTTTCTTATCTCTTGAATCTCTGTAATAGGATTATCTATTAGCCTAGGTCTGCAAAAGTCTGGCTAATATTCTGCAGAGCATAAACCAGCATACATATTGTAGGATCATATTTTAACCATAATAATCATAAAACAGGGTAAAACAGTGATGGGTTCCGTTACAGTCACGAAATCGGAAGTCTTGAGCTTCCATATATCTAAAACTGAAAGAAATTCCCTGATGTCTGAATTTAACTACTATTGGCAGGCAGAAAGTTTTACTCACTTGGGTATTGTGTTTTATAATAATAGTAGCGACTTGCCCGTCAAAAATGACGGGGCAATAACATTTTAATGCTGTTAAAACTGTTTGCCACACAATGTAAGTCTCTGACATTCTTAACCTTTATTTTATCTACAAATAAATACAACATTTTATATAAAACATTTTATTTTGGGGCGTGTTTTGGTAGGGGGCTGCGGCAGCTCCTGCTCTAAAACTAAAAGAAAGGGCAGAAAAGGGCGAAAAGGGCCTGAAACCCTCCTCAAACACCCTACAAACCCTACCTGAGCCCCGGGGGGGACGAGGGCGACGTTGATCCAGGGGAAGGAGGAAGAGGAGAGCCGAGAAGCGGAGCCGCGAGGTGAGGCCGACTCCAACCTGCCTCCCGCGATAGTGGCTCCCGGCGCCCTCTCCCCTGCTAAAGGAAGAAGGCCCGATCGGAGCAGAGGGGGCCGTGAAGGAGAAGAACGGCAAGAGGAGACCGGCGGCGACACCAGGAGGCTGGGGTAAGCAAGAGTGTGGGGGGAAGACACGCGGACGGAGGGCGGCCGGCAGAACAAGACCCCATAGCACCCCACATCAGCCCCCAAACTTAACAGGCCCACCTCCGGAGCGGGCTTGGAGGTGAGGTAGGCCCAACCGAAACCCAGAAGAGCTTTGGCGGGACCGAAGCCCTGGGCCCAGGTTGGGAGGCTGCCAGATCTCCACACATGAGCAGGGGCACCGCCGGAGGCCCCCTCCTCTCCCTGCTGGGCCCTGAAGACGCTCCCTGGCACGCACTTGGCAGGGCGTGCTCTCTACAAACCTCAAACAAGCCTGAAAGCCAGAGGCAACAGAATATACTCTTACAGACCGCAAATCCGGAGGTAGAGAGCTGACCAAGACCACGTGAGTGTTGGACTTTTACAGTCATCCCCATGAATACAATGGGACAAGACGCTTAGAGACAGGGGGTTCTCGACAGGTATAACTCAACAGACCCAGAGGGTGCCTCAATACTTCTATCTAACTCTGGCGCGAGCTCTCTCTCCCGCTCTGCAAATGACTTAAATCAGAGGCGGCTTATACCTCACATACTACCTCATTTACAAGCTTACGCAGGCAAACAAACTATCCTCATCTAGAGCCGGACTTGGCGAAAATGGGCAAGTCAAAGAAAAATGTGCCTTCTAAGAGCATCCAGGAGCTCTTCCACAAACCAGAGGCTCTCCTCTCACAGCCCCGCAGCCACTCTCCTGAACAAAATGACCAGCCTGAAGCAGAAGGGGAAGAGCTAAACTCTCTCTCTTTGCCGCCCCTCCCGGGGGCGCCCACAGGTGTTCCAACATGGCTCGCCCATCTCTCCAGGGGGGGTTGCCCTGGCCTGGGCGGATCCTTGACGACCGGCTCTCCACCAAGCAAACTGGGGTAATAGCTCAATTGGGGTCCCTGCAGACCTCCACACTCTCACATGGCTAACCCACACTACACATTTACTACACACAATGTAAGAGGCTTTAACTCCCCCAACAAACAAAGGAAAGCCTTCATAACGTACAAGAAAGACAAGCCTGCAGTCCTCTTTCTCCAGGAGACTCACTTTGCGCAGGGGAAGACCCCCTCGTTTCTGCACAAAAGACTACCCAATCTTTCACACCTCTAGCCAAAAAACTAAGCGGGCTGGCGCAGCAATTTTAATTCATAAAGACTTCCCATTCCAAGTTTCCCACAAAAAAATAGATAAAGAGGGTAATTTTGTGATTATCACGGACAACCTGCTTAATACAAAGCTCACCCTGGTGTCACTCTATACTCCTGCAGTAGCCCCGCATAACGCTATCATAAATCTTCTGGAGACACAAGACTCCCAGGATCTAGGCAAAGTCATTATAGGCGGGGACTTCAACCTAGTGCTAGACCCAGAAAAGGATAGGTCTAGGAAACAGGGGGAATCCAGACCCCCAGACAAAACCAAGCTAATCAAAAACCTGCTTCTAAAACTGGGACTGGTAGACGCCTGGAGGGGACTCCACCCTCAAGAGAGGGAATATAGGTTTTACTCCCCCACACATAAATCCTACTCTCGTATAGATACCCTTTTTATAGACGCCTCTCTACTAGATCAAGCCATTTCCGCGGACTCACAGCCTTATTAAATTGCGATTCGGTAAATTTAAAAGGGCTCTATATAAGCACACCGCATATTTTATTTACAGAAGTTTTTAGCTGGTGAACTTCTATCCAAAAGCCAGGTCTTCACTAACTAAAAACTTCTGTAAAAAAATATGTTGTGTGCTTAAATAGAGCCCTTTTAAATTTACCGAATCGCAATTTAATAAGGCTGATAGTTCCTTGCACTTGGTCAGATCGCAGTCAGGTCACATTAGGCCTGAACCTAGCCCCCAACTTTGCAGCGCCATACACATGGAGGCTCAATGATAGGCTCCTGTCAATCCCGAGTGTGCTGGACCATATCTCCAGAGACTTGAGGGACTTTGTCTCCACTAATTCCAGCCTCACCACGGGAGCGGGATGGCTCTGGGTAACACATAAAGCATTTATAAGATGCAGCTTTATAAAGCTAACCTCGGCATATAAAAGAAAGGTAAAAGAAAAGGAGAGCCGGTTGACCAAGGAATTAGCCACTCTAGAAAAACTAAATCAGCAACAGCAGTCAGACCTAAACTGCCAGTGGATAGACCTGATCAGACTAGAACTAGACAACATCCTGTCAGCCCAAACTGAGAAGGCCTTAAGGAAAACCCAGAGCAATTTGTTGGCCCGGGCCCCTTATTGGCCAATAGGCTGAATGCCAGATTCCAACAAGCAAGGGTCACCCAAATCAAAACTAAAACGGGCACAATCACAAATAGTCAGGCTAAGATCCAGGATATCTTCCGAACATTCTATCAAGAGATATACACTTCACAAACACAGGCGGCTGGTAACTCCCTGAAAAACTATCTTGGGGGACTGGACCTCCCTGTTCTGGGAGACTCCGAGTTAAACCTACTCAATTTAGAGGTTACAGAAAAGGAAGTCAGAGACACCATTAAACACTCAAACTAGGCAAATCCCCCGGGCCCGATGGATTTTTAAACGTATACTATAAGTCAGTAGATATACTGACTCCCCATTTGGTTTTAATGTACAATGGTATTCTGAGGGGAGAACAGATGCCGCCGGAGCTCAATCAGGCGACTCTGGTCTTCTTTCCCAAGATGGGGAGGGACCCTATGGAGGTTAAAAACTACCGGCCTATTTCTCTGCTCAATGGGGACATCAAAATACTGGCAAAATTGATGGCCACAAGGATCTCCAGCTTCCTACCCAGTCTAATCCACAAAGACCAAGCAGACTTCATCCCTCACAGGCAGGCAGACGACAACATCAGGAGAGTACTGAACATCATACACCTAGCCAAACACCTAAAGACCCCCCTTTGCACTCGTTAGAATGGCCATACCTATTCGCAGTTCTACAGAAATTTGGTATTAGAGGGAACTTCCTAAACCTCCTTAAAACATATTACAGATCTCCACAAGCAATTCTAAAACTTCCCGGCCCAGATAACTCGCTATCAAACATACAAAGGGGGACCAGACAGGGCTGCCCCCTCTCTCCACTACTGTTTGCCCTCGCCATGGAGCCACTGGCTCAGATTATTAGGGCCTCCCCAGCGATCCAAGGTCTACAGTTAGAAGGCCGAGAGTACAAATGTTGTCTCTTTGCTGACGACTTACTGTGCACTCTGACCCGCCCACTCACATCCACGGCGGCCCTAATGGAGGAGCTGGATAAATTCCACGCTGTTTCCGGGCTGCGAGTGAACGAAGACAAATCGGAAATTATAGGGCACCACCTTACACAACCCGAAAGGGAGAGGCTCAAGACCACATTCAACTTCCACTGGCCCAAAAAACACTTAAAGTACCTAGGAATAAAAATTACCCCGAACATCGCTGACACATATGGGGCAAACTACTGCCCCTATTCAAAGAGATAGCAGCTGACCTGGAGAGATGGAATAAACTCTGCATCTCCTGGTCTGCCTGGATTCATACGGTCAAGATGAATGTACTCCCCAGAATTCTGTATTATTTTAGATCACTCCCAATTAAAGTCCCCATCAAAGACCTGGATAATCTACAAAGGCAAATTATGAGGTTCATATGGAGATTTAAAACTCCCAGAATCCCGAAACTCACTATGTTTAGGCATAAAAATAACTGCGGACTTTCATGTCCCCATCTTAAACTCTACTACAGGGCAGCCCAGATCTCCTTTCTACCCCAGGCGCACTCAGTGGCACACCAATCCATCTGGGTAGCAATAGAAAGCCAACAGCTATACCCTAAGGGGTGGGACACGGTAGTATGGCTTCCAAAGTCCCACCGCCAGCCGCTCACTTACTCTAACCCCATGATTAGACTATCCCTGGGATGCTGGGACTGGGCGAACTTGAAAAGGCGCCTGACTCCTGACCTCTCTCCGCTCCTATCGATTACCACTTCCCCCCTCTTTGCGAAAGATCTTCCGAGGGACTCAGTAGCCTGGTGGACCTCCAATGGGTTAGACAGGGTAGGGGCTTGGTTCAAAGAGGGCCAACCCATTAACTTTGAATACCTTAGAAACAACTTTAATCTCCCCCTAAAGGAACACTTTGTTTTTTGTAAATTTAGTCATTTTATATGGACTTTGGGGAAGTCACTAGACCAACCCCAGGCAAACTGGATGACACGCATGTGCTCGGACGCCCCGCTATCTAAAGGTACACTAGGCATACTATACGAGAAATTTAACAGCCTGCAAAGCAACAGTAAGCCTAAGCCCTTAATAAAATGGGAGGAGGACCTGGGTCAGACATGGGATCTGAAGAAGTGTGGACAAATTAGTCAGAGACTAGCGAAAGACTCCTACAATTATAGCCTGATGGAAACTTCACTGAAAGTGCTTCATAGGACTTATATTACCCCAGCTAGGCTCCACAAGATGAACCCCCAAGAGCCCGACACTTGTTTCAGGGGATGTTCTGAGAAGGGGACCTTTATCCACATATGGTGGACTTGCCCGAAGGTCCAGGACATCTGGTCCGAGACAACCCAAATAGCCTCAAAACTTAGTCTCACCCAAATAACCCCCACCATCGAAACTTGTCTCTTGGGACAAAGACCCCTCACACTGTCCAGGTCCCAAGATAGGTTACTCCAGTCCATATTTTTAGAGGTAAAAAAACACATAGCTAGTAAGTGGAAAAATACTAATCGAAACCTAAGAGAGATCATAAACAAAATAAACTTTATTATGATTAATGAGAAACTCATCCACCTAGTCTCAGACACTTACACCAGCTTTCTAGATATCTGGGAACCCTGGATAGCCTCCAATTACAGCATAGATCCGGGATAGAGTGTCACTGGGCGGGCTAGTGGGGCACATAGAATAAAGGTTGCTGGAGAGAGCACGTCGGGGCATCCTCACTGGAGACCGGGAGCACACGTAAGTTGACGGGGGCCGAGCCTGTGGGGTCCTCGGGGGGCTGGGGACAAAACGGGGGTCCTGAAGTGGCATTTAACTCCAACATTGCAAGATTCTGAATTTGGAAGGGACGATCTATGTATCCTAAACTAAATACCCTGTGCATAGTTAGCTTTAATATGTAAACCATAACTAACGTTAACTGGTTTGTGGTTTTTGTTGCTCTTTACCCTTGTTTTTTGACTTTTCTTGTTTTTAATTGTTATTTGAAAATGGAAAACTGTTGTTGGTGTGACACACATTGTATTTGCCTCTAAGTTTTGTTTCCTCGAACTGTACCAGCACTACATATACTTGGTTGTAACTTTCTCGGTTTCTCTTAAAATAAATTTTGTGTGTCAATAAAAATTATTGAATTAAAAAAAAAACATTTTATTTTTGTAACTTTCAACTTCTATTTCACCAACAGGTATAGAATATATCTTTTTTTCAACATTAACTCTTTTAATTGTCATACATGGAATAACAATATAACAATGTCTGAAGTTTTCATGAATACATATTGTAAACCATAACATAAAAGTTTGTAACATGCAACTTGTATTTTAAACAATCTTGAACCATTTGTTTTAACAATACTAACATTTTGAATTTATAGTTATCCATAAATAACAGACGACTATGTAAACTTTCAGTAAATAACTATTTAGAACAATTACATGCTTTGTAACATTCATTTTTTTTAAACTCTTCTTAAACTAAATCTGCATTTAATAAAGAGGAAGGCAAACAATAAAAAACCCCATTGAAACTTGGCCAATTGTATCAGAGGGAAAAAAATTAATTCCTCCCTGACTCCATTACCTGGCGATCAGATTACTCCCTGAATCAATACTCTGTATTTAATTATACAGTTCAATGTATTAACAAATGGTGAAACTTGTAGTAGCATAAATCCTTGACAATATACAATATACAATGAACCAACTTTCCACAACTTTGAAATTGTTTTGTGGGGCCATCAAGGAAAAAGGTAAGTTCTAAAACATTCAAATCTGTTAATATTTTGTTTTTATTGTTGAAGTTGTTGAAAATGGCACATAGCGTTTCCTAATTGAAATAGTGGTCCTCTAAAAAGAGACTGCCAGATATAAAAGTTAATCAGCAGGGTATAATCACTGTTCTCTATGTTTTTGGCCATTTTATAGAGTTTCTTTGTGAAATAGTGGTCCTCTAAAAAGAGTCCGAGTGACATAAAATTTTGTCCTCAAAATAAAACCACTGTTCTCTATATTTGGTGTGGTATAACTTCTTTGAAATAAGAGAAGTGTTCCTTTTTGTTGTTATATATGAAGACATTGCATTTTTTTTTTTTTGCTATGTCCAAATGGTTTCCCTTACAATGAGTCCAGCAGACTTTTAATTTTGTCTATGGGATATAGAGTTTCCTATGTGAAATAATAACCCCCTCCCCACCACTGTAATTACAGAAATCAAAAAAACTAAACTCATCAAAAATCAAAAATCTACATTACATAAAATAAAAAAACCTAAATCACCAAAAATAAAAAAATGTACGTTACAGAAAAAAAAACTAAGTCACAAAAAATTAAAAAGGAACATTACAGAAAATAAAAAAATACATTACAACCCCCCCCCCCCCCCACTACAGAAAAAAAAATTACCCACCTTAAAAGGAAATACATGTAATACATATAATACAATACATACAATATAATACAATACAATTAAATACAATACAATACATCCCTATCTAATATCCATCCCCCTATCTAATATACATCCCCCTATCTAATATACATCCCCCTATCTAATATACAATACTATCTATCTAATATACATCCCCCTATCTATCTAATATACAATAAATACTATCTATGTACTATACATCCCCCTATCTATCTAATATACAATAAATGCTATCTCCATATAGCAACCCTAATTCTAAGCTAAAATAAAATAATTAAGACCACTTACCTTTGAGATGTTTCTTCAGATCACCAACCTAGGGTTACAAAAATTACAACACGTGTACATAAAATAAATAAACATTCTAAACATTCTAAATATTCTACTCACCTTTCCAGCATGTCCCATCCTCCATCTTTGCTTCTCCGGCACGGCTCCTGTTAAAAAAAAACATTACATTAGTTCACATACATAAACATAAAACCAAGTAAAATCGACACAATCTACATTGTACTTACCTCCCCGCGATGTCTCCGGCCTCCTCGTGTCCCTGGAAGCATCCGCGATCTTTAAAAACTTTTTTTTTAAAACAACACACCTCGGCCCTGGCGGATGTCCCTGATTCTAATGAGCTTCCTACGGAGTGTTCCAGAATAAAATTGCCAATGGCGGCTTCTGATTGGCTGAAAACGCTGTCTAGCAAATTCAGCCAATGAGAAGACGCCAATTGGGATACACCCCAAAATCCCACGCTTATTGGATAACGCACCTGTCAATCTTTATTTAAACCAATCACAAGGTGCAGATGCCTTCAGCCAATCACAATGGAATATACCCCCACAGGGTGATTGGCTGGAGGCATCTGCGCATTCTGATTGGTTGCACTGACAATAGCCAATTACAATGGATCTATTTAGATAGATTGAGGGATATATATTAGATAGCTATGATGTATATTAGATAGATAGTATTTATTGTATATTACATAGATTGTGTGATGTATATTATATAGATAGGATGTATATTAGATTATGGTATTTATTTAGATAGATTGGGGATGTATATTAGATAGATAGAATGTATTGTATATGAGATAGGGGTGTATTGTATTGTATTTCATTTTATTTGTATTGTATGCATTTGTATTGTTTGCATTTGTATTGTATGTATTTGTATTGTATGTATTTCCTTTTCAGGTGTGTAATTTTTTTTTTATGTAGTGGGGGGGATTGTAAGGTGTTTTTTTTATTTTCTGTAATGTTCCTTTTTTATTTTTTGTGACAGGTTTTTTTATTTTCTGTAATGCAGATTTTTTATTTTTTGTGACTTTAGCCTTTTTTTTCTGTAATTAGAGTGGTGGGGCTTATTATGGGGTAGGTAGGTAGTGTAGGTGTTAATAGGTTAGTGTAGAGGGTGTTTAGTTGATATTTAATGTTTTATTGGGAGGGTATAGTGCAGTGTAGTGTTTATACTTAGTGTCATGATAGTCCTTGAGGACCGTCATGGCACTTATGTGGTTAATGTTGGGTTGTAACAGGCCATACTGCTCTTAATATACCCATATGGGACTGATGGGGTTAAATAGAGGCTTATGAGGGTCTGTATGGACCCCCCTGAGTGACAGGGTTAATTAGCGGTTTATGGGGATCTGTATTGATCACCATGGCTGAGGGAGTTAATTAAGGGCTTATGGGGGGCTGTATTGACCCTTCTGAGTGATGGGGTTAATTAAGGGTTTATGGGGGTCTGTATTGACCCCCATGAGTGACAGGGTTAATGAAGGGCTTATGGGGGTCTGTATTGACCCCCATGAATGACAGGGTTAATTAGGGGTTTATGGGGATCTGTATTAACCCACATGAGTGACAGGGTTAATTAGGGGTTTATGGGCATCTGTATTGACCCCCATGAGTGAGGGGGTTAATTAAGTGCTTATGGGGGTCTGTATTGACCCCCATGAGTGACAGGGTTAATGAAGGACTTATGGGGGTCTATATTGACCCCCATGAGTGACAGGGTTAATTAATGGTTGATGGGGCTCTGTATAGAGCCCCATGTGTGATAGTGTATATATATTTATTTTATAACGGGTCCTTTAAGGACCTTTAACGCAGGAATTTTGAATTTTCATGGCAGCGGGGGTCCCCGATCACGTGCGATCGGGACACCCACTGCGATGGTTAATGTGGGGTTAATGCAGGTCTCCAAGCTTATCTCGGATCCCGTGGGGTTAATGCGGGTTTCCGAGCTTATCTCGGATCCCTTTTTTGGGTAAGTTGTACGTTGCTGGGCTTTGAGCCTCGTTTTCGTTTTTTTCGGCTACCAATTTTTCTCTCGTTTAGGGGATTTTCGTGTGTCTGAACTCGAGAATTTGGACTTAAATGGAGGTGTACCTTCACTTTCAGAGGTCCTCGATGCCCCCCCCCTTGCTATGGGTAAGCTTTTTATGTATATTTTGTGAGTATTTGGTGTGTTTTGACTGTTTTTAGGTGCGCTCGGTTCGGCCGTTATGGTCGTATTTTTCGTGCGTGTGGGTGTTTGTTCCGTTAAGGTTGGTTCCAAGGTCATTTTTTTTTCTAAGTCGTGTGTGTGGCTGGGCAGTCCTGGTCTTTGAGCCTAGTTTTCGTTTTTTTCGGCTGCCATTTTTTCTCTTGCTTAGGGGATTTTCGTGTGTCTGACCTCTGGAATTTGGACTTAAATGGAGGTGTGACTTCACTTTCAGAGGTCCTCGATGCTCCCCCCCCTTGCTATGGGTAAGTTTTTTATGTAAATTTTGTGAGTATTTGGTGTGTTTTGACTGTTTTTAGGTGCGTGCGGTTCGGACTTTATGGTTGTATTTTTCGTGCGTGTGGATGTTTGTGCCATTGTTTTGGATGGATAAAAATAATCCCATTATGTAATATCTGTTCCTGTCCAAATCATCCGTCTGTTGGGCATGTGTGCACACAGAGACAAGAATTTACACAGACCCAAAAGTTCTGGTATAAAACATCTTGTATTCTTCCCAACGAACGAACCAGCGAGCGAACCCCCCCAAATACAACATAGCAACTTATATAATATAAGTTGATCAGATATAAGAATCATACGACGCATTGTTAGACAGTTAGTGAGTTATTGATTGGTTGACAAGGTAGGAAGGGTCCTTCCATATTTGGTCTCGGATGTTGATGTCATTATGGTCAGTTTATGTGAAGCTTCTGAGTGGCTCTGGAAGGTGGCGGGGCTCATATCCTTATTTGGTCACGGATATGAATGTCATTTTAGGACTCCCAGGATATGATTCAGTAGCCATCTTAGGACTCCCAGGATACAGTTCAGTAGCCATCTTAGGACTCCCAGGATACAGCTCAGTAGCCATCTTAGGACTCTCAGGAAATAAAGAATAAAAGCAATTAGTGCCTTATCTTATGATATATTGTAAGGAAAGGAATGCAGCATGGACATAATATACATTTTTATGAAATTCGTCCACAACACCATTAATGTTGGTTTCCGAGGTCGTCTATTTTTTTTTAAGTCGTGCGTGTTTTTAACCGCGTATGAGGCGCCTTTGAGCCTCCACCTCTGCAAATGCGGACCCTCGCTTTGCGAGGGATGCAGTTTTGAGAGCTCGCGAAGCGAGCTCGCAAAGCGTGACGACGATTCGTAGTTTGACAACTATTATATGTGATTCATACACATATTTGATGGATTTGATAGAAGTGCAAGCTTCCACATTGATATGTGCATTGTACTTCATCAGCAAATATGGATTGTATGGAACTACATATCTATTGTCGACCTTTTGGCCACGGATAATATCTGTTTGTCCTTCTCTTCTTTTATACAAAGGGTATCCATCACAATTAGCATAAGTCTGCATTTGAAATTGTTTTGGAAACTCTTTTAAGCATTGTTTATTTTCCATACAAGGTGAATTTGGATTGATCTCTCCACATGGACCATGTATCATTCTATGTGTTACAATCTCATAAGGTTTGGAATGTTTCTCTGGATGTGACAATTCAGCAGTAATTATTGTATCGACTCTCTCTGCCGTATTCAATTTATCATTTTCTTGCAGGATTAAAAGTATATGAGCAGGTGGCAAGCCTCTTTTTTTAAATTCATTGGTATAAACAAGAGCCACAGATTTCCCAAATAAGTGTCCTTTAGTTATATCATGAATTAATGAATTTAGTTTTATTTTGAATACTCTTGCCACCAAATCTGGTCGATCAGAAGTAGTTTGTCCAAGATGTACATCTCTGGCCATCGTGGATTACATGTAATTGTAATAAATAAATTTGGTTTGCCAAATTTAGGGACAATAGCCATGGCATCAGGTTTTACTGGTGTGGATATATAGGTGTTCTTTTCTCTTTGTTTTGTTTGGCTAATATTTTTATACTTTTCCACACCAGTAGGTACATATAATATGTATAATTAGGTATTTACCGGTGTCCTTACGTTTAATTCATGTAGCACCGCCTCCACATTGTATACTGTTTCCTATTGATATATATCATTGTATCTTTCTCGCATATTGCGAGGAGATCCTTGGAAAGAAGATGGCAAAATCATTGCTCGTCCAGCAGGAATGTCTCTGTTCAGCGACATAATCCATCAATCCACAATATTGTTCTACTCGAAGCTTGTTTTGTTGAAATTTGACAAAATTTAGATTATTTGCTTCTAGATAGGAATCAATAATCCATTGTTGTGTGACTTTGCCTCCACATAAAATAGGATTAAAATGACCCTGAACAGCAGTTTGTGCCACTTTATATTCCAGCATGGAGATATTGTTTCTAACACAAACTTTACTATTCGGATAACTTTGCAACTGTAATTTTGGTTGCCATCCTGGCTCCTTATTTGGAAAGAAAAATGGGATATGTCATTGGATCCAAATTACTACTTAAAATATTTATGTTTATCAAAGGTTGTTCTTGATTGCGTGGATATATTCTATTATCCCGCTCAAATGGTGGTTCCCCATCATCATTTTTAAATTTCATGGCAACCTCATTAGCTGTTGGTAAATTATACCGTCTTTGATCAGTATGCCGATCTCTTTTGAGAACCATATTTACTCTTAACATTGGCAATTGATGTCTTTGATCATGTGCCAGTTGTTCTTTTTCAACCTCAGCTAATTTTTTGTATGCTTTACTATATGGGTTGTTGGCCATAATGTCATCAAGCTGTTCAAAGACTATGGGTAAGAATTGTTTATTTTCAGGAAGCATCAGGACCGTGCTGAAGACACATCAAAGTGTAAGTAATGGAGATAATTGCTAAATATGCTGAATGTATTGATTTTGAACCAGTGATTGTTGAAAATGATAGTATGCTTAGCAGAATACATGATTTATGGTTACAGTGTGAAAAGCAAAATAAGCAAATTGATAAGAAAAAATGGTGTTTAACCAAAGAGAGAAATAAGTTACAGAATGTAATGAAATTGTTAATGTGTATTAAGAACCACATGAATATGGCTGTAATGGGGAGTATTCCAGTTGCAGCAGTTACAGAGACTAGTCAAGAAGCTGATAGTTGTCCAAAAAGTGGCATAAATGCAGATTATGTGGGTACTTTAGAGGATAATTATCATGCAAGGGCACAATTAGTAGCCTCACTCAGAGCATGTTTATCTGATCAACAACATCAGATTGCAGTAATTAATATTAATGAGCCAGCTTGTACATCATCAGAGGAAGAGGGTGGATTACATATTGTAGAAGAAAAGCAACAAGGAAGAGAAATAAATGATGTAAGGGATAGTTCTGATGTTAATACGACTATACCAGACTTAACCCCTCACATAGTAAGATCTCACCCACTAAGTTTAAGTCAAGTACCAGATGCTTCACATTCAACACCATGTGAGAGAAATAGAGGAATTCTGTTACATCACAGGCGTCCGCAATAATCAGGCAACAAGACCGAGATAATAGTGAAACAGTTAATAAACAATAAATAAAGTTTAAACCACTATTCCCACAATATGATGCAAAGATGGATGTGGTGTCCAATATGTCTAACTTTGAGTCATCTGTGAAACAGTACATGTTTTCTCCTAAAGAGCCATGTGTTATGTTAAAATTGTGGCTTCCAGGAGGTCTAGCATCTAGATTAGAAGCCCCAGTTAGTGGTCCAAATTCTAGCAATAGAGACTGGTTTAAAGAACACAAACGGGGTACAGAAGGGGACCGGCTGAGAGCTGTATCAGGGAACAGAGACTTAGATAGCCATTCCCTTGCTGAGATGAGAGTAACAGGATGACCCATGGGTGTTTGCTTCTAAATTTGAGCAATTGTACAGACTCACACATAGAGTGCCACCCAGACCAGACCCCATCAGATATGTTACCGTATCTAGTAAGAAAATATACTTATTTGGACCCTAGCATACAAATGATGGCAGAAGAGAAAGACACCATGGAGGCTGTGTTGTGTATTATTGGTAAAGCACGGCAAAACATTCTAAAGAAAGGAGTCACAGGGCCACGTTGTGACTACTAATGAAGGAAAACGTAATACCTTGGAAATTTCCTTCAAAGAGATTTGTAATAATTATAATAAGCCTGGACACAGATTCAGAGATTGCAGGCGATGGATGAGGGAGCACCAGCAAGGTGAGGGATGGCCGGCACACCGACATACATTAGGGTCTCCAAAAGATAGGATTGATGAGAAGGGTGCTCTCAGACAGAAGGAGCCTAAACCTCCAGATAAAACAGGAAAGGAGTATGCACCCAAGACCGGGCCTGGGAATAATCTGTATGGGCCAGCACAGGAAGCTTTAAGAAAGATGATGGCAGGGATGGATAGGAATCAGGAGAGGCAGTATGAGAATAATTCCTCTCTGACATCCTTATCTGACTGACTAACACCAGCCCTGGGCGACATGGTTCCTATTTGCAGTACATTTAGGGATCATTCTGGACTTCCCTGTGTTAATGGGGTGATTTCATGGCACAAAATCACTCATTGACACAGGTGATTCAGTGACTTTGACAGATTTGCCACTAAGTCCCCCATATGAGGCAAAACAAACATTTTTTTATGGAACTTGGGGATCCCAGTCCCAGGTTGTTCCCAACCCAACAGTAACTGACATTAGAACATGAGTGGACAAAGGAAATTTGGCAGAGTAGGAATGCAGAAAGTATTTTATTGGGTGATGATGTTATCAGCGCAGAAGGGATGATAGGTGATCTGAGTAATAATGTACTGTGGAGGGATACTAGAGGGCGGAAGCATGTTATGTTAGATGAGTCTTCCCTGAGTCCAGTGGCATCCATTATATCAGTTCCTTCAGAAAGGGTATGGCTGGACACTGGTAGCCACTCTGATCTGAGGAAATTGGTGGTGGATGTCCCTGACATGTGAGCCCAAAATGAAAATGACTGTGGAATACTGAAGGAGTAGGCTAACCTTTCTCTTTTATTACAGAACCAGCAAAG
Source organism: Discoglossus pictus (assembly GCA_027410445.1). Lineage (NCBI taxonomy): Eukaryota > Metazoa > Chordata > Amphibia > Anura > Alytidae > Discoglossus > Discoglossus pictus. The sequence goes on from CM050164.1 coordinate 479,090,302, forward strand.
TCTCCCTAGTGGGTACTCTATTCAGGATGGGTTAATTTGCTATAGTAGTCCTACAGACTTCTTGTTGTAGTCCCATAGCATTTACAGAGACAAATTAGACAGCAAACTCACTCTCTTTTGGGACACATTGGTCACAGTGCCTTAGAATACCACCTTAGACAGAATTATTTTTGGCCAGAGTTAGCAACATAATCTCAGCAGTGTATTCAGGAATGATTATCTGTGCTCAGATAAATCCACGCCCTAAAGGACAAAGACCAGTTCTCCAGAGGGTACCAGTAGCTGATGGTCCCTGGAAATCTATTCAGATTGATTTTATAGGCCCACTTCCACTATCAAAGGGGGGTCTTAGATATGCCTTAGTCATTGTGGGTTGAAGCTATTCCTCTTAGGCGTGACGCGGCACAAGCTACTGCAAGAGCATTATGGGAACATGTGTTTTCAAGGTGGGGTTTTCATGATCTCATTGAGTCAGACAGAGGTACACATCTTACTGGACAGATAATGCAAAGCCTCTGTGCCCTACTGGGAATACAGCGGAGATTCCATGTTCCGTATCACCCACAATCCTCGGGTATAGTAGAACAAATTAATCGTACCATTAAGTCTAGGTTAACCAAAATGCAGACACAATATGGTAATTCTTGGGTTACACACTTACCAGCATTTCTAATGGCTATTAGAGCTACACGTGCCACCGCTACTAAATGTTCTCCCTATGAGCTCATGACAGGGAGACAGATGGCTCTAGGCCACCCAGGTGATCCTCAATTGTCCACTCCCCTGAGAGAAGCCGTGTCAAGAGACCAATATCTCTCCCAAATTCAGGAGCAGTTAAGATTACTGCTACATTTTCTGCCTCTAATATGGCCCCAACTGATTGTAAAGTGTCATCTAAAATTCAAACTTTTAATAAAAATTCTCCATGGGATGCAAATTAGGAGGGTCCCTATGTCATTCTAGATACATTAGGTACTACAGTGCTTAAGGTAATGAGATCAAACCCCAGAAAAACCAGAAGGCAGCCTGGTCACAAATGGGTCCATGTGGACCAATGTAAATTGTACAAAGGGACAGAAGTCCCAGATGTAGATATTTCTGCTAAGAACTGATACTTGTTTGATCTTTTCAGATTTGGCAACAAAAAGTCAACAAGGAAGATGATAATGCATTTGTTTTTGGGGATTGTATGGACAATGATATTCACATGTACTAATCAGGAAATCGATGGACCAAAAATGACCTCTTCCACAAGACAAAGAAGATCAAGTCATAAACAGATGATCAAGGCATGGACAAAGATATGGAGCAATGACAATTTGGAAGAAATTATGTTTTGATCAACTGACTTTAAGTGGGGGTGGGACTGTGGACATTGTTGGGACAAAAAGCCATAATAATATAAGTGCGTTCTGGAGAGACAATCTAGGCAATAAAAGGAACTGGGAATGTGAATGGCCAAACTGGGTAAAATGGACAATAGGTCTGATAGGTGAAGGTATTAGGTTTTCCCTTAATTTTCAAAACCCTGTTATGTCCATGAATCAGCAAGGGTATAGCATAACAAAAGTGATCACTGAGAACATGACCAAAGAAGGTGTAAAATTGGAGGTAGTGGGATCCAACCGGGGTGGACAAGTGAAGGTAAAATTAACAATAGATGAGGGGAGGGAACCTACAACAAGAGCCCCTCCTCTGACCTATTCCTCAGCACTTGCTCCACAAAGGGTGTATAACTATGCTGACAATCCCATGTGTGGGGATTAGAAAGTACTTTGCAGTGGTCCCTTTCAAATTAGTGCTATGAACCCCACACCAATATTGAGGGATGCTACATTCCAGCTGATTTCATGGAGAATAAGGTTGACAGATTGGCTAGTTTCTAAACACTTTCAAAATTGTTCAACAATTACAGCTACTATGGAAAGGTCTTTAATTAGATGGGTAATGGGTACCAGAAAAAGAAGTAAGAGGGATATTGTGGATACAGTGTTGGGAGGTGTAGGAACTGGTCTAGGGGTTGGGAATTCTATCAATATTTCCAGTCTGACTACAACCTTACAGTCTGAGGGTTTGTTAAATTCCAAAGGGTTACACACACAACAAACCATTAATACACTTGTAGAGGGACTGACAAAGGGGTACAGGGCCCTGCTGTACAGCATATTCAGGAGATATTGGTAGGGGTAATTGGGAAGTCAAGGGAAGTGTCTTGGGATTTTGTATGTCTTTTCATGCAAACCGGGCTATCAACTGATTTTAAGATCCTGGCGCAAGCTATGGATAATAACCATACCCCTTTGGGAGGTTGGCAGCAAGCTGAAATGAACAGGTTTGCTTCTGACCACAAAGAGTTATGGGTGAACAGTTGGCTGGGTTGCAAGGGAAATATATGTAGAGCTAATTCATTAGTACCAACCAGGGGAACCTACCAGAATATCTACCATATAACATCACTGGGATCTCCAGTAACAGAATCACATGTTTTACATCATGAGTTAGAGTTCACCAACTTCATAGTAAATGGTACCACCATAGAACAAGTAGATGTGGGAGGTTGCATGAGATTCCCCACCAAAATCTTATGTCTACCCAATCCGGTTAGAACAGTATTTGATTCATGCTGGCATAACCACTCATACTGCCAAGGGTTTGTAGAAAAGGTTAAACCCCAAGATATGATATTCCCCTTATTACAGGGAAAGGTGTGTTTTGTTTCGTTGAAACTAAGGGGTGAGATAAACATATGGTTTAAACATTTACAGCCTTATTAAATTGTGATTCGGTAAATTTAAAAGGGCTCTATATAAGCACAAAGCATATTTTATTTACAGAAGTTTTTAGTTAGTGATCTTTTATCCAGAAGCCAGGTCTTCACTAACTAAAAACTTCTGTAAAAAAATATGCGGTGTGCTTATATAGAGCCCTTTTAAATTTACCGAATCGCAATTTAATAAGGCTGAGAATATCTAGGGAACAGATTACTCAGGGAATTTACTGTGTCATAGACTATCCGGTGAGAATAAGTTCACAGCAGTTTAATCTCACAGTGCCACAAGTATTAACCTACAATAAAACCCTGGGGTCTCCTCTGATTGTACCAATTGTATCAGACAACACACCTTGGCAGAAATGTGTAATGCAACTTAAAGATGATCAGATACTGCTCAAACACCTACAAAATTTTGGAGAAAGGGTACACATACATTTTCACCATCAACAGCAAGAACTCCAAATAGATTTTCTGATCTGTCAAGTGCATCCTGGTGTCAGAAATTAGTTAATTCCTTTTCAAAACACTCGTCATGGGCTTCTGCTTTTGGAAATATGATATTACATCCATTCATAATTATTTTTATTATGTCTGTATTATATATTATTGTTCAGATATGCATGTGTTGCTATCTAAAATTCATGATAGCACGTATATATCATTTGTGTTATGGTATACGTATTGAAACAGCTCTAATAAAATAGCGGGGTATAGCAAACGTTTCAAATGAATCATTTACTCACTCTTATACTCTTCTTAAGCTTCTATTGGAATGAAAAGGTTCATGTGTCTTTCATTGCCAAAGGGGGGATGTAGCACACACCTAGCGTTGGAAGTAAGGAATAATTACCAGCTTTAATATAAGGCTGAAAGGCTATCTATATTCGTTCTTTTCCTCACTCTCTTGGAGGTTACACTCTGAGTAGTGGATGGATTTGCCGAATGACCACATGATGGCGCTGGATTTCACTAAGCACAGTTTTATCCAGATAATTAGCAGAAGACCATATATGGTATTCTTGAACGCATGGGTGTATGTAACTTTGAGAACCGGATATGTGAATCCTTTGTGTGGACAGCTGACCAGTGAGGGGACTTTGTGAAGGACATGTGACCTAATTGACCAATGGGAGCTAGGGAGGAGTATGGGGGTGGAATTAAGAATATAGGGTATATAAGGCCATATCCAACATAGGCAACCCCTCTTTCTTTGCTGTTGGCTCTTTGCTCTCACTCTGGGTTCCATCTACAGCTATCTTCACTAAACTGTGAAGGCCTGGTAAAGTATCATATTTCATACACACACATGGACATAATTGGTAGTGTTAGAATGCCTTTCTGCTAAGTTAAGAGATGTTGTTTCCATAGTATTATCATATATTATTAATGTATTTGTATTAATTGTGTTCTAATAAACGCACATTTTGGAACCATAAATCTGTAACGCCTCTTGAATATATATATATATTTATTTATTTGTTTATCCGTAGAAAACAGGAATCTCAAAGGATGAGATTAGAATAATTATTATAATTTATAATTAATATGATTATGAATAATAATATTGTAATTAATTAATTTAAAAGTTTTTATAACAGGGAGTATACTCACTAGGCATGACTCACACTCCTGTATGAATTAAGCCCCGAATTTGCTGAACGCAGAAATCCGACCTATTGCATGATCTGATCACGATAGAACTGGAATCTCCTTGAATGATCTACTACCCAAGGGGCGCTCTCCCTCATGGGCGCTAAACCTGGCCCTGCTCAATGATGTAGTCACGAAGGACAAAATATGTAGCGCTATAGTAGAATATTTCGATCTGAATAGTGGGGGTGAGGTGGATCACGCTGGGGTACGGGCTGCACATAAAGCAGTTTTGAGAAGCAAGTGTATTCAAATTGGCTCCATCTCCAAAATATTGGAACTAACCCAAATTAACACATGAAACAGTAAAATCTCAGCCCTTCAACCGCCTTCTAGGAGACCGCCTGGGACCCAAGCAGAAATATATACACTTAAGCAGCAATTGCAGGTTGTAACTGCGCTGCAAAGGACTCAGTCTCACTTTTTCACGTATTCGAATAAGCCAGGAGAATGCTAACCAAAAAGCTCAACCAGTAAAGGGCAGGCTCTTAATTCCCAAATTAAAGGTGGAGAATGACAAGACCATCTATAAGCTGATATTACAAAGGCATTTGAAAAATGTTATGCTGATTTGTATTTAGCGCCTGTTAGCTCGGGCACAATAGATCATATGACCCAAATTGATAATTTTCTGTCCTCCATTAGTCTTCTGAAACTTGAGAAAGTGCAATCTGATTTGCTGGACATCCCTATATCATTAGATGAAGTTAAGAGAGCTATAAGAAAGAGTAAATCACATAAAGACCCTGGCCCGGATGGGTTCACAAATTTATATTATAAGCATTTTATAGATACACTGGCACCTCATCTCCAACTGCTCCTTAATGATTTCCTGTCCGGTAAGCCTATAAGAGCAGAATTTTTGGAAGCTAAGGTGATAGTAATACCTAAGGAAGGTAAGGACCCATCTCAATGTAAGAGCTACTGGCCCATCTCACTGATTAACTGCGATACCAAACTCTACTCAAAAATTATAGCAAAGAGGCTCTCTAGGGTGCTGCCAAGCCTAATTCACCCAGACCAAGTGGGGTTTATTCAGGGTCGTGAGGTGCCAGATAACACCAGACGTATTTTAAATTTGCTTGATGTAGCGTCGGCTCAAAATACACCTTTGATGCTTCTCTCTCTCGATGCAGAAAAGGCCTTTGATAGAATTGACTGGGTGTACATGGCGGGGACATTACATAAGTTTGGCCTAAGTGATAAGCTGGTGAAGGGTATCTTTGCACTGTATTCGGCCCCAAAAGCATATGTGGCATGTGGGTTTAAATCACAATCGTTTAAAATAACAAGAGGGGCACACCAGGGTTGTCCTTTGTCCCCCCTCCTTTTGGCACTGTGCATTGAACCCTTAGCTATCAGCCATCAGGGAAAACCCGAATATAAAGGGAGTTAGAGTGAGGGAGACAGACATAAACTGAGCTTATTTGCGGATGATGTTACGCTAACTGTTACTGGGCCTCTGACCAGTCTCCCTAATCTATTTTATGCTCTTGGACTTTTGGGCGGCATTTCTGGCTTTAAAATTAATACGAGTAAGAGCGAAGCGTTAAATGTTTCTTTACCAAAGCATTTAGAATTCCAATTATTAGGGAAATTCTACCTTAAATGGTTTCCACACAATCTTAAATACTTAAGGGTTTATATCCCTAGACAATCTGGCCTAACGTATTCAGCAAATTTCCCGCACTCATAAAAAAACTACTCAATGACATTAACACGTGGTCCTCCTACAAAATCTCGTGGCTAGGGAGGATCCACGCTATTAAAATGAATATCTTGCACAAGCTTCTGTATCTTTTTCGCGCTATTCCAACGGCTGTTCGCACCAAGGACTTCTCGGTTCTTCAAGAGGCAATCTCTCGCTTCAGTTGGGATAGTAAAATGCCTAGAATAAATAAGAAGGCCATGATGGCATCTAAAGCTAAAGGAGGGTTGGCTGTGCTGGATTTACTCGAGTATTATAAAGCTGCCAGATTAGCCCAAATCACCAAGTGATTATATATATATATATATATATATATATATATAAATGGAAAAAAAGAGAAAGACAAAGTGGCAACTAATTTGCAACATACAGAAATCACAATGATATCAAATGATGTATAGGTGAGCTGATAAATATAGTGTTATCAGCTCATACGGTTGACCTTGGGATCGTGAGAATTACACAATCATAATTATAACAGAACCCATCACTGTTTTACCCTGTTTTATGGTTATTTAATTATTATGGTTAAAATATGATCACATTGCTGTACTGTAGATATGTTATTTTATGTTCTACAGAATATATTGGCTCAGAATATTACAGCTACTAGGCTAATAGATAATCCTATTACAGAGACTCCTCATAAGATAAGGAAGTCTATTGTATAAAGTGTTTTATTATGAGACATAGAACAAATAGTATAATCTGATCAATGTCTGATTGTATCAAAGTAGCCAGGTAGCCACAGGGAGTTGTGACCACACCTATTGTCTCTCTATGTGTATTGTGTGGCCAAATATGGGCATGTGTATTACCTGTGGAAAGAGATGTGTATATATATTTCTGCATATAACAAAATAAAGTCAGTATTCTTTGACTCCCAAGAAAGTGTCGTCCAATATTGGTGGTCTGGGCTTCTGAGACTGCGCAGTGCTTCTATATGGATATTTAATGCTGAACCTGACTCTCCCTCTGGAACTCTTGGATGGGATTATACCAACTTCACTTTTACAGAGCAGCTTGCCAGGGAAAAGGACGTCTCCAACGGCTGGTACCCTCTCACTACCGGGGTAGCCGTTACATTGGTTGGCAGCGGTGGGATGGTCCTTTTATCCAGAGAGCAAGTGCTGAATGGAGTCTCAGTACGCCAAGCTGAAAAGACCCACACTAAAAGATTTATTGGAGAGTCATGGTAGGAGTGCCAGTAACAGGCCACAGAGGGAGCTGATAACTGACCTGATGGAGCTGGATAGATCCATGGAAGTAATGGAGCCCCTTACATCTGTCAGCGAGGACGATGTAATTACTGGTATTGTACGGCAGAGATTATCCTTGTATTCAGAAACGTCCATGGAACTAATAAACCAGCTGCTCCGGGAAACAAGGGAGGAGATAGAAACTAAGAGGAGACAAGAAACGGAACTGGTAAGAGCTAGACAGCCCATTACACAGGCAGTTCCTACCCCCACCCACTGCTACAGTAAAGAAAATACTGTTCACTGCATTTAAATGCTTTTGTAGAAAGTGAGGAGGAAATAGATGGATATTTGGCTGACTTTGAGAGGCAGTGCTCACTACACCAGGTACCACCAGACCAATGGGTCACTATTTTGTCTGGGAAATTGTCGGGCAAAGCCAATGAAGCCTTTCGGGCTCTTGCTCCAGAGGATATTTTACAATATCAGCAAGTTAAAAAGGCGCTGCAATCCCGATATGCCGTAACCCCAGAAGCATACCGCCGTCGCTTCCGGGAGTCCAAGAAGAAGGCTGTGGACTCCCACATGGAATGGGCAAACACAATACAAAGGGTGGCATCACATTGGGTGCGAGGGTGCAATGCCAACACCGGAGAAGAAGTGTTACAGTTGTTCTTGATGGAACATTTCTTTCAAGATCTGGCTGCGGATATACAGGACTGGGTGAGAGATCGCCGCCCTGCCAACTTAACTGAGGCAGCTCGACTAGCAGATGAATACGCAGAAACAAGGAAGGTGAGCCAAGGTACCACACGACCAGCACCTAGAACAGAGGCACGCACCCCAACCTACGCTGCACGCACAGAATTTCAGGCTCCAGTACCCCCAGGACCTCCACACCCTCAGAGGTCTTACAACCAGCCCCGGGAATCTTACAAAGTGACATGTCATCACTGCAGCAACACAGGGTATATTGCCCGTTATTGCCCTTTGAGATCAGCCAATAACAAATGGAGGCGCACAACACCCCACACAGAGACCCCGCCATCACGTCCCTCTGCTGCTCACTGCCTGGAAATCAAAGGGAGCCCTGAGGAGTGTTTGTGAATCTTGTATGAGGCCAACCCCGTACAGGCTACCTCCCCGGATAACCGCCAGCATCACCGCCAAGAGGTGCGTGTGAATGGACAGATAGCACAAGGCTTAAGAGACACTGGCGCTACCATCACTTTGGTGCAGAAACATCTCGTGCAACCAGAACATGTATCTAATCGTACCGTTGCTGTTTGTGTCGCAGGGGGGGCTGTTTTTCGCTTACCCACCACCCGGGTACACTTGGATTGGGGAGTTGGGTCGGGAAAGACCACAGTAGGCATCATGGACAATTACCTGCTGAGGTCGTGCTGGGCAACGATATTGGCCCTCTAGCCTCAGCCTTTTTACCCACGACTGCTGCTGCTTGTCCCGTGACCACCTGCTCACAGACCCGTACCGAGGACGATCCTACAACAGGTCGGGAGACCCAGGTAAGCCACAAGCAGACACTTAGCACTAACGCCACAGAGAGACCCATAGCGCGGGACACCCCCGAAGAGCTTGGGAGGGAAATTAGACAGAACCCCACCCTCCAAAAGTACCGAGCATTAGCCGACACAAGAGGGGATGAGCGGGAACTTTTTATATGGAAAGGGGTTTCTATGGGACAGAGATTGTGGCCCACCTTTTGGACACTGGGATCTTGGACTGTTGGGATGGGATCCTGGATTTTTTTGGGTGGGTGTACAGGGGAAGAACAGTGGGCCCTGTACAATAGGGGCCCGACCACGAGCTGGGGGAGGAATGTACTCTGCAACTTGGGACGGTTTTGCTAAAGGACTTCAGTTCATTTGGAAGGCTGATGCTTTTCTGCCTCATTATTTAATTGTCTGAAACCAGTTTGTAAAATGTATTTTCACTCTCCTTGAAATGTTTATTGCTGTGAATGCTGTATGAAGTGTGCGTTTATTTTGTTCTTGAAATGTGAGGAAATGTGAATTGCAGTAATGCTGATGGGTTGTCAAACTGTAGAAGTGACCAACAAATCGTTTTGTCCGGACATCCCCAGGCCGATCCGTTGGGATCAGACCATGTATGCCGGCTTATGGTCACGGGGGAGGTGTGTAACAGAACCCATCACTGTTTTACCCTGTGTTATGGTTATTTAATTATTATGGTTAAAATATGATCACATTGCTGTACTGTAGATATGTTTTTTTTATGTTCTACAATATATATTGGCTCAGAATATTACAGCTACTAGGCTAATAGATAATCCTATTAGAGAGACTCCTCATAAGATAAGGAAGTCTATTGTATAAAGTGTTTTATTATGAGACATAGAACAAAGAGTATAATCTGATCAATGTCTGATTGTATCAAAGTAGCCAGGTAGCCTCAGGAAGGTGTGACCACACCTATTGTTCTCTTTATGTGTATTGTGTGGCCAAATATGGGCATGTGTATTACCTGTGGAAAGAGATGTGTATATATATTTCTGCATATAACAAAATAAAGTCAGTATTCTTTGACTCCCAAGAAAGTGTCGTCCAATATGGGTGGTCTGGGCTTCTGAGACTGCGCAGTGCTTCTATATGGATATTTAATGCTGAACCTGACTCTCCCTCTGGAACTCTTGGATGGGATTATACCAACTTCACTTTTACAGAGCAGCTTGCCAGGGAAAAGGACGTCTCCAATGGCTGGTACCCTCTCACTACCGGGGTAGCCGTTACAATAATGAATGGTCAAAGGCATACCAAATCATCGCTGATGATATGAGGCTGGTGTGACAATGGTGTGAGATATTAAAATCTAACCTTTAATGGGGTATATCTAAAATAGATAGGTGTATAATGATGCAAACAAAAAGAAAAAGTAATAGAAAAAAAAATATCATAAAAAATCTGTAATATACAGAATATATAACAATGTACAGTAGTGTATCATAAAAGACTAAACACAAAAATGCATAATGTAAAGTATAGTGCTCTATGATAAGAGTAGCACTAGTGTAAAAGAAAATGAAATATATGAATGCCCAAAATTGGAGATGTGGGATACTTATTAGTACATAGTGACCGGTTAGTGGCACAAAAAAAAAGTATCCACAGCCCGAGCATTGAATATGAGCCGAGGTCTTTATGGATGCCATCACTGCGGGGCTAGGAGGGCATACAAGGGGTTTACTAAGTGTGTTATATGTTGTTTACTCACCTCCTAGCCCTCGGATCTGTCTCCAGGAGGGTCAAAGATCAAAATGTCAGGACACCTCCTGCTTGAGATGATTTCTCTGTCTCAGGCAGTCACGTAGAGCTGAGAAATAACTTCTGGAGTTATCCACCATTACAGGGCGTGCTCTCCCAGAGCAGGGTGCCTTCTCTAATTGGTTCTGTAATCCATAAATGTTCTGTCCTGTTCCCATTAAAGTTATGCTTTGTTTGACTGTACATAAACATGACGTACGTGTCGTGATTCTAGAGGCAAGACTTTATTTATTATTTGCTTATTATTACCTGCTTGTATCCTGGTGTTCATGTTGGGCCGTTGCCTGTTCCTGTGTTTCTATATTCTGAGGACTGGTTATTCCTGAGCTGACTAAGCAGGCCGGGTGCTGAGATATCCAAAATCAACACTATCCAGGGGTTGTCTTGTAAGCTATAGCAGGGGGGTTGGGGTATGTGACCCCTCACCCCTGGGTCATGTATATATATATATATATATATATAACTACAACTACAGTAATTAGGTTGAAAAAAATACTTTAGTCCATCAACTTCAACATTTTTAGATCTTCTCTGATCTTTGTTATATGTGGATTATCTGTTAATTGATTATTGATCCAAAGGAAACAAACAGAAAAAACGCACTAAAACATTGCCAAGTTTCTCAAAAAGGAAAAAAAAATCCTTCCTGACCCCAGATCAATACTCCTTCGCTAGTTATCTAGAATAGCCCTGAATGCTCTTTTATTCAAAAATATATCCAATCCCTTTTTAAAGTTATCTATCTGTCACCACCTCCTTTGGTAGAGAATTCCACAGATTAACCACCCTTACTGTGAAGAATCTTTTTCCTCTAACCTCAGGATGTCCTCTTGTCAGTTGAAAACCTCTTGGCACAAAAAGCTCCCCTGACAAATCTTTATACTGACCCTGGATGTATTTATATAAGGTAATCATATCTCCTCTTAGGGGCCTCTTTTCTTTGGCGCTCATAGCGTGGCTCACAATGAGCACCTTTGTAGCTCATTGCGAGTCTCCCTTCCTGTCTACTTCCTCCCTTGTGTCTCATTTCCCCTCTCCTCTCCCTCCCTTGTTTCTCCTTCTCACCCTGTGTTTTTACCCCCCTCTCTTTCCCCTGTGTTTTTCCCCCATCCCCTGTGTTTCTTTTTTCTCCCTCTCTCCCCCGTGTCTCTTCTCCCCTCAGCTGCGTCTCTTCCCCCTCCCCTGTGTCTATTTTCCCCCTCTTTCCCCTCTCCATCCCTTGTGTCTCTTCACCCCTCATCCTCTATGTCTATTTCTCTCTCTCCCTCCTCTGTGTCTCTTCCCCCCCTTTTCCCCCCTTCACCCTTATCCTCCTCCCTTCCCCCCTTATTCTCCTCCTCCCCATTTGCCCTTATGCACCTCCTTTTCCCCCTTATACTCCTCCTCCCTTTTGCCCTTATCCTCCTCCTCCTCCTCCCTTCCCCCTTCCCCTCCCTCTTCATCCTCCCTCCGTATCCCTGTATCCTCCTCTTCCCTCTTCCCCCCTTATCCTCCTCCTTCTCTACCTCCATCCTTCCCCTCCTTTCCCCCTTATCCTCCTCTTCCTCCCTCCTTCCCCCCTTATCCTCCTCCTCCTCCCTTTCCCTGTTTCCCCCCCTTACCCTCCTCCTTCCCCCTTATCCTCCATCCTCCTTCCCCCTTAACCTCCTCCTTATCCTCCTCCCTCTTTCCCATACCCCTTCCTCCTTCCCTTCATCCTCCTCCTCCTCCCCTCATCCTTCCTACTTCTCCTCTACAATTACCTTCCTGTCCCCTCTCTCCTACTATCATGCGATCAGCTTCTGCATTGCCGGCTTCTTGTTTATGCTAATGAACTGATGTCACATGCACATCACGTCATTAGCATATGCCGTTTGGAACACAGCCAGAAGCCGGCGCTGCAGGGGAGAGCAGCGGGAGCTTATCACATGATAGTAAGGGTATAGGAAGGTAATTGTAGAGGGGAAGGAGGGAGGAAGAGGATGAGGGGGGAAGGAGGAGGATAAGGAGGCCTACGGCGCTGATTGCAGCCCAGCTAGTAGGGGTGATGTGAGCCCTGAGGGCCTCACAATGAGCACCTTCGGCCCTTATTGCGATCCTTGCAATAAGTGCCTTCGGCGCTCACTGCATCCCCCGTCGGGTGTTGGTAACGCCAATTGCTCTCCTTCCTTCGCATCGCAAACATCACCAACACTGACAACTATATATGTGACTAGCGACTTGCCCGTCAAAAAATGACGGCAATGTGATGTATATGTTTGTCAAGTTGTTTAGTTATTAACATATATTTTTGACACTTGTAAGTATTGTGATATGAACGTGTATTTTTGTAAAATGTTGATGTAATGGTTTTGTAACATGAAATTTGTATCTGAAGAATTGTTAACTTTAATATACATTGAATCCAGAGGAAAGCGAAAAGTAAAAAGCCTTGTTGAAACGTCCCTAATTTTAACATGAAGTTTAAAATATATGTAAGCAATAACCTTGAAAGTATATATTTTTAAACTTGAACTTTATTTTTTATGTAACTTTGGAAGTTGACAAAACATTTGTATAATTTTGAACATTATAAACAGGAACATAGTGAATACATTTTGTAACTTAATTTTGTTTTAAAAGTATTAACATTTGAATGTAAAAACATTTGAACTTTAAATTAATAAGTATTAACATGCAATTTGTATCATAATAATTGTTAAGTTGAATATACATTGAATGAAGTTTATGAATTCAGTCGAAAAGTTAGCCTGACTTTCATTGTCATCAGCAAGTACAGAATCAGCACTGTGATAATTTCTTTGTGGTGCATTAATTTTTTTAAAGATTTCATTATTGAGGATTAATGCATCTTTATTTTTACACGTCAGTATGACTTGGTTGGCAAGCTCGGAATATTCTTCGTTATTTATGCTCCCTTCAAATATAGCCGATATACAGCCTTATTAAATTGCGATTCGGTAAATTTAAAAGTGCTCTATATAAGCACACCGCATATTTTTTTTACAGAAGTTTTTAGTTAGTGAAGACCTCGCTTTTGGATAGAAGTTCACCAACTAAAAACTTCTGTAAAAAAAATATGCGGTGTGCTTATATAGAGCCCTTTTAAATTTACCGAATCACAATTTAATAAGGCTGATAATATCTTGTTGACAAATCATCTGAGGTGGGATCTCTACAGTGTCGTCAGCTAAATGTAGTATTTTTTCTGTTCTGCCTTCTCCAATTTTAATAAGCCAATCATTGAAATCATTTTGTCCTTCTGATCTCATATTTTGTTGCAGTTGAAGATGGGTAAAATGTTTCCATACTGTGCTTGACTTGATACAGGTTTCAATAATGTCAGTTCGATTTCCATGTACAACAACAGGTAATGTTTGTCTAAAATCGCCACCCAACAACATTACCTTTCCACCAAATGGAAAAATATTATCCATGACTTCACGAAGCAAACGGTCAATACATTGGAGGGCATAGCATGACATCATTGTGGCCTCATCTATTGTAATCAATTTACATTTCTTAAATTTCTTTGCTTGTAAGGATGTCATGCGAATATCTGACACCGAATTTTCTAAAATAGGCACTGGCAGTTTAAATCCACTATGAACAGTTCTTCCACCTTCTAATAAAAGTGCAGCAATTCCAGTAGTGGCAAACACCATTGCTATTTGTCCTTGTGCTCGTACTGAACTCATTAATAAATTGTACAAATAGGTTTTTCCTGATCCGCCAGGTCCATCAAGATAGAAATAACGCTCTGTCACCATGTCATCATCTATTGCATTTTTAATGGCATGAAATGCTTGCAATTGTAGTGTATTTAAAGTTGCAAGTCTTTCTTGTGTTCTTTCTGCTTGTAGTTGAATGTCATAGTCTTCAAAGTTTATGTCATCTATAAGACCTAGATCAGGCAAATTAAAACTTGCACAACTTAATCCATGAGTTAAAAATACTTCTTGGATTTCCATTAACGCTTTTAAGTGTGCAATGGGTTCATTGTATCGTCGCATAAAGTCTTCAGCCATATTACTTTTAAAAGTCTCCCACAAAGCTAATGCATTTGGAGCATTTGAGAAGATACAAATAAAAGCAAATTGTTCTCTCATCTGTCGTGGCATTTGACATTGTGCTGCTTCTTCTAAACATCTTTCCCACTCTGTATCATCAGCGAGTAAGTTTCTATGTCTTGCAGCTAAATGGAAGGATTCATATACAATGTCATTAACAGTTCTTAATTGTTCAAAACTTTGTGCTCCTCGAACATTTAAAAGTAATATCAGTAAGCAAAAACGTTCAACATCTCTTGGACTGACTGGGTAAATTCGTGGAATTATTTTATTGCCTCTGGTTTTTCTTGGTCTCCATAATCCATTCACAAAAACATAGTGATATGGAATTTCAATATATAAGTATTGTGTTGCTTGAGCATCATTTGAATTTAATGCAAACCATGCAGTTAGGGTAGTGTGACGATCTTCACTTTGGGCCAATGCATTCATTTCATTTCCAGCATGGAAATAGACTAAATGTCGTTGTGGCAAATGTACTGCTAATCTATATACATTTTAAAAGCCGCCACATAGCTTCTGGTGCACTGACATAGCGAGCATCTACATGAGATGCAAGTTCATCATGTACTAACTCACTACATTCAGGGTTGTCTGCACTTTTGACGACTACAGTAGCTGCATCATAGCCTTTGTAAATATATTTGTAGACATATTTAATGGATTTGATGGAAGTGCAGGCTTCTACGTTGATGTGGGCGTTGTACTTCATGAGTAAATGTGGATTGTAGGGTACTACATATCTATTGTCCACTTTTTTTCCACGATTAATGGCACTATCTCCTTCTCTTCTTTTATAAAGTGGATATCCATCACAATATGCATATGTTTTGTCTCTATAATCTTTTGGAAAATCTTTTGAACATTTATTATTTTCCATACATGGTGATTGTGGATTAAGGTCTCCACAGGGTCCATGAATCATGCGATGAGTAACAATCTCATATAGTCTACCATAAAGTTCAGCAACTATGACTGCATCCACTTTGTCCGAAGTATCTAATTTATCTTTTTCTTGAAGTATTATGAGAAGATGTGCATGTGGAAGGCCTCTTTTTTTAAATTCAATGGTATATACATAAGCAAGACATTTGCCAAATAACTGATTTATAGTGAAGTCACGTATTAATTCATTTAATTTGATCTTAAAAACTCTGGCTACTAAATCTGGTCGATCAGAAGCAGTTTGTCCAAAAAGTAGATTTTGATTAATTTCTGGCCATTGTGGATTACATGTAAATGTCACAAATAAATCTGGTTTTCCAAATTTGGTGACAATAGCCATAGCATCATTGTATCTTTCTCTCATATTTCGAGGAGATCCTTGAAAGGAAGATGGTAAAATGATGGCTTTGCCAGCTGTCATGTCTCTGCTTGTAGCCACTTCAGCAACATAGTCCATGAGTCCACAATATTGTTCTACACATAGTTTATCTTGTTGATATTTTATAAAGTTTAAATTATTTGCCTCAACTTGCAAATATGAATCAATAATCCATTGTTGTGTTAGTTTTCCACCACATAAAATTGGATTAAATTCATCTCGAATGGCAATTTGAGCTACTTTAAATTCAAGCATAGAAACATTATTTCGGATTCTGGCTTTAGCATTTGGGTAACTGGGAAGGGTTAATTTTGGTTGCCAACCTGCTTCTCCATGTGGAAAAAAGATGGGATATGTCATTGGATCTAAATTTGGACTTAAGATATTAATATTAATAAATGGTTGCTCCTCATTTCTGGGATATACAGGGAGTGCAGAATTATTAGGCAAATGAATATTTTGACCACATCATCCTCTTTATGCATGTTGTCTTACTCCAAGCTGTATAGGCTCAAAAGCCTACTACCAATTAAGCGTATTAGGTTATGTGCATCTCTGTAATGAGAAGGGGTGTGGTCTAATGACATCAACACCCTATATCAGGTGTGCATAATTATTAGGCAACTTCCTTTCCTTTGGCAAAATGGGTCAAAAGAAGGACTTGACAGGCTCAGAAAAGTCAAAAATAGTGAGATATCTTGCAGAGGGATGCAGCACTCTTAAAATTGCAAAGCTTCTGAAGCGTGATCATCGAATAATCAAGCGTTTCATTCAAAATAGTCAACAGGGTCGCAAGAAGCGTGTGGAAAAACCAAGGCGCAAAATAACTGCCCATGAACTGAGAAAAGTCAAGCGTGCAGCTGCCACGATGCCACTTGCCACCAGTTTGGCCATATTTCAGAGCTGCAACATCACTGGAGTGCCCAAAAGCACAAGGTGTGCAATACTCAGAGACATGGCCAAGGTAAGAAAGGCTGAAAGACGACCACCACTGAACAAGACACACAAGCTGAAACGTCAAGACTGGGCCAAGAAATATCTCAAGACTGATTTTTCTAAGGTTTTATGGACTGATGAAATGAGAGTGAGTCTTGATGGGCCAGATGGATCGGCCCGTGGCTGGATTGGTAAAGGGCAGAGAGCTCCAGTCCGACTCAGACGCCAGCAAGGTGGAGGTGGAGTACTGGTTTGGGCTGGTATCATCAAAGATGAGCTTGTGGGGCCTTTTCGGGTTGAGGATGGAGTCAAGCTCAACTCCCAGTCCTACTGCCAGTTCCTGGAAGACACCTTCTTCAAGCAGTGGTACAGGAAGAAGTCTGCATCCTTCAAGAAAAACATTATTTTTATGCAGGACAATGCTCCATCACACGCGTCCAAGTACTCCACAGCGTGGCTGGCAAGAAAGGGTATAAAAGAAGAAAATCTAATGACATGGCCTCCTTGTTCACCTGATCTGAACCCCATTGAGAACCTGTGGTCCATCATCAAATGTGAGATTTACAAGGAGGGAAAACAGTACACCTCTCTGAACAGTGTCTGGGAGGCTGTGGTTGCTGCTGCACGCAATGTTGATGGTGAACAGATCAAAACACTGACAGAATCCATGGATGGCAGGCTTTTGAGTTTCCTTGCAAAGAAAGGTGGCTATATTGGTCACTGATTTGCTTTGTTTTTTGTTTTTGAATGTCAGAAATGTATATTTGTGAATGTTGAGATGTTATATTGGTTTCACTGGTAAAAATAAATAATTGAAATGGGTATATATTTGTTTTTTGTTAAGTTGCCTAATAATTATGCACAGTAATAGTCACCTGCACACACAGATATCCCCCTAAAATAGCTAAAACTAAAAACAAACTAAAAACTACTTCCAAAAATATTCAGCTTTGATATTAATGAGTTTTTTGGGTTCATTGAGAACATGGTTGTTGTTCAATAATAAAATTAATCCTCAAAAATACAACTTGCCTAATAATTCTGCACTCCCTGTATATTCGAATGTCTCTTTGAAATGGTGGTTCTCCTTCATCATTCTGAAACACCATTGCAACCTCATTTGATGTTGGCAAGTTATAACGACGTTTATCAGTATGTCTGTCTCTTTTAAGCACCATATTAACCTTTGGCATGGGTAATTGATGTCTTTGTGCATGAAGTAGTTGTTCATTTTCTACTTCTGCCAATTTTTTGTAAGCTTTACTGTAGGGATTGTTGTCCATAATGTTATTTAGCTCTATGAAAACACTGGGTAAGCATTTTTTATTTTCTTCCATCTGCATACGTTGGTCAACAGCTTCCATTGTATCTAGGACATATAGTTGAGCGAATTTTCTTTGCTCTCCTTGCTCTGGATGTAAATGTTAAGTCCGATGATAAATTTGTCCTTGGACTTTAAAACAGTAAGGACCATGTCCTGGTACATTAGCAGCTAATGTTGCCCCCATAGATGCAAATGATATGGCACTATTGTAGGATCTTATGTTTGTCTTAAAATTTTTGTAGTTTGAAAAAGTAGGTTCAGTCATAATATTTTGTAAATAACTGGGAAATTGTTTCCTTTCTGGAAGTTTGAACTTGCCTTTTTGACAACAACTAATAAATTGTCCATCTCCTGTTTAAAATAATAAGCCTCACAAAATTGACATTGAGTACTCATGTCCCCACAACTATGAACCTCTACTGCTAAAGACTTGAGTAAAGGACAATTTGCAAAGCATATAGGATTTTGACTTTCATATTCATCAGGTGAAAAGTCATGAAATGTTTGAACAACAGGTTCTAAATGTTTAGTTTTTTTCGTGGCTTTTCTTGGTATATGTTGTCCTTGTTTTGTTGAAATGTCCTGTAAGGTTTCAGTAAGAGGTTGTAAATGCTTTCAGCCTTATTAAATTGCGATTCGGTAAATTTAAAAGTGCTCTATATAAGCACACCACATATTTTTTTTACAGAAGTTTTTAGTTAGTGAAGACCTCGCTTTTGGATAGAAGTTCACAAACTAAAAACTTCTGTAAAAAAAATATGTGGTGTGGTTATATAGAGCCCTTTTAAATTTACCGAATCGCAATTTAATAAGGCTGGTTGTTTTTGCAGTTGCTTTTTTTGGTCTTGAATTGTATTTTGTAAAATGTCATCTAATGTTTGAGGAACAGGTTGTAAATGCTTTATTTGCTTTTTATTTTTTTTGGTTGTATCTTTCATTTTTGCAGCTGATAGTCTTTTATTTGCAAGTCTTTTGCGTTCTTTTTCTTGTCAAATTTCTTTCTCCTCAGGTGTCTGCTGGGCGGCCCATCTCTCTTGTCTTTCTCTAGTTTGACGTCTTTTCTTCTCTTCTTTGGTCTCGTTATCAGACATATTAATCTGTAAAATAAAAAAAAGAAATGTAATTGTGTATATTTAAATTTGTAATTACTGTTAAAGATTATTGTGCACAATTGGGGAAAAAAAGGTAAATCATTAATGTATCAGTTATATTTCGTTAAAAGTTATAATTCCTGGCCTCATTGACTTAAAATTTGGCCAATGGAATACTGCTGTAAATAAGCAATTAACATATTTTTGGGAACTAATTTTTTAGTTCTTGAAAACCTTGTTTGTGGATAGATGTTTACCACTGAAAAACTTTTTTGCTAAAAAAAAAAACATTGATGTGGTTATTGAGCTATGTATTGCATAGTGGCAATTTAAATAGAATAAGGGACATAGTCATTTTTTTTTTCTGTTGAAACGGATGCAGATGAAAGATGTTTCTTTAGTTTTCTCCTTTTATACTTATTATACTGTACCTTGGTTGAAGTGTGATTTAAATCCGAATGTTTGTTGGTCCTCGGTTGAAAATCTTTGTCCAATGGTGTGGTCCTCTGTTGGAAGTCCTCGTCCGATGGTGTAGTCCTCTGTGTGAAATCCTGGTCCAATGATGTCGTCCTCTGGCAATAGCCCTCGTCCGATGTTGTGGTCCTCTGGCGATAGCCCTCGTCCGATGTTGTGGTCCTCTGGCGATAGGCCTCATCCGATGTTGTTGTCCTCTGGCGATAGCCCTCGTCCGATGTTGTGGTCCTTTGGTGAAAGTCCTTGTCCGATGGTCTGGTCCAGTGTTGAAAGTCCTGGTCCGCTGGTCTGGTCCTGTGTTGAAAGTCCTCGTCCGATGGTCTGGTCCTGTGCTGAAAGTCCTCGTCCGATGGTCTTCACGCAGTATCTGTTGTAACATAAAATTGAAAATGTTGTTTGAGTGAAATGTCTTTTAAATAACTAAAAAATTTATTAATTTGGGTGTATTGTATCTGTTATGGTTATTTTTTTCTATGTGTTTTTTTTTACTTTATCTACAATACCACAACTTTTGTTATTCTTATTTAAGCTTCTTAGTAAGGCTTGTAGGTTGTGATATATTAAAGAAGAATATTAATTTATTTTGCTATGTGTTTTTTTTGTACAATCCTGTTTTGTGCACACCACTTGTGGTATAGTTATTTAAGCTTCATTGTAATGGTTATAGGTTGTTAAAGATTAAAGAAGAATCTTAATTTAGTTTTCTATGTGTTTGTGTGAGTTTTTCTACAATCCTGTTTGGTGCGCACCACTTTTGGTATGCTTATTTAGGCTTCTTTGTAAGGCTTATAGGTTGTTAAACATTAAGTAAGAATATGAATTAGCAGCCTTATTAAATTGTGATTCGGTAAATTTAGAAGGGCTCTATTTAAGCACACAACATATTTTTTTACAGAAGTTTTTAGTTAGTGATCTTCTATCCAGAAGCAAGGTCTTCACTAACTAAAAACTTCTGTAAAAAAAATATGCTGTGTGCTTAAATAGAGCCCTTCTAAATTTACGAATCACAATTTAATAAGGCTGTTAGTTTGCTATGTGTTTGTGGTAGTTTTTGTACAATCCTATTTGTGCGCACCAATGTAGTTTGCTATGTGTTTGTGTTAGTTTGCTACAATCCTGTTTTGTGCGCACCACTTGTGCTAAAGTTATGTAGTCTTCATTGTACTGGTTATAGGTTGTTAAACATTAAAGAAGAATGTTAATGTAGTTTCCTATGTGTTTGTGTTAGTTTGTTAAAATCCTGTTTTGTGAGCACCACTTGTGCTAAAGTTATTTAGTCTTCATTGTACTGGTTATAGGTTGTTAAACATTAAAGAAGAATGTTAATGTAGTTTCCTATGTGTTTGTGTGATTTTTTGTACAATCCTATAAGGTGCGCACCAGTTTTGTTATTCTTATTTAGGCTTCTTTGTAAGGCTTATAGATTGTTAAACATTGAATAAGAAAGTTAATTTAGTTTGCTATGTGTTTGTGTGAGTTTGTTCCAATCCTGTTTTGTGTGTACCACTTTGTGTGTACCATATGTTGCATAGTTTGTCCCTCATTCAATTGAATTTTTTCCAATGTAATAGTACTCTAAGGCCCTCATTCAATAGCAATTTTGACAATTGAATAGGGGTCTAAATAAGCACATCACATATATTTTTTAAAGAAGTTTTTAGTTATAAAGGGCCTCATTCTATTATCGGCCGTAAATCGGCCGTAAGGCTGCGATTCCTTGCGAGGGTTCAGTTAACTCGCGATTCTATTATACGGCCCCGCAAGGATCTCCTTTTACGGCCGGCCGCATATCTTGGAACCGGCCGTAATCTGTGAAATATAAAAACTGAAAAATAAATTCAAGCCTGCACTGTACAGCTCTGTAAATGCTAGGGATCATATTGGGGGACATGAGGATTAAAAGGAACCCACTCTCAAGCTTGCACATCTGCCCAAACCCGAGTTCAAATTAACTGTTTATTTGCCGGCTGCGGCGGGGGTGTGTCTGAGGTGCTCCAAGCACTCTGGACTTTTTACATGGATATTTTACGGATATTAAAAATTAAATATTTTACGGATTTGAGTACAGGATAATTATGTGCTATTTTTTCTAACACCTAAAATCCCTTTATAGTCTTCTCAAAGTGCAGGATGGCTTTATTTGAGCTATTTTATGTGCTTAATTGGTGCTAGCGAGACCTTTTTCCTGCAAGTAACTGCGGCTCGTTTTTAGCCTTGCAGAGAGGTTTCCCGGAGCAATTGAATTGCAAATCTCTTGCGGCCGTTTTAGATCAAAGGCTTTCCTCCGGCGCGATCGGCCGCAAGAGATAGCAAGGCACCGGCCGCAAGCCTGCCGGAGCCTACGGCCGTAAGGGAATAGAATAGCAGAATAGCTTGCGGCCGGTCCTTGCGGCCCCGCAACGGCTGCGGCCGATAATAGAATGAGGCCCTAAGCATCTATCCAAAAGCAAGGTTTTCACTAACGAAAACCTTCTTTAAAAAATATATGTTATGTGATTATTTTGATCCCTATTGAATTAGCAAAATCACAATTGAATATGGGCCTAAATGTGCTTATTTAGAGCCAGATTCAATTGGGCAAAATAGCAATTGAATGAGAGGCTTTTGTTGCTGCATTTGTTATATTGTCGGGGCCTCATTCAATTGCATTTTGGGTAATGTAATAGAGCTTAATATGACCAGAGAGCATATTTTTTTACAGAATTTTTTAGTTAGTGAAGTTGTATCCAAAAGCAACGTGTTCACTAACTAAAAAGTTCCTTAAAAAAATATCCTCTGTGCTTATATAGAGCCCTATTGAAATGGGCAAATCACATTTAAATGAGGCCCTCGGCCATTAAAGATATATAGGTCCTCATTCCATTTGAATTTTGCCAATTGAAGAGGGCTCTATATAAGCACATAACATATTTTTTGAACAAAGTTTTTAGTTATTGAAGACCTTGATTTTGTATCGAAGTTCATTAACTACAAATTTCTGTATAAAAAATATGTTATGTGCTTATATAGAGCCCTATTCAATTGACAAACTCACAATTGAATGAGGCTCATGGTTATTTTTTTTTTTATACTTAATACTTTACCTTGATTGAAGTGTCGAATGACAGAGGGTCCCCTCCTGCCAATCTTAATCCGCAGGTCTTCTTGTAATGTCTGTTTGAAAAAGAAAGTGAAATAGTTATTTGTATATTTCTTATTTTTCATGTAGCAAACCATGGCCTTTTGAGCATGTAATGTCTTGTGCTATCTTACCTGTTCTTCTTTGTTGGTGTTCTTTAAAAGGGATTATGCTACACAGTGCACGGTGCAAATTGTTGAGTGACGCTGTTGATGCAGAGTCTGTTTGAATATTAAAAGAAATAGAAAGATTGAGCTTTATATGATCTATTGAATTGCACTAAATTAATGTAATTTAAATATACTTCTGTCATTATTTTCAATTGACCTTATTTTTTGGTGGTGGCTACACACATATGTCACATACATGAAGCACATTCCATAGTTTAATGTAATTATTTTGTGTGCGTGTGACATATCACTATACATGAATCATATTTTAATTGTTAAATGAACCTTATTTTTTGTTTTTTCCAACACACATTAATGTGTGTGTGAGATGTCACTATAGATGATACATATATGTGCGTGTCACATATCAGTATACATGACATATAATGTCATTTAAATGTAGTTGTTTAATTATTTTGTTTTAAGATCATTTTGTTGCAGTGGCAGCAATACACATATATGTCCGTGTCACATGTCACTCTACATAAACCTCTTTTTGATATTGAATTATTTTAATTTTATTTTTTGTTAAATGAACCTTATTTTTTTTGACCTGTCTTGATAATAAAATGTAACATATTATAGCTTACCTCTCAGTTGTAATTTGCACAGTGTAAAGTAGTAAATTATAAAAGAATTATCTTCTCAAGGAAAAGCAGCAGTTATCTCAGAAGTCACTCCGTTCATCACCTGAGGAGAAATGTATTTTTTTGTGTAAAATAGGCAGTATTTATAAACTTGTAGAAAATTCTGGAAAGTTAGACCGTTAGAACGCAATACGCATGCGCTATTTGCGTTCCAGCTTACAATTTGCGTTCCATCCGCCATTTTGTGCATAGTAGTGTTCAAAATGGTGTTTAATCTGATTGTGATACGTTCCGCATAGTATGTGTTTCCTTATTGCAAGTGTAGTATAGTTACGTCTTAAGCCTCGTTTTCGTTTTGTTCGTCGGCCATTTTTTCTCTCGCTTAGCGATGGTATTAGTGTCTAAAGTGTTTTATTTTTATTTAAATGAAGGTGTACCGTATTTTTCGCCGTATAAGACGCACTTTTTCTTCCCCAAAACTGGGGGAGGAAAGTTGGTGCGTCTTATATGGCGAATATACATTTTCACACTGCCTCTGTCCTCTTGATTTCACCCCAGCGCTTCCTACCAGCATCGCGTCGGCCGGTGCGTCCTAGTGACGTCACACACGCAACGCTGCAGTACACGTGGAGTGCTGGTAGGAAGCGCTGGGGTGAGATCAAGATGGCAGAGATCAGAAGGAAGGTGAGGATCAGGGGGATCAGGGGGGTCAGGGAGGATCAGGAGGGTCAGGGAGGGTCAAGGGCTCCCAAATGCTGCAGTATATGGATATGTATGTGTATGTATGTATGTATGTGTGTGTATGTGTATGTGTGTGTATGTGTGTGTATATATGTATGTATATTTATGTGTGTATGTATATGTATGTATGTGTATCTATAAAGGTGAGGATCAGGGGGGTCAGGGAGGATCAGGACGGTCAGGGAGGATCAGGAGGGTCAGGGAGGATCAGGAGGGTCAGGGAGGGTCAATGGCTCCCAAATGCTGCAGTATATGGATATGTATGTGTGTGTGTGTGTATGTATGTGTGTGTATGTGTATGTGTGTGTATGTGTGTGTATATATGTATGTATATTTATGTGTGTATGTATATGTATGTATGTGTATCTATAAAGGTGAGGATCAGGGGGGTCAGGGAGGATCAGGATGGTCAGGGAGGATCAGGAGGGTCAGGGAGGATCAGGAGGGTCAGGGAGGGTCAATGGCTCCCAAATGCTGCAGTATATGGATATGTATGTGTGTGTGTGTGTATGTATGTGTGTGTGTATGTATGTGTGTGTATATATGTATGTGTGTGTATATATGTATGTGTGTGTATATTTATGTGTGTATGTATATGTATGTATGTGTATCTATATATATATATATATATATATATATATATTTGTGTGTAATGTAGGTG
The DNA here is from genome assembly GCA_027410445.1 of Discoglossus pictus. Lineage (NCBI taxonomy): Eukaryota > Metazoa > Chordata > Amphibia > Anura > Alytidae > Discoglossus > Discoglossus pictus. The sequence continues at coordinate 479,115,409 of CM050164.1, forward strand.
TGTATCTGTGTGTAAAGTGTATTTGTGTTTGAGTGTATTTGTGTTTGATTCAGATTTTTTTTTTTCTTGTTTTCCTCCTCTAAAAACTAGGTGCGTCTTATCTGCCGGTGCGTCTTATAGGGCGAAAAATACGGTAACTTGTTTTTTTGAGGTGCTGGCTGGTCCCTCTTGGTGTAGGTAAGCTTTTTATGTGTGTGTTGTGTGTATTTATTGTGTTTTAAATGTTTGTATGTCGGCGTGTTGCGTCCGATGTTTGCGAGGTCGTAATGTGTGGTAACGTGTCTCGTATGGTGTTTGCGTGTGTAGCCTCATTTAGTTTTGTTCGTCGGCCATTTTTTGTGTCGCTTATCAAATTGTTTACTGTCTAAACTCTTTTATTTCGAGTCAAATGAAGGTGTAAGTTGCATTTTTTAAGTCGTGGGTGCTCCCTCTTGGTGTAGGTAAGATTTTTATGTATGTGCTGTGTGTATGTATTGTGTTTGAAATTTTGTAATGTTCGCGAGTTGCGTCCGAGTGTTGCGAGGCCGTAATGTGTGTGTACGTGTGTCGTATGTTGTTTGCGAGTGTCATAATGTGTGTGTCGTATTGTTTGGGTTGCGACGTGAACTTTGCGAAGGTCGCAGTTGCTTGCATGGAGCGCCTTGCTTACGCGAGCCCGCAGCGTTAGCAACAACTCGTACGCTCACAACTATATATGTGATATATATATATTTATATTTGTATATATATATATATATTTGCACACACATATACACATATGTGTATATATATATATATATATATATATATATATATATATTTGTGTGTGTATAGATATATTATCACTCAGAAAAACATAGGGAGTACTGAAGTCACAGACACCCAAGAGGCATGGTGGCGTCAAAAACTGTACAGGGACATCAAAGTTATTATCAGCGCAGCTGCTATGTTATTTTATTTATTTATTTTTTTAAGATCACCAGATATCACGGAGGACTCTATAAAATAACAAGGCCTGGTATACTGCACATGAACATACAAATCATCTATACCTTATCTTCATTATCTATACCTTATCTTCATTATCTATACCTTATCTTCATTATCTATACCTTATCTTCCGTACAGACAGAGGTTCCAAGGTGAGTCATTTTTTTATATGAGAAATGTACCCAGCGGAGGGTAGATGACTGAGTGAGATTGGCAGGAATCTAGGAAAGTGATTAAAGTAGACAAAAATATATCACAAAGAATGTGGGTCAGATGATTTTAGTTATATGCTAGTCTAGAATAATAAGTCTATGGGTAGTCACAAGTGTAATTTAAACAAAAGTCGTGGATGTTGCTAACCTGCTTCACTTATGGCCAGGTGGGCTACTTGTAAGTACTGACCAACCATATCAGCCAGGACAGAAGTGATTGTACGCTTCGGTTCAGGAGGCCGCAATATCAGGAGGATATACCACTCATGGTAAATACGAGAGGCGCCATATGCACTGCTTGAATGATTGTTGTATGATGTGCGTCCAAATCCAATCTGCTCCCAGACAAAGCCGACCATGACATCCAAGTTATTCTGTATTCTCCTCGGTCCTAACCCATCTTTCAGATTTTCATGAATTTTAAGATTAAGGAGGTGCACTACTTCAACTAATATATTAAACTCAAAGCAAAAGCACTCGGACACAATGATCATTTGTTTTAGATAAACGTTATAATGGAGAGGATGCATTTTAGAAAACATATAAAAGCAGTACAACCGTCACATTTTTTATTTTTATATTCTCTTTTTATTTGCGTTTCCATCTGAGCTTTTTTCTTATTGTAGAAGGCACTGACCCCTCATGAAGTCTATTTATTATTATGGGCAGACATTACAGATTTGCATATAAAAGGTTTTCAGCCTTATTAAATTGCGATTCGGTAAATTTAAAAAGGGCTCTATATAAGCACACCGCATATTTTTTTTACAGAAGTTTTTAGTTGGTGAACTTCTATCCAAAAGCGAGTTCTTCACTAACTAAAAACTTCTGTAAAAAAAATATGCTGTGTGCTTATATAGAGCCCTTTTTAAATTTACCGAATCGCAATTTAATAAGGCTGTCAGTCTGTGCCAATGCAAAATGCGCAAATAACACCCTGTGCTTGAAGAAAAGTGTAGGTGCCATGTGGAAGACTATTTGTGAACTGTGAAGTGTAGTGTTGTGTGCCAGATTAGGTAGGAAAAGAAGCCGGCATTATCCTCATTGTTATTAGTAGTATTAGTATTAATCAGCCTTATTAAATTGCGATTCAGCAAATTTAAAAGGGCTCTATTTAAGCACATAGCATATTTTTTTACAGATGTTTTTAGTTAGTGAACTTCTATCCAAAAGCAAGGTCTTCACTAACTACAAACTTCTGTAAATAAAATATGTTGTGTGCTTAAATAAAGCCCTTTTAAATTTACTGAATCACAATTTAATAAGGCTGAATGTTACAACTATAGCAAAATCCCATGATGAATAGGAGCAGAAATCCTAAATGGGTCACACAGTAAATTGAGGCAAAAAAATGTATATGTTGAAGTTTGGTTGGAGCTCTGATATTGCTTGGTATAAAAACGCAAAGCTCTGGAAATGAATCCGCGTGTGGTATAATCGTATATATCATTATTTGGATAGTCTGAGATAGTCTTTATTATGAGTGGGACCAGTCTGATGAATTATATCACTCTCTTATTTCTTAAACAATTCATATGAAAGGTAAGAGGTTATAGAAAACATTATAAACCAATGTATTAGTTATCTAATTGGACATAGATAACTTGAATTACATGTAGTGAGGCTCGTTATTTCATCACTAAATAAATGATACATTAACTTGATCCAATGTTTTCAAATGAGACTTTAACAAAATATCCCAAAAACAATATAAAGATTTCGAAAAATTGTACATCTGTATTCAGTCAGGTAGATCTTATAGAAAAGATGGTTTTATTTGCCATAGTAGCCGTAATGTATAACAATTGAGATTTATAGCTTAATATCTTAGAGATAATATTCACAGCTTCACAAAAGGTTATTTAAATGTTCAATATAAAAGGTCAACTAATTAGTATAAAATGTATTCCGTTCACAAGAAGAAAAAAGGAAAATTCACCTCTAACCTCTTCTGGTTACCTTCCTCTGGACGCATATTGCAGATCAGGGGGATAAAAGACCCTCTAGTGCCACCTTAATCCCCCTACAAAGAATTATCACTGCAAAGAAATAGACCTTATTATTGATAAAATGTGATCTTTATTGATACATATAAAAACTAAATATATTAAAATACAAAAAACATGATTTAAAAATTAAATATTGTGGTCCCCACTGTCTGACGTAGATATACTGCCATTAGACATTATATTTTGCCTTGTACCTTATGCGTCATATTTCATTATTCAAATATTTAATACACAAAAAAATCCTAATCATTTAATACACAATGGAGTCTTAAAATTACGCACTTTCATATATAGATCACAGTGAAAAGGCACCAAACAAAATCATGTTATAAATCAAATTCTGCTATAAGTTTTGCAGATGAAATATATTAATAGTGTGTTTATTATGGCATAAAACCAAAAAGAGAGGGGAAAAAGGGAAAAATGGCCCCTTATTAAAGTGTAATGTGCAAAAAGTGACTTTATAAATTCCAAAATATATTATTTTTATAAAGTGTTCATCGTATTCTTTAATTATGACTTCATTGCATAATAATTGCATCAAACATTGTTATTAAGCCCTCCCAATAATATGACTAGTATTATACTAGGGTAATAATTATATTATCGAGAGAGCTTAAGGAGTCTTTGGTGGGCTCCAAGTACCACCAAAACACTACCTGTTTCCTACAGAGATTAGGGATTTACTTTCACTTTCTTTGGCACACGACATGAGATTTGTTATATGAATTTATGGTGTGTAATATTACAAATATATGTTACTATATATATAAGGGTAACAAATTAATGGGCACAGTTGCCAATATTAATAATAATGTTTGAGACAATTAGAAGAATGTGATGGACACTTTATAAAAAATTATATATTTCGGAATTTAGTCACTTTTTGCACGTTGCACTTTAATAAGGGGACATCTTTCCCTTTTTTCCCTGTTTTTTTATTTTATTTTATACTATAATAAACATACTATTACTATATTTCATCTGTAAAACTTATAGTAGAATTTGATTTATAACACATGGTTTTTGTTTGGTGCTTTTTCACTGGGATATATAGATGAAAGTGTGTTTCTTTTTTAATATTGAGACCCCCTTGTTTAATAAATTATTAAAAATTTGTGTATTAAATTACAGATCAGACGAGATCTACAAAGGTTCAACTTGAAGGACTAAAAGTATTTTTTCAACCTCAGTTACAATGTAAATATGCTTTGTAAGAAGTAGGTTCTAAAACATTTTTGACACTGAATACGGTGTCAACCATTGACCCATGTGTGAATTTACATCATGATAAGCAAAATAAACATATTTTGATTGCTTAAATATCTTTAAAAAAAGTAAAACTATCTACTTGGTTTTATATAAACCAGAAGGCAGTTGATGTTTTGTTGCCTAATGTTCAAATATGTGTAAAGCTTGACCTTAAATTATTATTTGGGAGAGGCAAGAAGGACTTGTCATACTGATATGAGCTTTATATTATTTATTTGGTTATTACTTATCACATTTAATTGATATATTATTATGTTTTGAGGGTGTTATTTATATATGATCTATTAATAGTGGAAACATGTAACTTTTTTTTCTGAGGCATTTATCACTACCTACAAGAATGTGATTAGGAAAAAAAAACATACTCACATACCGCTTTTTACTCTGAACCAAATAACAAAAACAGAGTCTTCTGGTAATTTTCTCATTATTAGAGTTTATTTCAACAAAAATGTGGATTAGCAGCAAAAGCATCCAAAACGGCTGCCACTGATTCACTGACTGGGCAGAAAATATAAACAACAAAGCTTTTATACTCGTTTACATAAGACAATCCATCTTCCCCCATCTGGCAACATGGTACTACCCACTAAAAGCCAATAACATTTTATTTACATATGATATCCAATAAGAATATAACACATACTTTGGTAAGATCTGTGCGTATATCTACTTTATATGATAAACTTGTGCGCAGTAAATAATGCTTATTAGACCTTGGGGATGACTGAAAATACATATTTTTTTTATGACTAAAAGCTTGTGTACTGTCTCTAACTGAAAGTGCTAAGTCATGGGGCATGAAGACCTGACCATTTCATAACTTATGTCTTCCAAAAATGTAAATACTGGTACACAACCCACATCCCAGTCAAACATCACACTCACTGAAAGAAGTGCTAATTTTATATATATATATTTATATACATATATATATATATATATATATACACATATTTGCGCGAAACATTTTAAGGATATTTGTATTATTTCCCTAACACTCCCCCCTATGACAATGAAAAGTGTCATCAATTGGATTAAAAACAAATATGATAGGGTATAATCTTAATATAAATTTCACACATATAGCTAAACAATAAAAAGATTTACTTATTAGGAAGAAGAGGTAAGATCTTCAGACCGGCATTTAAAGAAACTCATGGTCTCTAAAAAATTCAGTCAGATGAGCTTCCTCCATGGAGATATTACATTACATCTCACAGCGTCCTTTGCACCTTTTACCTTAATACATTCCTCTCAAGAACATTTCAAACGAAAACATAATTATACATTGAACATCAAAATACATAATAATAACACAATTTTAATAAACTGGTATGATCCATGGAATAATATAAGAGTCTTTCAAAAATGGAATCCATAGCAGAAGTTTCACAGTCTAGATATTAAAGTCTGCTAAATGAAAGCTTTAAAAGTTAGTGATTATAAAGCAGACGCAAGAAAAAATCTAATGTTGATGTTAAAGCAATGCATCGAGGAAGACAGGTGAACCCAAAATCCATATAACTGGGAAAGAATACAATGGGGTGGATGAGACGATCAACAGATGCTTTTATATCTAATCAAGACACAATCCAGATAGCGGTGCCATAGATATAAAAGTCCAAAAATTGCCTCACTTAAGTCTTCAACCAATTACCAATAACTAGGCCATAGAACCAATTTCCCTTTATACTCATTGTCTTATGAAGCATTTAGATGATAGATGAAATTTAATGACAGCATTGATATTACTAATAACCCAGAGTGTATGATAACTTCTTCTTCCCTAATTACTATTCCTTATCAGATGTTAGTACGTACTAGATTCTGGCAAGTTGATAAAATAATGTGCAAAATGTTAGAAGCCAAACAATAGTAAAAAGGAAGACAGGTACAGTACAGAGTAGAATAAATAGGAAAATGATAACACAGTGAACACATATGCTCAGATAAACTTCATACAGGCCCAGTCTTACACATCACACTTCTTCTTGGACAATACGGTAAACGATAAACAGGTAGATCACTTTCTTCTGGATGGTGAGATTTTCTGATCATAGCAATAGTCCATCATGTGCAGGTCTTCATACAAAAGACAAGGAGTATGTGGCTTTCTGACAGGTCTTTACATATTTTTTCTTTTGCAGCATATATATGTATTAGTGTATTGTAATGTCAATGAGCAAGAGTTTGAATATGTCCTTCATGGGGATGGGTCTTGATTTTAGGCATGATTCTGGTTTTCCTCTTTTCCCATGTCCTTAGGCAAGTGTGCGGTGTAGGATTGCAAAGTTTCATATAGGTATTCTTTCTTATTTCTGTATCAATCCCCTTGCACAGGGAGCCACACAACAACCACAAGTGACCAAAATGGCAAGCATGACACTGATTGAAGTCATCACAGAGAGGGTTATGCCTTTACATCTTCTGAACCACGACTGAAGCCAGTTAGTGAATGGGTTTTCCTTCCCTGATTTTTTTGCTAGTTCATTTGACAGTCTGGTCAATCCCTCCAGGGCTTTGATAACTGTCCTATCAGGTTCCTTATTATTAGGGATGAAGGTGCAGCAGACAGTGCCAAACATTTTACAAACACCCCTTCTTTTGCTAGAAGCATGTCAAGGGCCATGCGGTTTTGCCACGTCATCAGACTTGTTTTACCTAGTTGTTCAGTCAAACCTTGTACCCCATCTCTTGTATAGTTCACAAATCTTTGTTGTTATAGTAGATGTAATTTATCCAGTCAACATTCTTATTTATTGTCCCCCACCAGGTGGACATAGATTTAAATCCTGCTGCAATTTGATTTCTGGCCTTGAACTCATCTCTTAGTGCATGGGGTACTCCAATTGAGTCAAAGCTGCCACCTAGGGTGGATCTCTTAAATCGGGTCAAGTCCTTTGTGGATTTGTCCGTTAATCTGTTTTTATGTATTCACCCAGATCAGGGTAGGTATTACTATAATGGCAGTGATACGGATCAAGATTAATATGCACTTTATCATCCCACACCATCCTGGACTTCTGAAGGGGTGCCACAGTCTGTATTTGGGCATCATTCTGGGGATTCCTTCCTGCTTCTCCAAGGCCCCTCTGTCTGAACAAGGCAGTATCTTCACTGGGTTTGAGACGAGTGACCCTATTGGTTTCACTCCTCTGTGTAGCCAGACTTTGTGTAGCAGTCAGGTGCGCGGTTACTCAGGTTAGCAGTTAGGTTCCAAGGAAGGTGCCGCTAGAGGGAACATCTTGCAGTCGGTCAGATGTAGCCAGGAGGTTTTTTCTGTAATTTTCACAGCTGTCGGGTTAGCCAACAAAATTTGGTAAGGATCTTCCCACTTGACGTCCATCCAGTTTTTCCTTGATGATTTTAACAGGTACTCATTCTCCTGGTTTTATCAGTGTAGGTAGTTCCTGGTGATTCTGTCTGAGGAATCTCTAGTCAGCAAACTATGGGCCCTATTAAATTCCAGCCTCGTAAATAAGAGGCTTCTACTTAAGCCCTACGTACTGCAAAGTTTCTCTAACTTACAATGCTATTAAATTAGCCCTGCTGCGAGCAACGTATGAGCTACGCAGCAGGCCCGTACGTATCTACACTGCGTAAATGTACATGAGGAGTGACAGCCTGCGAGATGATATCGCAGGCTCCCACTCCTCATCAAGTGCTGCAGGGATCCAAAACAGGATCTCCGCGGCAGTCCCTCACATAAGCCCTGCCGTGGGGGGTACTCCAACTACCCCCCCGGCACCTAAAATTAACCCCTCCCTCTATGCGGGGGTGCCCATCGGGACCACCGAAGTGTCCTCACATTAACACCTTGCTGCAGGGGTCCATAAGGACCCCCGCAGCCCCCACACATGAACACCTTGCTGCAGGGGTCCATAGGAACCCCCGCAGCCCCCACACATTAACCCCTTGCAGCGGGGGTCCCCGATCTGCATAGATCAGGCCCCCCGCTGCATTTAAAACTTTTAAATTCCCCGCCGCGGCTCCTTAAAGGGGCCGCGGCACACTATTACCCAATCCCGGCCGCGGCACTTAAAATTAACCCCCCCTCTATGCTGGGGGTCCCCATCGGGACCCCGAAGTGTCCCCACATAAACCCATTGAAGGGGGGGCCCCGATCTGCATAGATCAGGGCCCCCGCTGCATTTAAAACTTTTAAATTCCCCGCCGCGGCTCCTTAAAGGGGCCGCGGCACACTATTACCCAATCCCGGCCGCAGCACTTAAAATTAACCCCCCTCTATGCTGGGGGTCCCCATCGGGACCCCCGAAGTGTCCCCATATAAACCCCCTGCAGCGGGGGGCCCCGATCGGCACCGATCGTGACCCTGCTGCAATTCAATTTTAAATTTCCCGCCTTGCGGGTCCTCAAAGGACCGTAAAGGTCCTGAAAGGACTCTCACTAAAAATATTAACCCCAGGCAACTATAATTACCCCATTAACTCATGATGGTCAATCCAGACCACCATAAGGCCTAAATTAACCCATTAACTCATGATGGTCAATCCAGACCACCATAAGGCCTAAATTAACTCATTAACTCATGATGGTCAATCCAGACCACCATAAGGCCTAAATTAACCCATTAACTCATGATGGTCAATCCAGACCACCATAAGGCCTAAATTAACCCATTAACTCATGATGGTCAATCCAGACCACCATAAGGCTCTATTTAACCCCATCAGTCCCATAAGGGTATATTATTACCATTATGGGCCTGTTACAACCCAACATTAACCACATAAGTGCCATGATGGTCCTCAAGGACCATCATGACACTAACTACAAACAATGCACTATACCCCCCAATAAACCATTTAATCTAAACTAACCCCCCTCTACACTAATCTATTAACACTTACACTACCTACCTACACTACCTACCCCCTAATAAACCTCCCCAACACTCTAATTACAAAAAACAAAAAACCTACAGTACAGAAAACAAAAAACCTACAGTACAAAAAACAAAAACACCTACAGTACAGAAAAAAAAAACAATTACAACCCCACCCCCCACTACAGAAAATAAAAAAATTACACACCTGAAAAGGAAAGACAGATAAACACAATACATTACATACATATAATACATTACATACATTACATACAATACATGACATTACATATAATATATTACATATAATATATTACATATAATATATTACATATAATACATTACATACATTACATACAATACATGACATTACATATAATATATTAAATATAATATATTACATATAATATATTACATATAATACATTACATACAATACATGACATTACATATAATATATTAAATATAATATATTACATATAATATATTACATATAATACATTACATACATTACATACAATACATGACATTACATACATTACATATAATATATTACATATAATATATTACATATAATACATTACATACATTACATACAATACATGACATTACATATAATATATTAAATATAATATATTACATATAATATATTACATATAATATATTACATATAATACATTACATACATTACATACAATACATGACATTACATACATTACATATAATATATTACATATAATATATTACATATAATACATTACATACAATACATACATTACATATAATATATTACATATAATATATTACATATAATATATTACATATAGTCCTAATCAAATACCCCCTATCCATCTAACATACAATCTATTTAATTTAAAATAAATCCTAACTATATCAAATACATCCCCCTATCTATCTAATGTACAAAAAATCCTAACTACATACACAGACCCTTATTCTAAACTAAAATAAAATAATTACAGTCCTAACTACATACACAGACCCTAATTCTAAAATAAAATAATTACAGTCCTAACTACATACACAGACCCTTATTCTAAAATAAAATAAAATAATTACAGTCCTCACTACATACACAGACCCTAATTCTAAGCTAAAATCAATAAATTAAGACCACTTACCTTTAAGATGTTGCTTCAGATCACTAACCCATGGGTCAAACAAAAAATAAAAATTAGTACAAAACATTAACATCAAATAAATAAACATTCTATACATTCTACATATTCAACTCACCTTTACAGCATGTCCAGTCACTGTTTAGCTCTTCCGGCGCGGCCCTGTTAAAAAAAAAACCCAATACATGAATACATGAATACAATATATAAACAATAAATAAAATACACAAATAAACATCTAAATATACATTTAACTTACCTCCCCGCGATGTCCCCGGCCTTCTCTCCTTCAGCCCCGGCTGGGCAGCGGAACCATCCGCGCTCTAAAAAAAAAATAAAAAAAACTAACGGAGGTCTGCACTGGCAGACCTCCCCGACGCTAATGAACCTCCCGGAGTCGTTTCCGGGAGGAAATTGGCATTGGCGGCTTGTGATTGGCTGAAAAAGCTGTCTATCAATTTCAGCCAATCAAAAGTCGTCAATGTGTGAGCCAATCAGGATGGGATACACCCCAATATCCCACCCTGATTGGCTAAAACACTTGTCTATCTTTCTGGGAACCAATCACAACGCTCAGATGCCTTCAGCCAATCACTATGGGATACACCCCCACGGAGTGATTGGTAGAAGACATCTGCGCATCCTGATTGGCTCCTACATTGACGATTTTTGATTGGCTGACAGCTTTTTCAGCCAATCACAAGCCGACAATGCCAATTTCCTCCCGGAAACGACTCCGGGAGGTTCATTAGTGTCGGGGAGGTCTGCCAGTGCAGACCTCCGTTAGTTTTTTTTCTTTTTTTCTTTTAGAGCGCGGATGGTTCCGCGGCCCAGCCGGGGCTGAAGGAGAGAAGGCCGGGGACATCGCGGGGAGGTAAGTTAAATGTATATTTAGATGTTTATTTGTGTATTTTATTTATTGTTTATATATTGTATTCATGTATTCATGTATTGTGTTTTTTTTTTAACAGGGTCGCGCCAGAAGAGCTAAACAGTGACTGGACATACTGTAAAGGTGAGTTGAATATTTAGAATGTATATAATGTTTATTTATTTGATGTTAATGTTTTGTACTAATTTTTTTTTTTTTTTGACCCATAGGTTAGTGATCTGAAGCAACATCTTAAAGGTAAGTGGTCTTAATTTATTGATTTTAGCTTAGAATTAGGGTCTGTGTATGTAGTTAGGACTGTAATTATTTTATTTTAGTTTAGAATAAGGGTCTGTGTATGTAGTTAGGATTTTTTGTATATTAGATAGATAGGGGGATGTATTTGATATAGTTAGGATTTATTTTAAATTAAATAGATTGTATGTTAGATGGATAGGGGGTATTTGATTAGGACTATATGTAATATATTATATGTAATATATTATATGTAATATATTATATGTAATGTATGTATTGTATGTAATGTATTATATGTAATATATTATATGTAATATATTATATGAAATGTATGTAATGTCATGTATTGTATGTAATGTATGTAATGTATTATATGTAATATATTATATGTAATATATTATATGTAATATATTATATTTAATATATTATATGTAATGTCATGTATTGTATGTAATGTATGTAATGTATTATATGTAATATATTATATGTAATATATTATATGTAATGTATGTAATGTCATGTATTGTATGTAATGTATGTAATGTATTATATGTAATATATTATATGTAATATATTATATGTAATATATTATATTTAATATATAATATGTAATGTCATGTATTGTATGTAATGTATGTAATGTATTATATGTAATATATTATATGTAATATATTATATGTAATGTCACGTATTGTATGTAATGTATGTAATGTATTATATGTAATATATTATATGTAATATATTATATGTAATGTCATGTATTGTATGTAATGTATGTAATGTATTATATGTATGTAATGTATTGTGTTTATCTGTCTTTCCTTTTCAGGTGTGTAATTTTTTTATTTTCTGTAGTGGGGGGTGGGGTTGTAATGTATTTTTTTGTTTTCTGTAGTGGGGGGTGGGGTTGTAATGGTTTTTTTGTTTTTTGTACTGTAGGTTTTTTGTTTTCTGTACTGTAGGTTTTTTGTTTTTTGTAATTAGAGTGTTGGGGAGGTTTATTAGGGGGTAGGTAGTGTAGGTAGGTAGTGTAAGTGTTAATAGATTAGTGTAGAGGGGGGTTAGTTTAGATTAAATGGTTTATTGGGGGTTATAGTGTAGTGTTTGTAGTTAGTGTCATGATGGTCCTTGAGGACCATCATGGCACTTATGTGGTTAATGTTGGGTTGTAACAGGCCCATAATGGTAATAATATACCCTTATGGGACTGATGGGGTTAAATAGAGCCTTATGGTGGTCTGTATTGACCATCATGAATTAATGGGTTAATTTAGGCCTTATGGTGGTCTGTATTGACCACCATGAGTTAATGGGTTAAATAGAGCCTTATGGTGGTCTGTATTGACCATCATGAGTTAATGGGGTAATTTAGGCCTTATGGTGGTCTGGATTGACCACTATGAGTTAATGGGTTAATTTAGGCCTTATGGTGGTCTGTATTGACCACCATGAGTTAATGGGTTAAATAGAGCCTTATGGTGGTCTGTATTGACCATCATGAGTTAATGGGGTAATTTAGGCCTTATGGTGGTCTGGATTGACCACCATGAGTTAATGGGTTAATTTAGGCCTTATGGTGGTCTGTATTGACCACCATGAGTTAATGGGTTAATTTAGGCCTTATGGTGGTCTGTATTGACCACCATGAGTTAATGGGTTAAATAGAGCCTTATGTTGGTCTGTATTGACCATCATGAGTTATTGGGGTAATTATAGTTGCCTGGGGTTAATATTTTTAGTGTGAGTCCTTTCAGGACCTTTACGGTCCTTTGAGGACCCGCGAGGCGGGAAATTTAAAATTGAATTGCAGCAGGGTCACGATCAGTGCCGATCGGGGCCCCCCGCTGCAGGGGGTTTATGTGGGGACACTTCGGGGGTCCCGAGACCCCCAGCATAGAGGGGGGTTCATTTTAAGTGCCGCGGCCGGGATTGGGTAATAGTGTGCCGCGGTCCCTTTAAGGAGCCGCGGCGGGGAATTTAAAAGTTTTAAATGCAGCGGGGGCCCTGATCTATGCAGATCGGGGCCCCCCCCCCTGCAATGGGTTTATGTGGGGACACTTCGGGGGTCCCGATGGGGACCCCCAGCATAGAGGGGTTCATTTTAAGTGCCGCGGCCGGGATTGGGTAATAGTGTGCCGCGGTCCCTTTAAGGAGCCGCAGCGGGGAATTTAAAAGTTTTAAATGCAGCGGGGGGCCTGATCTATGCAGATCGGGGCCCCCCCCCTGCAATGGGTTTATGTGGGGACACTTCGGGGGTCCCGATGGGGACCCCCAGCATAGAGGGGGGTTAATTTTAAGTGCCGCGGCCGGGATTGGGTAATAGTGTGCCGCGGTACCTTTAAGGAGCCGCGGCGGGGAATTTAAAAGTTTTAAATGCAGCGGGGGGCCTGATCTATGCAGATCGGGGACCCCCGCTGCAAGGGGTTAATGTGGGGGTGCTGCAGGGGTCCTGATAGAGACCCCTGCAGCATGGGGATGTGTATAGGGTGCAGGGGGGAGCCTCACACTGCTGTCTCGGGCTGTTCCGAGGCAGCACGTAGAGGCTTTCGGATCCCTTGCGTGGACTTTTTGTCCACGTAGGGATTCTTACGATATGCGAGACTCGTGCATAGATTTAAGGCTACGTAGCTCTCTCGGAGCCTATTCTCGGCCATTTTCTCGCAGTCATATCGTAAAGCAGGCTGCGAGAGATTCGGTTCTCGCAAACAGCAGGAAAACTGCCTTTTGCGAGCACCGAGAGAACTACGAGGGAGAATTTAATAGGGCCCTATGTATCTGTTGTTATTTATTGTCATCAGGATAGGTACTTGGGAGATACTTTCTCTCATCATATATCAGGGCATGCTTGTTTTGTCTTTCTCCATAGGCATGTACTCTCTGTCATCTTCTTCTGGGGTATGCAAGTGTGACAAAAAATCTAAACATACAAGATCATAACATCAAACTTCCATACATCTTTTAACTAAACATCCTCACATCATATACACCTATCCTAAAATGTTCCTAACTGTAACATAAATTTAACATATGCATAACTCTATAATAGGGATGGTATAAGGGATGGTATAAACTAAAATCAATTAATTCAAAATGTTGATCATGCAAAGCTAATAAACATATTAAATACTTGTAAAAGATATAAGCAACCATTATTTTCTACTCCTGCTAAAGCAGCAAAAATTATCATTAGGACAGTTTCAATACTACTAATTATGTCTTTATCAGAGATAAGTCATTACTTTTTTTATCTTGCAACAGTTTGTATATTTAAAAGGATATTGCTAATTTATTACTGTCAATATACATTTACTAATCAACAGCCTTATTAAATTTCGATTCGGTAAATTTAAGAGGGCTCTATTTAAGCACACCGCATATTTTATTTACAGAAGTTTTTAGTTAGTGAAGACCTTGCTTTTGGATAGAAGTTCACCAACTAAAAACTTCTGTAAAAAAAATATGCGGTGTGCTTATATAGAGCCCTTTTAAATTTACCGAATCGCAATTTAATAAGGCTGCAAGCTCTAAAATATTTTCTTAACTCATAATGTAATCCACCTCTTATCATATTTCTTTCTTAGAGGCCTAGAAATACCTTGAAAAGATTTTCCCAATTCTCTACTCATTTGCACCATGTCCATCATCTGAGCTGAGAACAGGTCTGGAGGAATAACTGTTACAATATTATGGTATTTATCCAACATGGATAAACGAAACATAACACATAAAATAATTTCACCTTTTTAAACCCTACAAATAATTAATTCTATTGAACGGGTACTTTTGCACCTAAATATTACTCTAAAATTTGTACTGCGCTACTTCAATGATCTCAGAAGAGATAAAGTGGGTATTAAAAGTTTGTTCTGGCAAAAAGTAAAACAATTTTGTTTATACCAAAACATTTTCGGAATAGAAAATTGAATAGAACTAACAGTTCTGTAAACATTGGATCTTGGCCAGTATATCAGTATAATGAATAAATAGCATACAGCTTCAATTAATTTAATACAATTTGCACATTATATGCTTTTAAACTGTTTTATTTTTATTGTAATAAATGATTTTCTTTTCTTTATAACCCAGTATTTTACCAATTACTGTATTTACTTGCAAAAAAATTCTTAATTATTAACCTCTAAAAAAATTACATTTAACACAATTATGAACCAGATTAATAAAACCTTAATTCTGAATATCCAAAATGGCCAACGGTATAAAAAACACAAATAGAAAAACACAAATATTAATCTGAAATTGTTTAGATTTCAGATTATATATTCTCTATAAGCAATTTTATTACACTTTCGGTCAGATATAATGGACAATCTTTGCACAAAAATGCAATGATATAATTTGGACACTATTTTCCTATATGAATACCAATATTCAGCATACACCATTCCAGGAGAGCAACAACAGAGCTCTCTTTCAAACAACACAAATTGACATGACAATCAGAACATACCTGATGTCCTCACACATAGACAGATCTCAATCTAACTCACACACTAACTCACACACATAACACTGGAAACATATGTTCAAACACACTCAACAATAACACAGAACACATGACCAATCTTCCTTTTCTTTAATTTCTCGCACAGCACTTACTGCACACAGTACTCACTATACTCACATGCATGGGCCCAATTCATTCGTGATTCTATCCCATCAGCCACTTTTTTCACATCAGCGCCATTCCAAAGGTAGATAGCAAGTCTTCCTTCTTCTCCTTCGTCAAAAATCTCTGCCCCAGAATCAGTCTAGACATTATCCGCCTTTGCTGGGTAAGGTAAACCTTGCACGCCTTTTCCAAAGGTAAGGTACACCTCTAATGCTTTTCTTAGCTAAAGCAAACCTCTCTTAATCTATATTCTAGGTAAAGTAAACCTTTTCCTTTTTGTAGGTAAGTACACCTGTAATCACCTTTCTAGGGAGGCTCACCTTTTGCTCTCGCCTTTAAATAGGGAGGCTCCCCTCTGTTAAGCTATATCTACTTTAATTAAAATCTATAGCGCTTATTAAAATAATATATTGTCAGGTACAATATCTTAATATATCCTAATCCTAGTCTTAGTAACTAACAACTTTCCATGTAAAAATATCCAAATCAATTCTACTTTATATTAACTTTAACCACAGTATCTGATCATACAGAACATCTAAACTCTGTACTCCATACTTTAAACAAGACCCCTCTTTTTTCTGCTTTAGCTGTCATTCACACTGCTGGAAGCTCTAGAAGAGGTTGGGTCATCTGACATAGGCTGTGAGATTTCAAAGGTGGAGTCGGAAGGAGTGAGTGGGTCAGTAGGCATGACATTATCCATGTCACAAAGTGCCACCCTCTTGGATGAGGCTGGTTTCAACACCCTTTTTTCTTCAGTTTGTTTCTAGCTCTGCAACTACATAGTCATTGGCTTAATGTCCTCCTTCCATACTCCACCACTGACATCTAACCACAGAGTCATACATGAGATTTTAAGCCTGCTTACCCCCTTTCTCCACTTGAAAAACATAATTTCTACAGAAAATATTTTTCTTGCTGGCATAACATTTTTTAAATCTCTTTGTAAGAACCAAAAAAACAAAAAAAAAAACTACCAAATTGTAGCAAATCATATAGATATATTTACCTATAACTAATCCCAAACATAGTTGTATCAGAAAGAATAAAAATAAGACAAGATATGTGTCCATCAAACCCTAAAAAGAAAATATGACATAAAACTAATTTCTCAAATTACATATTACACTCTATGGGGATAAATACACAATCTTTTCTATAATAAAGTATAATTTCACTAAAATAACTGTTTAACGCACTCATAAAATCCTTTATCTCCTCAATATTTCCATAAAAATCATTATTACAGCTGCAATAGGGTTTTATACTAATGCTGGTGAAAAAGGTGCAAAACGCCTGGGGCACTACAACAGAGTAGGTCACTCTATTATTAGTAGTAAATAACAACACAATATGTCTTATTAGGTGTGCAGGTATACAATTATAAGGTAAATAAAGAAAAAAAGAAAAAATGGCGATTAACACCTGAGGTAAAATACTAGTAAAAAAAGAAAAAATAAATATATCTTTCTAATAGCAGGAGTATAAAGAAAAACAATAAATAGGTACAATGACCAGGAGTGTCTCCATACAAAAATGGTGGACTGTAGAGATTGCAAATATCAGGTAAGTGACACTACGTGTAACTAAATATCCCGACAATCTTCTGTTACAGTCCTCATACTTCTGTTAGGACAATCATAGGACTGTAACTAAATAAATAGAAGTGAAAGTCAAAGGGACAAAAAAGGGTGAAGGAAATGTATATAAAAAGCGAAAAAATAGAAAAAATGACAAAAAAACACTCTATAAAAAATAATAATAAAAAATAATATATAGGCAAGAGATACTAGGCATGTACTAGGTATATCAGGTAAGCAAAAAAGAGGGAATGGTGAACAGTACACCAAAGCATAGCGTGTAATTCACTTGCTAGCTCAAAGAAGCAGTAAAATCAGCATTCTCAACATTTACCCAATCTAATACCTAAATGTACATACCGTATTGCTCCATATTTACCACAAATGTACAAATGTACAGATGGAGAAGGTGGATCACAGGATATATCAAATGCCTAAAAAGTAACAAAAAAATAAAAATAAACAAATAGCCGACCGGTTTCGATAGTTCATACACTATCTTTTTCAAGGCACATAGAGTGCATAACCATAATTGAGTTTCGCGGGGCCTTTAAAGTGCATAAGTCACGCCTACTTGGGCGTTACCAGGGTGTTAATTCACACCCCTTTAGTGTGTATTGGTTGTTTCCAAATTGCTTTTCGCGCCTTTAACTTGTTTACGTGGTGACGTAACACATAACGTCTAGGGCTTTACGTCAGGGCTTAAGGACCTAACGCGAGATTCTGCGATGAAACGAGTAAAGATAAACTCTTATTTACTTCCGGAATTGACGTTCTCACTAAGCCACCGCGAAATTCAATATAGAAACTGTAAATAGCATTATTTTTAATATTAACCCTTAGAAAGTTCACTAAACTGTTTATTAAATCTACTCTTAGGATGATTAATTGGACTGAGACAAACTCCGCTCCTGCTTAAAATAAAAAAGAAAGATAAACAAAACCACTTCTTGATATAGAGAAAGTTAAACTAGTCTTTTGAAAAGACAATGGTAATAATATACTATATAATACATATCAGGTAGGTTGAAGTTTATAATAGAATCTAATTATTGGAATTCCTATAAGATGTAATTTTGGACTAGAAAATAGAAAAATATTATTTTACTTTCTATAGCTTATTACTCTGTTATATGTATATATGCTACTCAAATATTAGGGGTTCTAGCAGACTATGAACCTCTAGATCAGTACTTTAGATTAAATAAATGGACTAAAGGTAAACCCTTCATTGAGACCCCATGGTCCCTGGGCACCCATTAGATAGATCCACTTGCATTCCTCCTGCATAAGTTTTTGATCCATGTTTCCTCCTCTTATCGTTGTTTTAATATCATCAATGATATGGAATTCCAAGCTTTTTACATCACCTTGATGGTAAAGTCGAATGTGTCTCGAAATTGGAGTATCCAAATTATTAGTGATAGAGGACACGTGTTCTAATATTCTCCTCCTTATTTGTCTTATAGTTTTTCCCACGTACAATTTTTTGCATTTGCAAACTATGATATAGACAACGTGGGTAGATAGACAATTATAAAATGATTTCAGCGGGAAAAATGTATTCGTCCAAGGATGGAGGAAAGATTTTTCGGGTTTTATATATTCACATGCCTTACACTTTCCACATCTAAAGAGACCTTTGGTCTTGGCCAGTCAGTTCTTATTTTTCTCTTTCTTATTCGTGAAGAGACTCTTTACTAATTTATCGCCAAGGTTTGTACCTCTTCTGTAAGTGATGTTGGGGTGCTCTGATAGGGTGTTCTTCAGTGCTTCATCTTCGAATACAAGATGCCAATGTTTCTTGATTATATCGTTGACTTGTTCACTGTCTGTTCCGTAAGATAGAATGCATCTCGTTGTTTCATCCTTTTTTTCTGTTTGTTTTTTAAACAATAACTCTGTTCTGTCCTTATCTAAGGACTTTTTATAGGCCTTCTTTAGGACTCTATTCGGGTAGCCACGACTTTTCAGCCTTGTTTTCAATTCAGAGGCTTTTGATTTAAATTCTTCCACAGTATCACAGTTTCGGCGAAGTCTTAAATATTGGCCGATCGGAATGCTCGCTTTCTGTGATATTGGATGTTGGCTAGTCCATGCCAGTGTCATGTTAGTCGATGTTTCCTTTCTAAATAAGGTAGTATGCAATTTACCTTTATCAGTTTTCATGATTTTTAAATCTAGGAAATGAATTTCCTTCTCATCCGCTTCCAAAGTAAGTTTAATATTCATGGTGTTTTGGTTAAGTATACGCACGAATGCTTCAAGTTCCTTTATGTCGCCTTCCCAACATAATAGGACATCATCGATGTATCACTTCCACAAGAGGATTTTGTCCATATTTAATTAATCACAGAAGACCATGGTATTCTCCCACATTCCTAAAAAGAGGTTTGCGTAACTAGGCGCACAACTTGTGCACATCGCTGTACCCCTGATTTGGTGATACCATTTACCATGGAAGAAGAAGAAGTTTTTTGTCAGAACAAACTCCAGAAGATTTAGAATAAACTCATTTTTTGTCTTGTTTTTTGAGCTCCTCATGTCTAGGTAGTATTTGACAGCCCTCAAGCCTTGATCGTTTGGAATACTGGAGTAGAGCTGTTCTACATCAACTGCCCCCAATATAGACACAGGGGGTAGCTCCAGTCCTTCTATGTTCCTCAGTGTGTCCATAGTGTCCTCTAGATGGGAAGGTAGACTTTTCACTATTTCTTTTAATTCTGGTAATAATTCCTTCTTCTAACCCTTTTAAAAGAAGAGTTTGTAGTTCTGCGGAGTATTGCCAAGTCGGGTTTTTCTGAAGAACTTCATATGTATTTGTATCATGTAAAAGGGTTAGACACATTTCTAGATATTCATCCTTCTTCATTAGTACTATGTTGCCCCCTTTATCAGCTTTCTTGATCTCAATATCAAGCTTCTTAATTTCTTCTATTGCTCTTCTTTCTTCTATCGTTATGTTGTTTTTGGATTCATTTGGAGAATATATTTTATTTACTCGATCCAAGGATTCAAGGTTTTTACAGACTAGTTTTAAAAACATTTGTAGATTACCGTTATGCTTTAATTCTGGGGTAAATTTACTGTTCTTTTTAAATTACTTTTGTTTTTGTTCCTTTAAGTCATCTTCACTGAGAAGTGCCATCAGATTATCTAAGGTTTCTTTCTCTTCGATCGTTAGCCCTATTTCTTCTAGTCTTCTTTTATCTTTATCAAAGAAGAATTTTTTTAAAGCTAATTTCCTCACAAAGAGATTAATGTCTTTTATATTCGTAAATACATTTTGTATAATTAGAGGGTATAAAAGACAATCCTTTAGAGAGAATATTTTTCTGTGCCTCACTTAATTTGATGTCAGTTAAATTTATAATAAGATTTCCATCATATTCTTCATCTACACGGTCTTGACCTTTAGATGATTTTTGTTCTTTAGTTGGATCCATTTTTATTCTCCTTTCATAACGATCACCAGCAATTAAAGTTCCAGTGTTTCGCTCTCTTGGTTGTTCCTCTTTATCTTCGACTTTGTTCTTGAATTTCCTCTCCCTCTCCCTCGTGATTTTGGGCTTTGCCCCTTGTCTAAAAAAGTTGCCATTGAAGCTTGATGGAATCTTGTATTAACCACTGATGTATTAGTATTTGGTTTAGATCTACCTTTCATTCCCTTGTCTTCTATATCTGGTTGTGTTTCTGTTTCCGAATATTCTGATGAAGTAATGTCCACAGTTTTTGTCATTTTACAGATGTTAGTGATCTTATATATCTTTCTTTGTAGAAAATCGTTCTTATCTCTGTTAAACTTGTTTTGCTTTCGTTTTATTAGATCTCTTTTATATTTATCCAAGTTCTCATTCATTTTTGTTAGCCATTTATCATATTCTTGGCTTCCTTTAAACTTCTCAATGTCTAGGTTACCTTCTTTAACCTTTTTATAGAGTATATCTAAGTTCTTGTGTTCTTGTTCTACTATTATTTTCATAAGTTCTATTGAGCAGTTTGACACTACTTCAGTACATTTCTTGACAAATTCGGATTCTAGAAGATGTTGGGGTGGAACTATTTGTATTCTTAAACCTCTGGGAATTAGGTTGTTTTTTATATAATTATCTAAACTGCTGATCTCCCAGATTGATTTTATTTGTCTTTGTAATTGTTTCTGTAGGATTTTAAAGTTTAAAGAAAACAACAAAGTCAGAGGTGCTCATCAGAGAACGAACCAACCTTATTTATTATTAATTTATTACTGTCAATATACATTTACTAATCAACAGCCTTATTAAATTTCGATTCGGTAAATTTAAGAGGGCTCTATTTAAGCACACCGCATATTTTATTTACAGAAGTTTTTAGTTAGTGAAGACCTTGCTTTTGGATAGAAGTTCACCAACTAAAAACTTCTGTAAAAAAAATATGCGGTGTGCTTATATAGAGCCCTTTTAAATTTACCGAATCGCAATTTAATAAGGCTGCAAGCTCTAAAATATTTTCTTAACTCATAATGTAATCCACCTCTTATCATATTTCTTTCTTAGAGGCCTAGAAATACCTTGAAAAGATTTTCCCAATTCTCTACTCATTTGCACCATGTCCATCATCTGAGCTGAGAACAGGTCTGGAGGAATAACTGTTACAATATTATGGTATTTATCCAACATGGATAAACGAAACATAACACATAAAATAATTTCACCTTTTTAAACCCTACAAATAATTAATTCTATTGAACGGGTACTTTTGCACCTAAATATTACTCTAAAATTTGTACTGCGCTACTTCAATGATCTCAGAAGAGATAAAGTGGGTATTAAAAGTTTGTTCTGGCAAAAAGTAAAACAATTTTGTTTATACCAAAACATTTTCGGAATAGAAAATTGAATAGAACTAACAGTTCTGTAAACATTGGATCTTGGCCAGTATATCAGTATAATGAATAAATAGCATACAGCTTCAATTAATTTAATACAATTTGCACATTATATGCTTTTAAACTGTTTTATTTTTATTGTAATAAATGATTTTCTTTTCTTTATAACCCAGTATTTTACCAATTACTGTATTTACTTGCAAAAAAATTCTTAATTATTAACCTCTAAAAAAATTACATTTAACACAATTATGAACCAGATTAATAAAACCTTAATTCTGAATATCCAAAATGGCCAACGGTATAAAAAACACAAATAGAAAAACACAAATATTAATCTGAAATTGTTTAGATTTCAGATTATATATTCTCTATAAGCAATTTTATTACACTTTCGGTCAGATATAATGGACAATCTTTGCACAAAAATGCAATGATATAATTTGGACACTATTTTCCTATATGAATACCAATATTCAGCATACACCATTCCAGGAGAGCAACAACAGAGCTCTCTTTCAAACAACACAAATTGACATGACAATCAGAACATACCTGATGTCCTCACACATAGACAGATCTCAATCTAACTCACACACTAACTCACACACATAACACTGGAAACATATGTTCAAACACACTCAACAATAACACAGAACACATGACCAATCTTCCTTTTCTTTAATTTCTCGCACAGCACTTACTGCACACAGTACTCACTATACTCACATGCATGGGCCCAATTCATTCGTGATTCTATCCCATCAGCCACTTTTTTCACATCAGCGCCATTCCAAAGGTAGATAGCAAGTCTTCCTTCTTCTCCTTCGTCAAAAATCTCTGCCCCAGAATCAGTCTAGACATTATCCGCCTTTGCTGGGTAAGGTAAACCTTGCACGCCTTTTCCAAAGGTAAGGTACACCTCTAATGCTTTTCTTAGCTAAAGCAAACCTCTCTTAATCTATATTCTAGGTAAAGTAAACCTTTTCCTTTTTGTAGGTAAGTACACCTGTAATCACCTTTCTAGGGAGGCTCACCTTTTGCTCTCGCCTTTAAATAGGGAGGCTCCCCTCTGTTAAGCTATATCTACTTTAATTAAAATCTATAGCGCTTATTAAAATAATATATTGTCAGGTACAATATCTTAATATATCCTAATCCTAGTCTTAGTAACTAACAACTTTCCATGTAAAAATATCCAAATCAATTCTACTTTATATTAACTTTAACCACAGTATCTGATCATACAGAACATCTAAACTCTGTACTCCATACTTTAAACAAGACCCCTCTTTTTTCTGCTTTAGCTGTCATTCACACTGCTGGAAGCTCTAGAAGAGGTTGGGTCATCTGACATAGGCTGTGAGATTTCAAAGGTGGAGTCGGAAGGAGTGAGTGGGTCAGTAGGCATGACATTATCCATGTCACAAAGTGCCACCCTCTTGGATGAGGCTGGTTTCAACACCCTTTTTTCTTCAGTTTGTTTCTAGCTCTGCAACTACATAGTCATTGGCTTAATGTCCTCCTTCCATACTCCACCACTGACATCTAACCACAGAGTCATACATGAGATTTTAAGCCTGCTTACCCCCTTTCTCCACTTGAAAAACATAATTTCTACAGAAAATATTTTTCTTGCTGGCATAACATTTTTTAAATCTCTTTGTAAGAACCAAAAAAACAAAAAAAAAACTACCAAATTGTAGCAAATCATATAGATATATTTACCTATAACTAATCCCAAACATAGTTGTATCAGAAAGAATAAAAATAAGACAAGATATGTGTCCATCAAACCCTAAAAAGAAAATATGACATAAAACTAATTTCTCAAATTACATATTACACTCTATGGGGATAAATACACAATCTTTTCTATAATAAAGTATAATTTCACTAAAATAACTGTTTAACGCACTCATAAAATCCTTTATCTCCTCAATATTTCCATAAAAATCATTATTACAGCTGCAATAGGGTTTTATACTAATGCTGGTGAAAAAGGTGCAAAACGCCTGGGGCACTACAACAGAGTAGGTCACTCTATTATTAGTAGTAAATAACAACACAATATGTCTTATTAGGTGTGCAGGTATACAATTATAAGGTAAATAAAGAAAAAAAGAAAAAATGGCGATTAACACCTGAGGTAAAATACTAGTAAAAAAAGAAAAAATAAATATATCTTTCTAATAGCAGGAGTATAAAGAAAAACAATAAATAGGTACAATGACCAGGAGTGTCTCCATACAAAAATGGTGGACTGTAGAGATTGCAAATATCAGGTAAGTGACACTACGTGTAACTAAATATCCCGACAATCTTCTGTTACAGTCCTCATACTTCTGTTAGGACAATCATAGGACTGTAACTAAATAAATAGAAGTGAAAGTCAAAGGGACAAAAAAGGGTGAAGGAAATGTATATAAAAAGCGAAAAAATAGAAAAAATGACAAAAAAACACTCTATAAAAAATAATAATAAAAAATAATATATAGGCAAGAGATACTAGGCATGTACTAGGTATATCAGGTAAGCAAAAAAGAGGGAATGGTGAACAGTACACCAAAGCATAGCGTGTAATTCACTTGCTAGCTCAAAGAAGCAGTAAAATCAGCATTCTCAACATTTACCCAATCTAATACCTAAATGTACATACCGTATTGCTCCATATTTACCACAAATGTACAAATGTACAGATGGAGAAGGTGGATCACAGGATATATCAAATGCCTAAAAAGTAACAAAAAAATAAAAATAAACAAATAGCCGACCGGTTTCGATAGTTCATACACTATCTTTTTCAAGGCACATAGAGTGCATAACCATAATTGAGTTTCGCGGGGCCTTTAAAGTGCATAAGTCACGCCTACTTGGGCGTTACCAGGGTGTTAATTCACACCCCTTTAGTGTGTATTGGTTGTTTCCAAATTGCTTTTCGCGCCTTTAACTTGTTTACGTGGTGACGTAACACATAACGTCTAGGGCTTTACGTCAGGGCTTAAGGACCTAACGCGAGATTCTGCGATGAAACGAGTAAAGATAAACTCTTATTTACTTCCGGAATTGACGTTCTCACTAAGCCACCGCGAAATTCAATATAGAAACTGTAAATAGCATTATTTTTAATATTAACCCTTAGAAAGTTCACTAAACTGTTTATTAAATCTACTCTTAGGATGATTAATTGGACTGAGACAAACTCCGCTCCTGCTTAAAATAAAAAAGAAAGATAAACAAAACCACTTCTTGATATAGAGAAAGTTAAACTAGTCTTTTGAAAAGACAATGGTAATAATATACTATATACTATATATCAGGTAGGTGGAAGTTTATAATAAAATCTAATTATTGGAATTCCTATAAGATGTAATTTTGGACTAGAATATAGAGAAAACATTCTTTTAATTCCTATAGCTTATTACTCTGTTATACGTATATATGCTACTCAAATAATAGGGGTTCTAGCAGACTATGAACCTCTAGATCAGAACTTTAAATTAGATAAATGGACTAAAGGTAAACCCTTCATTGAGACCCCATGGTCCCTGGGCACCCATTAGATAGATCCACTTGCATTCCTCCTGCATAAGTTTTTGATCCATGTTTCCTCCTCTTATCGTTGTTTTAATATCATCAATGATATGGAATTCCAAGCTTTTTACATCACCTTGATGGTAAAGGCGAATGTGTCTCAAAATTGGAGTATCCAAATTATTAGTGATAGAGGACACGTGTTCTAATATTCTCCTCCTTATTTGTCTTATAGTTTTTCCCACGTACAATTTTTTGCATTTGCAAACTATGATATAGACAACGTGGGTAGATAGACAATTATAAAATTATTTCAGCGGGAAAAATGTATTCGTCTAAGGGTGGAGGAAAGATTTTTCGGGTTTAATATATTCACATGCCTTACACTTTCCACATCTAAAGAGACCTTTGGTCTTGGCCAGCCAGTTCTTATTTTTCTCTTTCTTATTCGTGAAGAGACTCTTTACTAATTTATCGCCAAGGTTTGTACCTCTTCTGTAAGTGATGTTGGGGTGCTCTGATAGGGTGTTCTTCAGTGCTTCATCTTCGAATACAAGATGCCAATGTTTCTTGATTATATCGTTGACTTGTTCACTGTCTGTTCCATAAGATAGAATACATCTCGTTGTTTCATCCTTTTTTTCTGTTTGTTTTTTAAACAATAACTCTGTTCTGTCCTTATCTAAGGACTTTTTATAGGCCTTCTTTAGGACTCTATTCGGGTAGCCACGACTTTTCAGCCTTGTTTTCAATTCAGAGGCTTTTGATTTAAATTCTTCCACAGTATCACAGTTTCGGCGAAGTCTTAAATATTGGCCGATCGGAATGCTCGCTTTCTGTGATATTGGATGTTGGCTAGTCCATGCCAGTGTCATGTTAGTCGATGTTTCCTTTCTAAATAAGGTAGTATGCAATTTACCTTTATCAGTTTTCATGATTTTTAAATCTAGGAAATGAATTTCCTTCTCATCCGCTTCCAAAGTAAGTTTAATATTCATGGTGTTTTGGTTAAGTATACGCACGAATGCTTCAAGTTCCTTTATGTCGCCTTCCCAACATAATAGGACATCATCGATGTATCACTTCCACAAGAGGATTTTGTCCATATTTAATTAATCACAGAAGACCATGGTATTCTCCCACATTCCTAAAAAGAGGTTTGCGTAACTAGGCGCACAACTTGTGCACATCGCTGTACCCCTGATTTGGTGATACCATTTACCATGGAAGAAGAAGAAGTTTTTTGTCAGAACAAACTCCAGAAGATTTAGAATAAACTCATTTTTTGTCTTGTTTTTTGAGCTCCTCATGTCTAGGTAGTATTTGACAGCCCTCAAGCCTTGATCGTTTGGAATACTGGAGTAGAGCTGTTCTACATCAACTGCCCCCAATATAGACACAGGGGGTAGCTCCAGTCCTTCTATGTTCCTCAGTGTGTCCATAGTGTCCTCTAGATGGGAAGGTAGACTTTTCACTATTTCTTTTAATTCTGGTAATAATTCCTTCTTCTAACCCTTTTAAAAGAAGAGTTTGTAGTTCTGCGGAGTATTGCCAAGTCGGGTTTTTCTGAAGAACTTCATATGTATTTGTATCATGTAAAAGGGTTAGACACATTTCTAGATATTCATCCTTCTTCATTAGTACTATGTTGCCCCCTTTATCAGCTTTCTTGATCTCAATATCAAGCTTCTTAATTTCTTCTATTGCTCTTCTTTCTTCTATCGTTATGTTGTTTTTGGATTCATTTGGAGAATATATTTTATTTACTCGATCCAAGGATTCAAGGTTTTTACAGACTAGTTTTAAAAACATTTGTAGATTACCGTTATGCTTTAATTCTGGGGTAAATTTACTGTTCTTTTTAAATTACTTTTGTTTTTGTTCCTTTAAGTCATCTTCACTGAGAAGTGCCATCAGATTATCTAAGGTTTCTTTCTCTTCGATCGTTAGCCCTATTTCTTCTAGTCTTCTTTTATCTTTATCAAAGAAGAATTTTTTTAAAGCTAATTTCCTCACAAAGAGATTAATGTCTTTTATATTCGTAAATACATTTTGTATAATTAGAGGGTATAAAAGACAATCCTTTAGAGAGAATATTTTTCTGTGCCTCACTTAATTTGATGTCAGTTAAATTTATAATAAGATTTCCATCATATTCTTCATCTACACGGTCTTGACCTTTAGATGATTTTTGTTCTTTAGTTGGATCCATTTTTATTCTCCTTTCATAACGATCACCAGCAATTAAAGTTCCAGTGTTTCGCTCTCTTGGTTGTTCCTCTTTATCTTCGACTTTGTTCTTGAATTTCCTCTCCCTCTCCCTCGTGATTTTGGGCTTTGCCCCTTGTCTAAAAAAGTTGCCATTGAAGCTTGATGGAATCTTGTATTAACCACTGATGTATTAGTATTTGGTTTAGATCTACCTTTCATTCCCTTGTCTTCTATATCTGGTTGTGTTTCTGTTTCCGAATATTCTGATGAAGTAATGTCCACAGTTTTTGTCATTTTACAGATGTTAGTGATCTTATATATCTTTCTTTGTAGAAAATCGTTCTTATCTCTGTTAAACTTGTTTTGCTTTCGTTTTATTAGATCTCTTTTATATTTATCCAAGTTCTCATTCATTTTTGTTAGCCATTTATCATATTCTTGGCTTCCTTTAAACTTCTCAATGTCTAGGTTACCTTCTTTAACCTTTTTATAGAGTATATCTAAGTTCTTGTGTTCTTGTTCTACTATTATTTTCATAAGTTCTATTGAGCAGTTTGACACTACTTCAGTACATTTCTTGACAAATTCGGATTCTAGAAGATGTTGGGGTGGAACTATTTGTATTCTTAAACCTCTGGGAATTAGGTTGTTTTTTATATAATTATCTAAACTGCTGATCTCCCAGATTGATTTTATTTGTCTTTGTAATTGTTTCTGTAGGATTTTAAAGTTTAAAGAAAACAACAAAGTCAGAGGTGCTCATCAGAGAACGAACCAACCTTAATAGGTTGGTTCTATAGCCATGATAAGCTACTCTGAGAGCAACCTCTTTTAGCTCACTTGTGCCCTTCACAGGGAGAAATCTCCTGTAGTATATCAGTCTGGTCCCACTCAAAAGAGTGACCCAGCCCCCCGAAATACCAGGCAATTCTACCCTGAACAGGAGAAACAGCAAACCCCCAGACGCGTTTCAGCCTTTATGGGCCTCGTCAGTGAGGTGCAGCTGAACTCCCTAAGGCACAGTGAGCAAGGGGTCCACGTCTGTAGTCCCCCATTACCCTTAGGGAGACTAAACCCTAAAGGTAATTTGCATATAGAAAACAACAAAGTCAGAGGGATTTTAAAGTTTGTAAGAATATCTAATTTATTTTCTTGAACTAAATTTGTTCCCTCCCAGATTTAAGCTGATTGTGCTTCATTTACTAACGTATCATAATCCCATTTACTGGTTTCTGCCATTCTGATACGATATGTTCACCTTATCGGTGGGAGTAAAATAGCCTATATATTATTTTTTATTATTTTTTTTTATAGAGTGTTTTTTTGTCATTTTTTCTATTTTTTCGCTTTTTATATACATTTCCTTCACCCTTTTTTGGCCCTTTGACTTTCACTTCTATTTATTTAGTTACAGTCCTATGATTGTCCTAACAGAAGTATGAGGACTGTAACAGAAGATTGTCGGGATATTTAGTTACACGTAGTGTCACTTACCTGATATTTTCAATCTCTCCAGTCCACCATTATTGTATGGAGACACTCCTGGTCATTGTACCTATTTATTGTTTTTCTTTATACTCCTGCTATTAGAAAGATATATTTCTTTTTTCTTTTTTTACTGGTATACAATTCACTGGCTATTGATCTACATGAATAACTCATTATAATACATTATTTATCTTTCCTGGAACATTTTTTTTTTACTTCATGCTCTTGTCGCTTTAAAACCATAATGTTGCTGCTGCTTGCCTCTGGACATCATTAATTACACCCTGCAATATTTTCCAAGCTAATACATTCTTGTAATCCAAGCCCTCTCACAAACATTATTCATTTGCAAAAACCATCTCTCTCCATTACTTTGGGCAATGTGCCAATTCAAACAACTTCAGATGCCATCTTAAATTCCTTGGGGGGGGGGGGGCAAGAGCAAGCCTGGCTCCTGAGTCAACCAACACAGCTTTTTTACTGACAGCTTCAGAGGCCATTTTAAATACAACATTTTGCAATATCTTTACACACAGCAGCAGTTCTTTTAACAAATGCTCTCTCTAATCAATTAATCATTGCTTAAAACACACCTTTTTGCAATTGCAAGGTTAGGAGCTATAAGCATGCGGCGTAATTATTTCTATCCACTGACAGCTTAAAGATTTATGGATATCACTAATTAGCATTCTAGGTTAGCAACACAAATCATAATAGGTTTCAAAGTAGAAATAAGTGAGGTACTTTTGTGCGGCTCATGTCCCATCCATATCTACAAACCACAGGCTTCCCTGGAAGGGATGCATAACAATCAATCAATTCTACACAGATTTCATTTTTAATATGATCTTCAAACCTGTATTTATGGCAATGAATGGTTGCCAAGCATTCCCCCATACGATGCTCCGAAGCCTGGCTGAATTTACGGACATTTAAGAGCACCCCTGGCTGGCTTCACCAAATGATTAGGAAAAGGACAAAAACCCATACTCACATATCGCTTTTTACTCCAAACCCAATTGTGATAACAAAAAACGAGTCCTCTGGTAAATTTCTCATTATTAGAGTTTATTTAGATAACAATGTGGATCAGTAGCAAAAGAATCCAAAATGGCTGCCACTGTCTCATTGACTGGGCAGAAAATGTAAACAACAAAGCTTTTATACTCATTTACATAAGACAATTATATAATGCATCCTCCCCCATCTAGCAACATGGTACTACCCACTAACAGCCAATAACATTTTATTTACATATGATATCCAATAATAATATAAGACATACTTTGGTAAGATCTGTGCGTATATCTACTTTATATGATACACTTGTGAGCAGTAAATAATGCTTATTAGCAGGGGCGGCTGGTGCATAGGGGCAAAGGGGCAGGCACCCCCCAAAAAATTATCAGTCACTTTAACATTGTATTTTAAATTTATGTAGATAACACAATTTAATTATATCGGTATATCAGCTTTCATGTCTTCTTTCATATGTTTTTGTTAAAAATATGTATCTATCACTTTAAACGAACCCTTTGTGTGCCTTCCCCCTTGCCTGGTGTCTCTCTTCCTAGTGCTGCTATATAATAGTGTGTGTGAGTGTGAGCGTTGAGCTCAAACGCTCCACTTCAGTGTGTACAAATTCAGTGTTCAATTAAATGTATCAATTTTCCTGAGTGGCAGCTTCCAGCATCAACCAATCAGTGCTGGAAGCTGCCTGGTTGCTAAGAACATCCCCTCTGACTGTTCCCTCTGAGTGCCCACAAGCTTATGGAGGCTTAATGTTAGATATGACATCAGGAAGGCTATAAAAAGCCCATGATTACAGACCTTTCCCACTCTGTTCCCGCTTTTTTGCCTGACAGATCCTCCCTGACAGATCCTCCCTGGCTGGACCCTGATCTACTCAACCTCAAAGTAAGTTTGCTCAACACTACACTACCCAAGCCACCTAGTCGTAATAAACTCAGGACCCCCAACTACTGCCCCATCTACCCCCTCCTTTCCTCTGATGCTCTACACTGTCCCATCTACCCCCTCCTGCCCTCTGATGCTCTACACCGCCCCATCTACTCGACAATGCCTCCTCTTGCCCTCTGATGCCCCAGTTTACACCCTCCTGCCCTACACTGCTCCATCTAGGCGCCGCTACCCCTTCCTGCCCTCTGGTTCCCCCATCTACACCCTGCGAACCCCTCCTTCCCTTACCTCTGATGCCCCCATCTAAGCCCCAATGCCCCCTCCTGCCCTACACTGCCCCATGTAGGCTTCGCTACCCCCTCCTACCCTACACTGCCACATCTAGGCCCAGATACCTCCTCCAGCCCTACACTTCTCCATCTAGGCCCCACTACCTCCTCCTGCCCTACACTGCCCCATCTAGGTCATGCTACCCCCTCCTTCCCTATGATGCCTCATCTAGGCCCTGCTACCCCCTCCTGCCCTACACTGTCCCATCTAGGCTCCAATGACCCCTCCTGCTCTACACTGCCCCCATCTAGGCCCCGCTACCCCCTACTGCCCTCTGATGCCTCCATCTAGGCCTCACTTCCCCCTCCAGCTTTCTGATGCCCCATATATGCCCCGCTACCCCCTCCTGCCCTCTGATGCCCTCATCTAAGCCCCAGTGCCCCCTCCTGCCCTACACTACCACTATCTAGGCCCCGCTACCCCCTCTTGACCTATACTTCCCCCATCTTGGCCCAGATGCCTACTCCTGCCCTACACTTCCCCCATCTAGGCCCTGCTACCCCCTCCTGCACTACACTGCTCCCATCTAAGCCCCGCTACCCCCTGATCGCCCTACACTGCCCCATCTAGGCCCCGCTACACCTCCTACCATACACTGCCCCATCTAGGCCCTGTTACCCCCTCCTTGCCGTAGACTGCCCCATCTAGGCCCTGTTACCCCCTCCTTGCCCTACAGTGTCCCCATCTAGGCCCCGCCACCCCCTCCTGCCCTACACTGCCCCAACTAGGCCCCAGTGCCCCCTCCAGCCCTATGCTGCCCCATTTAGGTCCGATGCCCCCTCCCACCTTACACTGCCCTATCGAGGCCCCGCTCCACCTCTACTACCCTCTACTCTCATCTACTCTTCCCCCCTCTCCCTCCCCTGTTTCTTCCCTGCCTCTTCCCCCCCTTTCCCCCTTCCCCCCTCTTCCTCCCGTTGTCCCCTTATCTTCCTCCTCCTCATTTCCCCTTACCATCCTCCTCTCCCCTCTCCCTCCCCCTCTTCACCCCTTATTTCCCCCTCTTCCCCCTTTCTCTACCTCTTCCCCCTTCTTTCCCCCTTCCCACAATTTTCTTCCTCCATTTCTCCCCTTATGTTTTCTCCAACTCCATTTCCCCTTATCCTCATCCTCCCTCTCCCATGACCTCCCGCCCTCCCTACAATGACCCCCCTTTGACCTCTCTTACCTTGAGCCGCTGGGCTCCTGGTGCTCTCTCCCCAGCAGCGCATCTTCTGGGTGTGTCTGGAACTGGCATGTGCTAATGACTTGACTTCACATGCGCAGCAGGAGCCTATCAAATACGGTAAGAGAGGGGAAAGGGGGATCATTGGAGCGAGAGGGAACACGGGAGAGGGGGGAAGGGATAAGGAGGATAAAGGGAGGAAAGGGAGGAAGAGGAGGATAAGGAGGAAAGAAGGGGGGAAGAGACACCGGCTAGAGATAGGGGTGAAAGTGTAGGTGTGGGAAGAATAGATGTGGCATTGTAGGGTATAGCTGGTTAGAGTTAGAGGGTTAGGGGGTTAGGGTTAGAGGGTTAAGGTTAGATGGTTAGGGTTATAGGATTAGGGCATAGAGGTTTAGAGGATTATGGTTAGAGGTTTAGGGGGTTTGGGTTAGCGGGTAAGGGGTTTGGGTTAGAGTTAGAAGGTTAGGGTTATGGTTAGAGGGTTAAGGCATAGAGGATTAGGGCATAAGGGGTTAGGGCAAAGAGGGTTAGAGGGTTAGGGAGTTAGGGTTATATGGGTAGTGTTAGAGGGTTAGGGGGTTAGGGGGTTAGGCTTAGAGGGTTAGGGTTAGGGGTTTAGGGTTAGCGGGTTAGGGAGTTATGGTTAGAGGGTTAGGATTAGAGAGTTATGGCATAGAGGATTAGGGTTAGAGGGTTAGGGCTAGGGTTAGAGGGTTAGGGTTAGTGGGTTAGGGTTAGAGGGTTAGGGCCTCCACCCTCTCTTAATAATACCAGCTGTACCACAGTTATTCAAAATCTTTTTACTGCTCTTAATGTGGAAAGCAATATTCAAGTTGGCATTAGCAAAATTTGTATGGGATAGTAGTCAAGAAGTCATATAAAATGGTATAGAGTAATATAGGGTAGTTTAAGGGATCTATTGTGAGTGGAATCGGAGGACGCTGAGAAGCAGGACACTAAAGCGTCTACATGCGTGTCACCGTTTGACATAATAGGCTTTTTGTCTAATTAAGGTTGCGGCCTATATAGTCCTGCTTTGTAGAATATAAGTTTTTTAGGTATGGTTGGGGCCTAGATAGGCTTGCTTGGTTTCATAAGTGTTTTTAAGTACAGTTTGGGTCTTGCACTCTCTGATTTGTTTGCTTGTTTTATATCACCCCCAGGTCCAAACACTCTGTGGCTGCAGACTACACTTGAAGACACCCTGAGAAGGAGATTCAACTGTTGGTGAGTGTCATTGCATTTATGCAGAAGAGAAATGTTATTATTTGCCTTAATCCAAAGATTCTAGAATTTTTGAACAGTATTTAAAAATCAGTAGGTGGAGTCTATTTCAATGGGTGGGGCAAGTATAAGGTCATTGGGAGGGGCATATAAAGTTCAATATGACACCAGGACAGGAGTTTAAAACCGGGTGGGATCTGTGTAAGGGGAGGAGCCAAGCCTTGCTCTGGCGCCCCTCCAACTTGAAAGTTCACCAGCCGCCACTGCTTATTAGACCTTGGGGATGACTGAAAATAGATATTTTCTTATGATTAAGAGCTTGTGTACTGTCTCTAACTGAAAGTGCTAAGTCATGTGTCATGTAGACCTAACCAGATCATAACTTATATCTTACAAAATGGAAAATACTGGTTCACATCCAGGCCAAACATCACACTCACTGAAAGAAGTGCTAATTTTATATATATACTTTAAAAATGTAAGGATATTTGTATTATTTCCCCAACAGATGAGCTAATTGGGATTACTTATTTCTCATAATAAGGCGAGAAAGACAAAGTATCCTTTGAAACTAAAGTGCACACCCTCTGCCCTGATAACAATATAGAGCAGCAGGAGATAAGATAAAACTTAGCTTTTATTAATGTATAAAATAAGTGTAAAAATACTGAAACACTGACGAGATACTAATAGTAGTTGAATACTGTTCCATAATTATGGGTAGGACTTCCTCATGAAGATTGTGGAATTTGTATGATTGTGTATTATATGCCCCCTTGCATACAATAGTGATAGGTGGCAACAAGAACTAAAGAACTGATAGAAGGTGAAATATAACCAGTTGGCAGAGACACAGGTCCTGAAATTGGACCTATGTATTGGCAAAGCTGTATAAGTCACATACAACAATAAAGTGACTGTGCTGTATCTATAAAATAATTGCACTTACAATATTGCACCTAGGTTAATGCATATGATTAATGCAATCTATTTAAAGTGTTAAGTGCAGAAAGACAAATAATGGGGGATATACCCACTGAGCAGAGACATAGGTCCTATTGATAGACCTATGTATTTGCATAGGTATGAATACCTCATACAAAAAATAAAGTGACTGTGCTATTATAAATAAAAAGTGATTGCACTTGAGGTGTAGCACCTAGATATTGTACTTAAGATTATAATCTTAATAAAGTGTCTTGTGCCTATATTGTGATAAATAATAAATCATTTATTATTTGAAAGTGCTAGTGCTTAGTGGGGGTATACTGATAAATATTAGAATTAATAGAGAAAGGTCCTATTATTGGTTAATTAATACAGTTGAACTACATAGACTGAGGAGCTGGGAGGAATCCCTCTCTACTTCATAGTAAATTATTGGAGTAAATATTAAATAATATTGGTGAGAGTAGGGATAATAATGCTGGTAGATGTCCCTTTGTTTGGTGTCTCAACTCCTAAGCTCCTAGGTATACTACGCGGGGACTAGGCGTCTGCGTGTGACGTCATAGCGCAACGTCGCGTAGTAACACGTGCAACCCGACGCACGTTTCTAAACTTTTCATCCAATAATTTACTATGAAGTAGAGAGGGATTCCTCCCAGCTCCTCAGTCTATGTAGTTCAACTGTATTAATTAACCAATAATAGGACCTTTCTCTATTAATTCTAATATTTATCAGTATACCCCCACTAAGCACTAGCACTTTCAAATAATAAATTATTTATTATTTATCACAATATAGGCACAAGACACTTTATTAAGATTATAATCTTAAGTACAATATCTAGGTGCTACACCTCAAGTGCAATCACTTTTTATTTATAATAGCACAGCCACTTTATTTTTTGTATGAGGTATTCATACCTATGCAAATACATAGGTCTATCAATAGGACCTATGTCTCTGCTCAGTGGGTATATCCCCCATTATTTGTCTTTCTGCACTTAACACTTTAAATAGATTGCATTAATCATATGCATTAACCTAGGTGCAATATTGTAAGTGCAATTATTTTATAGATACAGCACAGTCACTTTATTGTTGTATGTGACTTATACAGCTTTGCCAATACATAGGTCCAATTTCAGGACCTGTGTCTCTGCCAACTGGTTATATTTCACCTTCTATCAGTTCTTTAGTTCTTGTTGCCACCTATCACTATTGTATGCAAGGGGGCATATAATACACAATCATACAAATTCCACAATCTTCATGAGGAAGTCCTACCCATAATTATGGAACAGTATTCAACTACTATTAGTATCTCGTCAGTGTTTCAGTATTTTTACACTTATTTTATACATTAATAAAAGCTAAGTTTTATCTTATCTCCTGCTGCTCTATATTGTTATCAGGGCAGAGGGTGTGCACTTTAGTTTCAAAGGATACTTTGTCTTTCTCGCCTTATTATTAGTATATCATATTTATCCATAAGTAGCACCCCTAGTCTACACTTAGATTTCTTCAAATATCTTTAGCCACCTGTCTCTTTTATCCTATAACTTACTTATTTCTCACCCTTAACACTTGTAATTGTCACTAACACATTTTTTTACTCATAGTGACAAGTTTAATTGTTTTTTTATGATTTGTATTTGATATCACTTCACATGTGTTGTCTTATCTAAAACAGACTCTCTGTCCATAAACACACTACATCACCCAATAAATAATAACACTCAAGATCTGCTAGTTATATTTATATTTGCCAGCACTGTATTACCATCAAGACATAATTCATAGTGACACGTATCACAGCTTATGGTTTCATCTCTCTGTTATTTCACATAATATATCACTAGGGATGATCAATTATAGATTAATGTTAATCCTATGGACATCATGTATATTAGACACACTTCGTAATAAACTTGGACACCACACACATTATATCATTTATAAATTATTACAAATTTTGATTGCTCTTCTTGTTATATATGTTATCTCAAATGGAAATGCTTTTCAACATCCTTTGTAGTGACTTTGTACCTGAGCTATTATGAGAATTGATCTTTGACTACACATAACTTTCAATTTTATAAAATTAGTTTTTTATGACAAATTTCTCTCTCTCGTACTTATCACGCAGTGTAATTTGCGGTATAAAGTAAAACTGCGTGAGCTTTAATGAGTTACGTTTATTCTAATATTAAAGCCCTCAACCCTGTAAAGCTAGTCCTGTCCACATGAGATTTAATTGTAGAAGTTCAGTCAGTATGTTGCACCAAACCGAGCAATACGGACGAGAAACAAATAGAAAATGATTATTATAATGAGTGGGAACAAGCACCAATAACTGCAAGACACCATAAATATTTATATATGCATATATATTATTTTTTATTTATTTCAATTTAATATATGTGACAATTCTATCTATAGATATAATATGTATAATTGTGTTTATTTTATATTTCTATATGTATGTATGTATGTGTATATATATATATATATATATATATATATAATGCATTAGAGCATCTGTTCCTAGTCCATGTGGTTTCCTGATATGTATTAACCTCTTGAGTACTGGGTTGTTTGTTACCATGGATGCTGCAATTAAATGGACATAATAATAATAAAATCGGTTTTAATTATACATATGTGTATATTGGACTGTTAAGTGTAAAAATGATGATGAACTTTCCTCATTTTCTATTGTTTTTTGGGGATGTATTTTCTCTTTAACGGCTGCTTCACAACTCAGCAATGGTTTTAAATGGCGCTGCAAGTGATACGTAAGATCTTATTAGCATTGGGTTTTGGTGCAAAAGTCTAACAGAGTAATCTTTTTGTAGTGCAAACATCTATGGAAAAGTTTGCTCCAATTTTGTAGCAGTTTTGTCCCAATGTTTCGGGGATGGGTGATTAATATAGAGAGGTAGTTTTATTTTGTTCTTAAACCTGGTGTAACTTGTGAGGGGTTGAATCAGGGCCCTTAGGACTGAATTCAGTTGACTAGGAGTTAGTCTAGTAAGTTATCCAAATATATTCTACTATTCATTTAATAAATGTTAGAAAATCATTATTCCACATATGACTAATGACTAATTTATTTAGCATCTTCTATTCCACATGTTCAAATAAATAACTGAATTTCATTATTCTGGAGATAACCATTTGTTTAGAAAGATAAATAATTGGCCTATGGATATTTTAGGACGCATTTAATAATCTGGTATTTTTAGAGTTAATCTATGACCTTCTGTATACACCGAATCGTGAATACTACATATGTTTGTTACAAATAAATAATTAATATTCAGCTGTCTGAGGGTTCATTTATCCTATTGAGTGATATTTGACACTCTGGAAATTCATTCATAATTAAAAGGTTAAAATGAACTGATTATGGTAACATAGGAAAAATGCATTCGTCCTGTATGTTGAGAGTTAATTTCAGACCTTTGTGAATACATTGAAAGGTACACATTATAAGTCTGGTTTATAGTGAGGGGATTCTCTGGTTTTTCATCTTTCTGACTCTCAGTATGACCTTAAATATTACATTTGTATTAACCAAGTATAACATAACTGGATTATATTCTAAGAGTTAAACATTCACTTACATGACTTTTTAAGCTTTCATTTTCTCATCCTCTCTGGCTTGCTTAGAAGCAGTAAGCGAAACGTATGTTAGGCAGTTGAGCGTGACTGTAAGAA
Organism: Discoglossus pictus; assembly: GCA_027410445.1. Lineage (NCBI taxonomy): Eukaryota > Metazoa > Chordata > Amphibia > Anura > Alytidae > Discoglossus > Discoglossus pictus. The sequence goes on from CM050164.1 coordinate 479,154,610, forward strand.
TAGGCAGATATCACAGGTGAAGGTGTCTTAGAACCCCTAGTAGAAATATAACTTAAGCAGCTCCAACTACTGTATGTAACAGCATATATCTTAAGAATGAGTTTAAGCCTTAACTTTAGTTATTGCTTAAAGGTCTGTCAAAACTTATCTACAAAATGGGATTGATCAAAACTTTACAACTAAAACAATGATGCCTAGCAGCAAAAAGCGTATTAATTGGACTGAATGCTAATTTTATCTAAAGGTTTCTTATTAATTATCAGTGGATGGGACCAGGTTCAATTTCATTTAAGAGTGTGTTAGTAATTTGACCAAAAATCAGGACAATTCACCTCAATTTCCATTTTTTCTTTTTGTAAATATCAAACATTCTATACTAATTAGTTGACTTTTTATATTGAACATTAAAAGAACCTTCTATAAAAGTGGGAAAATTATCTCTATGATATGAAGATATATGTCTAAATTGTTATGTGATTAATAATCCTATGGCAGATACAACCATCTATTCTATAAGATTAACCTGACTGAATATAGATGTACATTTATATATTTTTTGTATATTGCTTTTGGGATATCTTGTTAAAGTCTAATTTGAAAACATTGGATCAAGTTAAAGGGAAATGTAAGTGAGCTGGATTATGACTGCATCTGATTAGTAGAATTAGTAGTGTATAAATACATGTTTTTGCATGAAAATAAACATTAATTAGCATACCTTGAAGTCAGCAACATTTCCTTTGTTTTTGGCATTTGCATTTGATGTTGTAGCCCCTAGAAAACCGAACCTGAAATAGCATAAAATCTAAATAAGAATCAGAATCTTCACCTCAGTACAAGAACTGCAACAGTTTCTTCCTGTCCTCTGTACCAGAGAGGTCAAAATATGTACCCTGCTGTATTTCCTGTGTGAGACTGTGCATCCTGTGGGTGTGAACAGCTGGATTTGACTTTTGTGCAAATAATTTTGTAAGTAAACTGAACTTTTCTATATAGCACATGTTTTTATACACTACTAATTCTCCACTAACAGATGCATTCATGATCCAGCACACTTACATATCCCTTTAATGTATTGTTCCTTTAGTGATCAAATAATCAAAGGAGCCTCACTATGTACAATTCAGGTTATCTATGTCCAATTTCTTTTTTTTTTTTATTATTTTTATAATAAATAATAAATCGGAACATAATGTTTTCTATTACCTCGTACCTTTAATAGCAATTGTTTAACCAATAAGAGAGTCGTATGATTCAGCTTCTTAAACACCTCCCACTCAAGACTATTTCAGACCAAGTCAGACCAGGTTTAAAACGGAGACACCTTTTTTCATTTCATTTAACACAATTGTAACATTTTACTGTGAAATGAGACACTTTGGGGATTTCTGCTCTTTTTCAACATGTGATTTTGCTCTAGTTGTAACTTTATGAGAACTATAAGTTATATATACCCAGAGAAGTAAGATTTCTATACTCCACAACAGCGGTCCTCAACCTTTCTAGTGCTGTGATCCCAAGCTGTGGCGACCCCCTAACAGAAAAATGATTTTTGTTGCTACTTCCTTGCTGTAATTTTGCTTCTGTCATGAATGGAAATATAAATATCTGACATGAAGGATGTATTTTCATTCTTACAAATGTAACATAATTAAAGCGTAGTGAATAATCCCAAAAACTATATGTATTATATATTGTGAAAGTTAAAAATAGTAAAGTTACGAGAATGAAACCTTTGTAATTTTTATGATTATATTGTCGGCCAACATCTATCGCATGACAATTATAGTAAGAATGTCCCAACTACCAGTGGAAAAGAATTGTACAATTACAAGTTTTACAGAATAGATTAGATAAAAAAACACATTTCTGGTGGTTTTCGGTGACCCCTGGCAAATGGTCATTTGACCCCCGAAGGGGTCACGACCCACAGGTTGAGAGGTTTGGATCTCAGATAATACATATTACATGCCTACCTCAACTAACATCTCGTCATCATTTTTATTATTTTAATTGTTTGTTGTTTTCTTATTTTACTTTCTTTACTTATGTTAAAGCTTATTCATTAAAAATTGTGTTTTAACAACGTATCAGAATTAGTCTTTTTTTTTGTACTGAGGACTAAACAAACTACTTAATCCTTCTGCATTGGACGTGGTACCAATTTGGGGTGCCTTTTTTCCTTCCTTTCTTTATTTCAGTATCTTCAGCACATACTTTTGTATTTAAAATATAAATCCAACATTGGATGTATTGTTTATACTTATTGGCATGATACACATGGTGCCATCTTCTGTATTCCTAATATACAATAATCTGACTAAATGAATTCCCTATGTGTGACTTATTGAATTGTTCTCCAAATCCTGTGTTCTCGGCAATTGTTTTGATACAAGAGATCCAGTTTCTCTCTGTAAGGTGATTCTAGATATCGTCCTCAGCTTGGAGAAAATAGCTGATAAGTAGCCCGATTCCATTGCCGGCTCGCACCTCACTTGCCGACGGCCACATGTCAGTGATCGAGCTGCGTTTCCACTCTGTTTCCGAGGCTATTCAATTAGCCAACGCCAAGACGCGCTGCCCGAGATCCGAAATTGGAAACCCAGGTTTCTGAGGTAAGTGGAGCTGGGCTTGCGAGAGTAAGCTTGGAGCTTCTGCTTACGATTAGCCTGCAAGTGCTCCTGCAGGCGCCCCACATGACCCCCATGATGTGGGGGGGCCCGATCGGGACCCCTGCAGCATTTAAAACTTGAAAGACCTCGCCAGGGTCCTTAAAGGGCCCGCAGCACACTAATGGTTACCCCCATGCCACAGGGGTGCTGTAAGACCGCCACTACATTTAAACATTTCAAATTCCCTCTGTGGGTTGTTAAAGAGCCCATGGCACACAAATTGTTAAGGCCTGCCACAGTAAAATTAAACCCCCAATGGGACCCCCGCTGCATTTAAAAGTTCAAATTTCCTGCGCTAAAATAAAAATTAACCCCCTCACTCATGGGGCTCTATACAGATGTGGTTACATATACATTTATTAGACTTATATAAACATGTCTTGGTTATACTGGCTATCAATTAGATGTATGTATGTTTACTTGTATATACCTTAATTAGGACTTAGCCTATTTCCATGCTAATTACTGATCTAACATAGATTATCTTAATACATATACATAAATACCTCGTTTAAGGCTTTAGATGGTTCCAGGCAATAGGAGCGCAAAGCGAAACGGCTCTAAATGGGGCAGTTTAACATGGGGAAGATAGGGATAGGGGAACTCATGGAAAAAACCCAATTTCATTTGAAATTTTAACTTTTTTGGTTTTATATGACCTTCAAAGAAACAGCAAACATAACACTAACACAAGCTGACCATTAGCAGAAATATAAACTTTAAATTATTGATGTTGAAGCTTCTGGATCATCCTGGATTCTGATTTCTTTGGAGATAAAAAAAACAGTGTTATAGTGAATTAGAGGGTTAAAAGGGGTCTGGCTGGCAAAAACAGCGTTATATCGAGGCAATGCTATAGAAAATCAGAGCGTTAAAAAGGGGTCCAAGGGTAATAACAGCATTATAGTGGGGTTTAGTATTAAAAGGGGTCTTGCAGGAAAACAGCTCTATAGTTAATCAGCTCTAAACGGGGTAGGCCATGAGCCCCTTAATAACCCCGTCACTCATTGGGCTCTATACAGAGCCCCATGAGCCCCTAATTAACCTCATCACTTATGGGGGTCTATACAGATCCCCATAAGCCTCTATTTAAACTTATCACTTATGGGGGTCTATACAGCTAATTAACCCCATCTAAGTAATTAACCCTATTTAAACCTCACCATACCTAATTGACCCTGTCACTAACCACTTGACACCATCTAGACCTATTTAACCCCATCTAGTCCTATGTAACCCCCATCTAGTCCTATTTAACCCTATCTAGGCTTATTTACCCTAACTGTACCTATTTAACCCTATCTGAACCCAATAACCCTATCTAGGCCTATTTAACCCCATCTCTTATGGGGGTCTAAACAGACCTCCATGAGCCCCTATTTAACCCCTCAGTGCGATAAGGGTCTATACAGAGCCTTATGGGACAATACTTAACCCCATCAGTCCAATAGGGGTCTATATGGACCCCTATAGTACACTATAAACCTCTAGAATAACACTATAAGTGCCATGAGGGTCCTCCAGGACCTTCACGACACAAAGTCTAAACACTACACTATCAATGCCCCCTCTACACTATTTAACCCTACCTCTAGCCTATTAAACCCCCTTCTAACTAATTAACCCATCTAACCACGTAACCTATCTAGTCCTATTTAACCCCAACTGGACCCAATAACCCTAACTGTGCCTATTTAACCCCCAATGTAACCAGTAAACCCTTATTCAATAAACCCCTCCTACCCTATTAACACCTACACTACCTACCCAACACTAATTACAAAAAATAAAAAAAACACCTATTTACAGAAAATAAAAAAACACCTAATTACTGAAAATAAAAATAAAAAATTTCTAAAAAAAAAAAAATACATCACTGAAAATAAAAAAGAACACTACATTAAATAAAACAACATATTACTGAAAATAAAAACCTAATTTACAAAAAACAAAAAAAAGAATAACTATATTTAACCCCTAAATACATGCAATAAAAATCCTTAAATCTGGCCTTTGTCCCTAGCATAAGGGCTCACCATTCATATCCGCAGGTCTGGCATCCGCCACCCCTAGGAAAAAAAAAAAAAAATTAATTAAAAAAATAAAAACAACATATGAAAAATACATTATAAATATTACACTTACCTTTAGGCAATGTCCCCATGCTCCTGATAGTCTTTGCCAGCAGGGCCCTTGAAAAAAACCTGACGCACTAAAAAAATGAATCACAATGGCTGAAGGCAATAGTGCCTTCTGATTAGTTAACAAATTATTGACAGGTCCATCAGCCAGTCAGAATGGGATATATCCCATTCTGATTGTCTCACACCTTGGGTGCCTTGTGATTGGCTGAAATATGATTGACAGCATTTTCAGCCAATCAGAAGGCGCACTACAAGCCTTATTTGCGGTGGGGAGCTCCACCATGGAGGACCTCTGTTACTTTTTTTTTTAGCACGTCGGGATGGGGGCATCACAGAAACGTAAGTGTAATATTTATCATGTATTGTTCATATGTTGTTTTTATATTTTTATTAATTTATTATTATTTTTTTCCCATGGGTGCCAGACCTTGAACCTGTGACAATGAAGAATGGACCCTTATGCTAGGGACGAAGGCCAGAAACCCATCATCACATTTGGGCTTATTTAACTTATTCTAAGTTTAGTTAGGGGGGTTGTTTTAGACCAGATTTAGGGATTATTATTGTATGTATTTAGGGGTTAAATGTATGCAGTTAGGGGTTCATTCGTATGTAGTTAGGGGTTAAATGTATGTAGATAGGGGTATTAATGTATTTAGTTAGGGGTTAATTTGTATGTAGTTAGGGGTTAAATAAATGTAGATAGGGGTATTAATGTATGTCGTTAGGGGTTAAATGTATGTAGATAGGGGTATTAATGTCTGTAGTTAGGGGTTAATTTGTATGTAGTTAGGGGTTAAATGTATGTAGATAGGGGTATTAATGTATGTAGTTAGGGGTTAAATGTATGTAGATAGGAGTATTGATATATGTAGTTATGGGTTAATTGTATGTAGTTAGGGGTTAAAATGTATGTAGTTAGGGGTTACATTGTATGTAGTGTATGTTTTATTTTATGTACTGTATGCTTTTTTAATTTTTTTGTAATTTAGGTTTTTTATTTTTTGTAAATTTGGTTTTTACATTTTTTGTAAATTAGTTTTTTTATTTTCAGTAATATGTTTTTTTATTTTATGTAGTGTTCTTTTTTATTTTCCGTAATGTAATTTTTTATTTTCAGAAATGTGTTTTTTTTATTTTCTGTAATTAGGTATTTTTTTCTTTTTTGTAATTAGTGTTGGGTAGGTAGTGTAGGTGTTAATAGGGTAGGGTAGGAGGGGGTTTATTGAATAAGGGTTTGTTGGTTAATTAGGTATGGTGAAAGTTAAATAGGGTTAATCTTCACTTTCACTTTCCTCTTCTGCTTCAATCCCATTACTTTCTTTATCCTTCATTTCTAACTTACTGCCTCCCCGTCTTCTGTTCACATGACTTTCCTTGTGTGATATTGTCACCTCATCCTGATCACTTTCTACACTGGGCACCTCGCATTCTATAGAACTTTACCCCGTAGTGGGTGGACACTGAGTTTTTTTTTCTGGGATTTTTCCTCTTCTACTTTTTTTTAACCACTTTCTCCTCTTTCTGTTTGCTCTCCCTGGACTTGACCATTTTACATAAATACCCTAGTATAGAGCACTCCTCTCTGCAGCATCATATACCCTTCAGGATACGAGGGGGTGGATCAATCAGGGGAAAACAGGGGTACAAAGGCACTGGGACAGGGGCACTGGTAAAAGGATATAACAATATATAGTTTTCGAGTTCTGTGAGAAAAGAACTTGTTTATACGTAGAGCTCAAAGGAGCAATTCTCCTTAATCATAAGTTTCTTCATGCTATTGTATAAATTAAATATTATAAAAAAAATGACTATTCCATGAATAAAATAGTTTGCAATATTTTAGGTATCAAACCACCCTTTTTCTATATTATATATATAATTTCTGGTATTATTTATGATTTACATATGTACTAAGGACCTGTTTAGATTTGCCTCAATATTCAAATTTTCAGACTTTATACATTTGATAAATTCTCTGAATTCTCTGAATTATGACTGATGAAATAGGTGGTGATATTTGAAAATTGGTATTTATAGGTTTATTCACTATTATAGCTTAATTGCTTTATCAGCATATGGAATAAGCAATATAAAGATCCTGTAGATGCACAAATAAATCATTATTGATAGGAATAAGTGCAGTTGTTATGAACAAACATTTCAAGACCTTCCACTGTTAAAGCTGAAGAATTCAAATCAGTGTATAACCTGTGACCCACATTATCAGTATATATGTATACATAAAACCTGTAACGCACATTATCAATGTATAACATGTAACACACTATCAGTATATAACATGTAACGCACATTATCAGTGTATAACATGTAGCACACTATTGGTATATAACATGTAACCCACATTATCAGATACATTTAATTAAATTAAAGAGGGTGGTATTGCTCCCCAAGAGATGTTTCAGGCCTCTATTAGGCCGATCCACAATGTGGAGAAACCCATTGAGGATTGTGCTAGTTATAGGCTTATATCACTCCTAAATCTGGATATTAAAATCTATGACAGAATTTTGGCTAGTAGATTGAATTTGATTATAAAAGACCTTATTCATTTTGATCAATCAGGTTTCATAAAGTACAGACAAGGTATGGACAATACGCGCAAACTAATCAATGTTTTAGATTGTTGTAAAAATAAGAATATCCCTATGCTAGCCCTAGCAATTGACACGGAGAGGGCCTTTGATCGCTTGAATCGCGATTTCTTAGTTTTGACTATGAAAAAGTTTGGCTTTGGTGCTGGACTAATCAAGGCCATAACAGCCCTGTACTCTAATACCTAAGCATTTCTTGTAGATCCTGGGTTTGAAACAGAAAGTTTTATTATTAATAATGGAACCATACAAGGTTGTCCATTGTCTCCCCTTATCTTTTCCCTCATTACGGAGCCCCTTTCGGAAAGAATTAGACCAAGTTAAAAGTTAAAGGGGTGGTAATTGAAGAAATAAATAATAAAATTACTCTTTTCTCTGACGTTATATTTACTATTACTGACCCACTTACGTCTCTTAGTGGCTTGATGGAAATAATTCAGCAATGTGGAGATTAACCATACTAAAACGCAAACAATTAGTCTTAATCTACATAATTTAACAACAAAATAATTAAAATCTAGGTATAATTTTAATTGGAGAAGCAATTTGATTACTCATGTGGGCATACACTTTGAAGCTGATTTGAATCGATTAGTTAGACTAAACTACAAAACTCTATTGGACAAAATTAGATTATCCATGGGAAACTGGGGAAAATTAAATTTGTCCTGGTTAGGCAGGGTTAATGCAATTAAAATGTTCATACTGCCAAAACATTTCTATCTGATGAGGTGTATTCCACTTCAAACATCCAAGCTATTACTTTGGAGATTTAAAGTCTTGATGGACAAGTTTATTAATAAACAGAGATCATTTAGGATTAGAAAGCACTTAATTAACCCTGTCACTCATGGGGGTCAATACAGACCCCCATAAGCCCTTAATTAACCCTGTCACTCATGGGGGTCAATGCAGACCCCCATAAGCCCTTAATTAACCCTATAACTCATGGGAATCAATACAGACCCCCATAAGCCCTTAATTAACACTGTCACTCATGGGGTCAATACAGACCTCCATAAGCCTTTAATTTACCCTATAACTCATGGGGGTCAATACAGACCCCCATAAGCCCTTAATTAACCCTATAACTCATGGGGATCAATACAGACCCCCATAAGCCCTTAATTAACCCTGTCACGCATGGGGGTCAATGCAGACCCCCATAAGCCCTTAATTAACCCTATAACTCATGGGGGTCAATACAGACCACCATAAGCCCTTAATTAACACTGTCACTCATGGGGGTCAATACAGACCCCCATAAGCCCTTAATTAAGCCTATAACTCATGGGGGTCAATACAGACCACCATAACCCTTAATGAACCCTGTCACTCATGGGGGTCAATACAGACCCCATAAGTCCTTAATTAACCCTATATCTCATGGGGG